>JAXQQM020066970.1:0-68511 GCA_034641835.2 Pinus albicaulis
AAATTAATGGAGAATAGGTTACGTAGTTATGATTTGCACTTTATTTGACATTCAGTTCCTATTAATTAGGAATCTCTTTTGCCTATGTATCTATTTAATTCCTGATGCTTAATGAATAATACGAAGCCAATGCATTTGCTGGTGGGAGCTCCTGGTGCAGATCACCTGTGAGCTCCCGTGTGTTTGTCCAACTTTTGTCTTCTGCGTTTTCTATCATGGTATCGGAGCTGTTTGAAGGTGCTGCCGAAACGTTGCTGTGAGGAGAGGGCTATACCTGAGTGCACTGGTGAAGGCCGAGGCCGGTGCTGCACTGTCTCCTGCACATTCCGCTGCCATCGTGAAGAGGCTCAACGCCACTGCAGCGAACGCCCTCACCCTGTGTGGTTGAGCCTGCGTGGAGGCTGAGCAATGTCGATCCAACATTGGTAAGACTGTGCAGTGATATGTAATTCGAATGCTGCGTTGTTTTTTTTTCCCCAACAGATCTTGAACAAGGGACGTGGTCTCAGAAATGAAACGTTTGTCATGAATTTGTTGAGCTAACAAAGTTTTTTTGTAAAACCTTGCCTGCTCACGAATTTCCTGCTCACGAATTGTGTACGCTGGTCTCTTGAATTCGCACTTCTATTTTTTGCAATTCGCACATTAATCCCTTTGCTGAGCAAGCGTGGTTGACCACTCGAGCAGTCGATCTCTGTTTTTTTTGCCCACGTTGGTTTGGGCACGGGTACCAGAATTCTGTTTTTGCCATTTGTGAGTTTGCATACAGAGCGTGGGTTGCTGTTTGAAGCCAGCACGTGAACGTTGGTGCGTCTGCCGGATAGAAGCATACGCTAGATAGCACTCACACAAAAAGTCACGACCAGAATTTTTCAGCGTGAAGTCAAGTTTCCTGCCAAGTGTATTGTGTGCTGACAGCCCCTGGTCGAGATTTAGGTTGAGTTCGGGCTGCCTATCTCGATCTAGTGGTCCGACCTGCTGGATTTGAAAGTGCGCAGACTGCACGCTGTCATTTCAAGTTTCTTGATTTATTACGCAGCTCGGTTGACATTTATGCAGCGTTATTTTTTGCAAACAGTTTGGCATTACAGTCACTGAATACCGTTTTGTTCTGATTCATTTGTTCAAATCTTTGAAATTATTTTTCATTGCTGCTTATTCTCATGAATGATCTGTAGAAGGAGAACAAAAGTGGAAAAGTGTTGGAGTAAAACAAATCCAAGTTGCAAATAGTTCGACCCACTAGCCTTGACACCGGGGAATGTCATCAATTAATTGGATTGGGCAGTCTCCTACAGCAAAAATCGAGCTGATTAACCTCCGTGAATCTTTGAAAAACATACATATCAAAATCACTGATGTATTTTATGCAAAGTGAGATCAACGTTTTTTTCACTATTTCTGAAGTTAATAATTAGTGATCTGCTGTTTTATAATTTGTATTTCACAACTATTGTAAGTCACAACCATATTCAATTTTTTGTGATAAGTTGAGAATTGTTCATTTTGTTTTTAAGTTGCCGGGGGTAGCCTGTTTTTTTTCCTCCAAGATGAATTCTCAAATGGCAGATTACTTAAATGAAAGCAGCAAATTGGATGGTTCCAATTACACAAATTGGAAATTCAAGCTTCAGACTTTGCTTGAAGGGCAGAATACCTATAGTATTGTCATCGGCGATGAAGGTAAGCCGATGGTTGCAAATGGTGGAACGAATGCAACAATTCAAGAATGGGAGAAAAGGGAGCTGAAGGCAAAGGTCCTACTAAAATTGTCAGTTAAAGATTGCATCATCCCTCATATTCAGGATTGCAAGACAGCGACTGAAATCTGGACAACTCTCAAAGACATGTATGAAATCAAGAACACCAGCCGAACCTTGTTCCTCAGGAAGAAGATCCTCTCAATCAAGATGGAGGAGAATGAGTCTGTTTCGTCATTCTTATCCCGAATAAAGGACGTTAAAGATAAACTATCTGATATCGGTCAAACCATGGCAAATGATGATCTGGTGACAATCACCATGAATGGTATGACAGATGACTATCAAATGTTTATAACTGGATTGAATGCAAGGGAAAAGCCTCCGGGTTTTGAAGAGCTTACTGGAATTTTGCTACATGAAGAGGAAAGGAGGTCGTCTCTCAAGCCTCAAGATCCAGATCTTGCATTGATAACAAAGTTCAAGCCAAAAGGGAGAGCGATGGCTGATCAGAGGAGGGGCAACACATCAAAAATTACACCACAAGGTATGACCTCGTATAGAAATGACTCTGCTCTTGAATGTTTTTATTGTGGTAAGATAGGCCATATTGCTAAATTTTGTCGCAAGAAGAAGGCAAATCAAGAGAGGTACAATCAGAGAAGGCATGCAGGTCATTTGGTGGATGCAGATGCAGATATAGACCCAGATCAGAATCTGGACGTTAGACTATTTATGGCCGAGGCTGACACTGCTACTAAGGAGGATGAATCAGATATTTGGTTCGTGGATTCTGGAGCCTCCTCGCATATGTCAGGTAAAAAGCAATGGTTCAGAAATTTTAAAGAATCCAACTCTGGAGTAAAAGTCTATCTTGGAGATAATAGTGGGTACGAGATCAAGGGACATGGAGATGTCCTTGTTATTCTGCCTGATGGTAAGATCAGGAATATATCTGATGTGTGGTATGTTCCTGGCATTAAGAAGAATCTGATTTCTGTGTCCAAGATTACAGATCAGGACCTCAAGGTAGAATTTTTTAAATCTTATTGCATTATTAAAGATTTGTTGGATCAGATGAAGCCCATTGCTACAGGTATTCGCATAGGAGGACTCTACAAGTTGGATGTGAAAAGTACGCCTCAGAAAGCCTTGATGGCATCAAATAAGTCTGCTGAAAATTTGTGGCATCAGCGACTTGGGCATATTAACTTTGGTGATCTCTTTCTGCTGCAAAACAAAGGTATGGTAGAGGGTCTTCCTGGTTTGAAAAATTTGCATATTGATTGTGAGGCATGTGCGTTCGGTAAACAGCATAGAGATGAATTTCCTGCCGTTAAAGATAGAAAACAGAGGGATATACTTGAACTTGTACATACTGACTTATGTGGCCCGATGCAGACGAGGTCGTTAGGGGGGGCCTATTATTTTTTAATCTTTGTTGATGAATGTACAAGATTCACATGGGTGTATTTTCTTAAACAGAAAATTCATGCTTTTCAATATTTCAAGCAATTCAGAAACATGATTGAGAAGCAAACAGGAAAGTTCATCAGGATTCTTCGATCAGATCAAGGGGGGGAATTCAAGAAAGGAGTCTTCACCAAATATTGCAACGAGCATGGGATACAGCAGCAATTCACAACACCTTACACTCCTCAGCAGAATGGAGTTGTTGAGAGGAAAAACAGAACACTGGTGGAGTGTGCTCGCAGTATGTTGAAAGGTAAGAATCTAACCAATGGTTTTTGGGCAGAAGCTGTTAATACTGCAGTGTATTTAAAGAATAGGAGTCCTACTAAAAGTCTTGAGTATAAAACTCCTTTTGAAGCATTGTTTGGCTTCAAGCCTGCAGTAAGTCATCTTAGAGTATTTGGCTGTAAAGCTTTTGCACATGTTCCTAAAGAGAATAGGAAGAAGTTAGATTCAAAGGCCATTAAATGCACGTTCATTGGATACTGCAGTGAGTATAAGGCTTATATATTGTTTGACTCTGCTACTCACAAGGTGTTTGTCAGTAGAGATGTATTATTCCATGAACAGATTGATGATGGAAATCCTGTCCAAAACAATGAAGAATGGCATGTGCCCTTACTCTCAGAAGAGGATACTGGAACAGAAGTCAGTCAGCAGCAGGAACAGAAGCAGGAACAGCAGCAGGTACAGCAGCAGCAGGATAATGTGGAGTTCAGTCCACAAAGGGAAGAAATAAGCAGAATAATTGAACCCCCACCACTCAGAAGATCAAGCAGGCCAAGACAGTTACCAGCTCGATATAGGGATTGTGCGCTTATGACTGGTATGTTAAACATTGCAGAACCTTCTAACTTTTATGAAGCTAGTAAAAGTCTTGAATGGAAGAAAGCAATGAATGAGGAATATGAATCCATCATTAAGAACAATACGTGGGATCTAGTAAAACTTCCTGATGATAAACAACCCATAGGTTGCAAATGGTTATTTAAGTTGAAATTTAGAGCAGATGGGTCTATTGATAAACATAAAGCAAGGTTGGTGGCAAAGGGATATTCCCAGATAGAAGGTATTGATTTTGAGAAGACATTTGCCCCTGTTGCAAAATTAAACACCATCAGAATGATCATTGCTTTAGCCACTAAACATCATTGGAAAATACATCAATTAGATGTTAAGTCTGCTTTCTTAAACGGTGATTTAAAAGAAGAAGTATACTTAGTACAACCTGAAGGATTTGTTAAGAAGGGAGAAGAACATCTAGTGTGTAGATTAAAGAAAGCTTTATATGGTTTAAAGTAGGCACCTAGATCCTGGTATGAAAAAATTGATTCTTTTTTCCTCATGAATGGTTATGAAAGGAGCAAAAATGATCCCAATTTATATACCATGTTTAATAATGAAGGGCAGATAGTGGTGATTTCTTTGTATGTAGATGATTTGATAATAACGGGAAGTGCAGACAATCTCATTAAAGAAATCAAGCAGCAATTATCACAGAAATTTGAGATGAAGGACCTTGGAGAAATGCAATACTGTTTGGGTCTAGAAGTTTGGAGAGATTCAAGTCAAACTTTCTTGTCCCAGGGTAAGTATGCAAAGAGTCTGTTATCCAGGTTTAAAATGGATGAGTGTAAGCCTTCATGCATACCTTTACAGCAAAATAGCAAACTTCAGATGGATGATGGTTCGAAATATGCAGATGCAACATTGTACAGACAGTTGGTTGGTAGTCTTATTTATTTGACTACAACAAGACCTGACATAGCCTATGCAGCAAGTGTTTTGAGTCAGTTTATGACTCAACCTCATGACAGTCACTGGAGTGCAGCGAAAGGAGTATTAAGGTATCTGCAAGGAACATCAGATTTTGGTATTTTGTATTCTGACTCATTTGATGTTAAGTTGACAGGTTATACAGACTCTGATTGGGCGGGAAATCTAGATGACAGAAGATCAATTACAGGTTACGCCTTCAACATTGGTTCCGGGGTCATCTCTTGGTGCAGCAAGAAGCAGCATACTGTTGCTTTATCCTCGGCAGAAGTTGAATATCAAGCTATGTGTGCAGCGACATGTGAGGCAGTTTGGTTGCGTAGACTTCTCCAAGATGCAGGGGAAGAACAGACAGAAGCTACGATCATCAATTGTGACAATCAAAGTTCCATCAAACTGGCTTACAATCCTGTGTTTCATAAAAACACTAAGCACATAGATACTCAATTTCATTTTGTTAGGGAGAAAGTGCAGTCCAAAGAGATTTCTATAGACTATTGTAATTCTTGTGATAATATGGCTGACATATTCACTAAGCCACTAGGAAGACTGAAGTTTGATTTGTTTAGGGACACTTTAGGTGTGTTTAAAAATCCCTTTCTCCATTAAGGGGGGGTGTTAGAAATTAATGGAGAATAGGTTACGTAGTTATGATTTGCACTTTATTTGACATTCAGTTCCTATTAATTAGGAATCTGTTTTGCCTATGTATCTATTTAATTCCTGATGCTTAATGAATAATACGAAGCGAATGCATTTGCTGGTGGGAGCTCCTGGTGCAGATCACCTGTGAGCTCCCGTGTGTTTGTCCAACTTTTGTCTTCTGCCAACTTTTGTCTTCTGCGTTTTCTATCAGATTAAGACTAAACCCCTTAGCTGTCAGAAGTATTTGAATCAAGACTAATCGTGTTGCTTCAAAATCCACAACACCCGATTGCAACATGACACCCCTGCCACTGAATTGGGCTTCCACATATTCAACAATGGAAACACCTAAAGAAATTTACAAAACTCCAATTATATATATATATTATATTGTATTGGTAATCAAAGGCCATAAAATATATTTCATATTTATGATAATCATGAACTTCTAGTTTGGTTATCATTACTGTGGAATTTCTTTTGGCTAAACACGTCTTTATCAGGTCTTTGCACGAAATAAAGAGCACAACCAACACTAGCAAGGATCACTTTAACGTGATGTGGTCAAGAATGTCAAGTGCAAATGAAATCCTTCCTATTCAAACTGATATTCAGAGCATGGAGCATGGCTTAAGTGTAAAGCTTTGGTCTTTATGTGGGATCTACCATCACTTTAAAGGCCTATTTTGTATTTTGAAATACTCAATTTCACAATTCAATATGTTCTTGCACAAACATTACTGAATATGCAATCACAACTAAAGGTGAAGAGAACCAACCCAAGGCCTGCTAGAAAGTCATCCTTTGTTTTCATTGATAATGAAAAATATAAATAAGAATGAATTAGTTAGTGTAACCTCATTATCATCTATAGAAGAGGACATTGTGAGGATATTGGTGTGAAGAGGACATTGTCAGGATTTTGGTGTAAAAAACATACTTCATTTCTGTATTGAAATGTTCATGTAATTGTGATTAAAATGTTGGTTGCAAAACTCAGTGTAGAACCATCTCTCTAACGCTTTTTCACTTCTATCAACAGTTGTATTTGACTGCTTTTTCCTATGGAAACAATATTAGGAGTTTTGGGAATAAACTTGTTTCAAATAATCAACTCTCATATAATTGAATTTGAATTATTATTGGTTTTGAAAGATTTTTTTTTTTTTTTTATCTACTACTTACAATATGTCTGTTGATATCTTGAACTTTTATTGACATCTAAAACACCAAAAGACGCTTGAGACAAGATTTCAGAAAAAGCAACTCAATCATGATCCAGCCAATCAATAAGTGGTTAAGGCATCGACATCAACTGTGCAGGTAGTAGTAGATGCAAGATGCAGGTGTATCAAAACTTTTGATTTTTTTTTTGCAACATAGGCTTGGGAAGAGTTTAAAAAAACAATTGATGCGGAGTAGTTGTATTAGAAACCTTCATTCAAATTCTACTGAAATTACTTTACTAGAGGAAATTATACATTAATCAATCATATAAAATCCCTCATTTGGGAAAATTGTAACTAAAATAGCTCGTACATTGTCAAGTGTAATAAAAAGTTTTCAATTGCTTGTACTATTTCAGTTGTCGAGGCAGTTGACAGAACTTGTATTTTGTTTTTAGATTGTTCTTATTTCCATTTGGAGAACCATGAAATTCTAGCTACATTGAGCAGCTCTTAAAAGCAGTACCAGGGATCACTTTTAATTTTAATATTCAAATTACTATCATGTTTTTGTAGATTGCAAAAGAAAGTCTCAAAAGCCTAAAAAATTTTATGCTTATTGCAGGGTTCTCTAGGTTGTTCAAGAATTCTATTAATTTTGTAGTAGTCTAATTTTGACAATTGGTTGTGACAGGTAGATGGGTACTTTCTTCTCTAAATTCATATATTCCAATAAGCATGTAATTAAATGACTCTAGCCATTCCATAATGTTCAAATAAATAAGCATGCATTCAGTATAAAATAATCTTGAAACACGATATTAGAAGTAATAGCACTATGCAACTTTCCTCCAATCAAATATGGAGTCCTGTAGCCTTGTTTTGTTCCCCTATAAAACATTTCATCTGTTTGTGGGGTTGGTTCATCATACTGGTACCATAAAATAAAAGTCCATTGAGAACAAAGGTGGCATGATATTAATGTATCTTATATTATCTTCTCTGGTTTTTTTTCAAAATGGGGTTCAAGAAATTAATGTCAATGAAATTAAAACATAAAAATTCATGGAAGAGAAACAAGCAATGTTGAGCCTAGCATATAGTTCTAGAATGAAACCAACAATAGTTACATATTATTCATGGAGAAATCATTTCTTTCCTTGTGTTATAGTTGAATATTGACATTGCAATCTTTTTTTAAAGCTTATCCTTTCATTTTAGAAGGCACTAGGAACAACATCATGAAAGAGGATTAATAATACCAAAGTGAATATCTAATGGATCTTTGTGTTCCATTTCCAAACCTCGAGGATAAATTCAAGCCCTGCACAACTTCATTGACATAACCTGTATAATTTGATCCCGTGAATAAAAATATAGCAGAAATTAGCATGGCTACACTACGATGCTCCTACATACAAGATCTTTTCTCCTACACATCCTCGGACATATCAATGAAAAACACATTGCCTTTGTATATTAAAGGGCCAAAAGCCATTTTGTCTGAAGAGATTGAAGTGGATAAAAATAAATTTAATGGCATATTTTTCCTATGAGTACTCTCGACTGTAAACTTGACATAATTTAAAAGTTTTATTGCATTCTTAATCATTTCCATTACTAGAGAGAGTCTAGATTTTTAGTATAGGATTCAAAATTGTAATGCAATATTTTTTTGATCGCAATATGGTGATTGTACATCTCCTAGTTCAAAATTTTTTTGTTGAAGAGTTTAATTTGTGCACTTGAAAAAAATAGTTAACTAAAATTCAGTCTAATAAAGACTTGAAGTACTACTTGGCAGAAAATATTTCAACGTAACTTAATTCTTTACAAGAAATAAGGAGCACAACCAACTTCTTTGAAGGAAATAAAGAGCACAAGAAACTCTTACAAGGGTCACTGATTAGAGAAATTTTGAGGTCTAAAATGGGTCTATTTAGAACTATTATAAAATCCAAATAGAAATAATAAAATAATATTAGAAAACATCATAAAATTTTCAAGGGAAAAATGAAAAAAACTATTTTTTCAACTCATATTTTCAATTCATCTCCCTACAGTTTTACTCAAATTTCAAGAAATAACACTCGTTGGATGCAAAATTTAATTATTTATCAAAACTTTACTTGTGTTGCATATTTTCAATGCACCTTGCTACACGAAAAATGAGAAATACATAAAAAATTCCGATTGCAATAACATTTTTTCATGTATTTCTCATTTTTCTTGTATCAAGGTTCATTGAAAGTATGCAACGATGATGAATTAATTCTACATCCAACAAGTGATCCTGCTCGAAATTTGAGTAAAATCGTAGGGAGGCAAGTTGAAAATACGGGTTGAAAAGTATTTTTTTTAAATCTTTTTACTTTTTTACTCCAAAAATGGTGAATCATCCCCCACGGTTGACATCATCACCTTGAATCCTATTGGTTATTATAAGGTTGATTTTGATTTTACATTTTTTCTTTGAGGTCCATTTTTTACCTCAAAATTTCTCTAGTGTTACTGTGATGTGGTCGAGAAGGTAGAGTGAAAATGAAATCCATCCTAGAAGGATAACATGTATATGTGCAAGTCAAACTAATGATCCATATCATGGAGCATGGCCTACTTTGAAACCTTTGGTGACTTATCTTATTTTTGAGAAAAAATTTTGTGGGAGATATGATCACTTAAAAGGCCCATTTTGTATATTGCAATACTAAATTTCACCATTCAATATGTTCTTTCACAAACATTATTGAATATGAAATCACAACTAAAGGCGAAAAGCACCAACCCAAGGCAAACTGACAAGTCATCCTATGATGTCAATGATAATGAAGAATACAAATAAGAATGAATTCCATAGATTAAACTCATTATCATATATAGAAGAGGATAGTGTGAGGATATTGGTGTAAAAAACATCCTGTGTTTATGTATTGAAATGTTCATGTAATTGGGATTAAATCGTTGGCAAAAAAAAAAGAGTGTAGAACCAACTCTCTAATGCTTTTTCACTTCTATCAACAACTGTACTTGATTTCTTTCTCTTGTGGAAATAATATTAGGATTTTTGGGTAGAGACTTGTTTTAAATGCTCAATTCTAATATAATTGAATTTGAATTATTATTTGTTTTGAAAGAAAACACATTTTTCATATACTACTTAGGATTTGTCTATTGATATCATGAAATTTTCTTGACATCTAGAACACGAGAAGAAGCTTAATACAAGATTGTAGAAAAAAAATCTCAAACATGCTCAAGCCAATCAATAAGTAGCTAAGGCAACAACATCACCTATGCAAGTAGTAGATGTAGGCGTATCAAAATGTCTGATTATTTTTTGCAGCATATTGCTAGGATGAGTTTAGAAAAAAAAATGTATTAGAAGTAGTTGTATTAGAAACTTCCATTCTATTTCTACTTTGATTATTTTACTAGAGAAAATTATACATTAATTAACTATATAAAATCCCTCATTTGGGAAAATTGTAGCTAAAATAGCAATAGATCTTTCAGGAAATGAATCTTGACATTGTTAAGTGAAATAAAAAGTTTTCAATTGCTTGTACTATTTCAGTTATCGAGGTAATTGTAGCTACACTCTATTAAAAGTGATAGAACTTGTATTTTGTTTTTAGATTGTTCTTATTTCCATTTGGAGAACCAGTAAATTCTAATTGCACTAAGTAGCTATTACAAGAAATACCTAGGTGTCACTTTTAATTTTTCATTCTAATATTAAAATTAATAAAATATTTTTGTATATTTCACAAGAAAGTCACACAAGCCTAAAACAATATATTCTTATTGCATGGCTCTATAGTTTGTTTTGAATTCTATTAATTTTGTAGTAGTCTAATTTTGACTATTGGTTATGACAGATAGATGGGTACTTTCTTCTCTAAATACAAGTATTCCAATAGGAATGTAATTAAAGGACTCTAGACATTTCATAATGTTCAAATAAATACACATGCATTCAATACAAAAATACTTTGAAACACACTATTAGAAGTGATAGCACCATGAACCTTGCTTCCAATCGGATACGGAGTTGTACAACCTTTTGTTGGTCCCCTGTAAAACATTTCATATATTTGCGAGGCTACTTGATGATAATGGAAATAATCAATTGAAAATACATTCATGTGTACATATAAATACATGTACATATTCATTGATTAAATTGCGTGAACCATACCACGACTGGGTGAACCATGGGCACGCTCCATGGATGGAGTAGAGACCCTTCTCTTCTTAGCTCATAAAAAATGAAAAATGAAACTTATTAACAACTAATTTAACTCACAAAGTTGATAAAAAATCAATTCCATATGTACACACATGTATGGATATTTAAGATTATATTTAAATACCATGAACATCCCCCGATCCTTGATCCCCCATATGGGATTTTGTTGATCTTCATCATTCATCCTCCATGATATATATATCCATTGGTGGACATTTACACAAAATCAATTTTAGAAAATCAATTTGTAATTTAGTGTACACAAATTATGTAGAACACAACTTTCAAAGCACTAATTGATGTGTGAAACTCAATTTAAGCAAAAAACAAAATTATAAAAATGATAAGTTCACCAAATTGCGCTTTACATGGTGGGAGCACACTTGGTATAAAATTGAAAAAAACACATGGTCATTAAAAAAGAAGTGAAACTACATTTAAACAAACTCCGTTTAAATAAAAATTTGTTGAAGTCCCCGCATTTTAATTTTATAAAAATGTGAAGCTCACCACTTGTTGCAAATGTGAATTTCACCAAGTTGCATTTTACATGGTGTTGTGGGAGTACACTTGGTATATAATTGAAAAAAGAACATGGTCATTAAAAAATAAGTATTTATAAGTACACAACACACACATATCCAAGATATGTTACAATGTCCATCAATAAATTTTGAAGGAGAGCTTCTCAACACTAATTCATCTCTGAGAGATGAATCTTGAATTTTTGAAGAAGAGAATCTCAAATCAAATTCATCTTTGAGAGATGAATCTTGCATTGGAATTGCTCTGTATAATTCTAATTCATCTTTTATAGATGAATCATGAATTGGCATTGCCCCACGCAATAGATCAGCAGACATCTTATTCACATTTGTACAATGCCTTATACTAAAAAATTGAAATTGGCTAACAATATTGTTTTCTATTCCATGCAATTCTTTCAGCCTCTCCTTCTTAACTTGGCACACGCCATTCATCTGGTCGCACACAAGTCTAGAATTGGTGAAAACTACAATTGCATTTGATCCATACTCCATCGTTGTTCCTAAGCCTTCTATCAATCCAATATAATATGCCTCGTTGTTTGTTGTTCTTCTCGGTATATTCATTTTCCTTTGGACGACTTTACTAGTCGCAATATTGGAAAGCACATATGTAATCACTTCTTTCCCTAGATTGGGATAGCAAGAAACTTCTATGCATAATTTCCATTTTTCAACCATATTTAATGGTTTTCTTATCCCTGAAAAATAAATAAATAAATATATATATATATATATATATATATATATATATATATATATATATATATAATATATATATATATATATATATGTGACATGGGAGAAATGACACAAGATCATGAGGTAAGTGACATGTGCATGTTTTATCTTAAAGTTTGACTGAAAAAGTTTACGGTCTAGAATGCACATCTAAAATTTATGGGAGGAAGCCTTTAGTTTTTGGGAGAAATGACACATGTACACAGTTTACCTTAAAGTGGTTGTGTTTTATGGATATTAAAATGAAGAACTTCTATTTAGATCTATTCCAAAGATTGACTATAGGGGCATCTACTAGATATGTCACCTTTCATAAAAGATGAGATCCAGGGGCTACGTGGCCCTTTACAGACTCTGCCTATAGAACTTGTAGAAGTTAAGAAATTTACATTGACAAATTTACTTGTGAGAAATTTACATTGACAACATATAGAGATTCAACTAGGCTTGCGAAAAGTACAAGTGAACAATGTATAATTCTACTTAGAAGAGTCTTTGGTTTAATGGTTAAGCAAGAAAGAGTCGTTACTTTCTATATCTAGAGTAGAAGTGGAATATATAGTAGTTACTTTTTTTTGAGTGTTTTGGATGAAATGGGCTCTACAAGATACTAAGGTAAATTTATTTTTGAGTGAGTAGAAGTGGAATACATAGTACAATTACTTCTTTTTGAGTGTTTTGGATGAAATGGGCTCTACAATATATTAAGGTAATTTTTTTTCGAGTGTTTTGGATGAAATGGGCTCTACAAGATATTAAGGTAAATCTATATATCTATTAAGTGTTTCAATAGAAGTGTAATAATAATTTTAAAAATAAAATATTCTACTTCCTTCAATCACTATTTACATATCATCATAAAGTACCACTTCCTCACACAACAAGTCTTTGAGAAAATAGTGAAGATGGAATACATACCCAAAAAGCCTCTTGTTAGAGAAGCATTTGAATATGTGAGAAACAAATTAGGAATAGTTCTTGTATATTATCTTGTTAGAGAACCATTTGAACATGTGAGAAACAAATTAGGGATAGTTCTTGTAAATTATTGTCACTTATTTGACTTCAAAAGAAGAGCTTATGAAATTGAGTGCAATATCTATGTGGGAGAGTACACAATATCTAAGGGGGGGAATACAATATATTTGACTTCAAAAGAAGAGCCTATGAAATTGAGTGCAATATCTATGTGGGAGAGTACACAATATCTAAGGGGGAGAATAGATATAAGGAAGGAATAAAAAGAGTAACAAAAAGCATATGACCGTGTCAATAATTTGAAGTAGTCAAGAAAGATAACAAAGGACTATCAAAATTCAGTGCAATATCTATATGATATCTATATGATTAAGTGTTAATAATTTGAAGTAAAGAAAGATAACAAAGGACCATAAAAATTGAGTGCAATATCTATATGATTGTGTCAATAATTTGATAATTTGAAGTAGTCAA
Source organism: Pinus albicaulis (assembly GCA_034641835.2). NCBI lineage: Eukaryota > Viridiplantae > Streptophyta > Pinopsida > Pinales > Pinaceae > Pinus > Pinus albicaulis. The sequence continues at coordinate 13,748 of JAXQQM020066970.1, forward strand.
GAAAGATAACAAAGGACCATCAAAATTGAGTGCAATATCTATGTGGGAGAGTACACAATATCTAAGGGGGAGAATACAATATAAGGAAGGAATAAAAAGAGTAACAAGAAGCATATGATTGTGTCAATAATTTGAAGCAGTCAAGAAAGATAACAAAGGACCATCATCAAATTCAAATTGAAAGATCAAGTAGTCTTCTTCATGAAGAATAAGCATTAACTAGGTTCATCATTTAAAGGGTTCATTTTTTAACGAAAAAAATTTATGAATAATATGGAATGAATCGTTGTACATTATGATAAATCTTGTATTTAGATGACATTCTATTTATGAATAAAAAAGAAAATGGGATCATCTCTTCATATATATATATATATGTGTCTATAAGAGAGAAATAAAAAGCAAAGGTAATTCCACCAAGCCTAAAGGAGCATGTCCTAATACATTAAATTGTGTTTGGTTTATAGAAGCATTAATCATAAAGAGTCATGAGATCCACATTTCAACAATACTATTTGAAATTTAGAGGATCATGTCCTAATACATTATTATGTTTGGTTTCTAGAAGCATTAATCATGACTTTTCTTTGAGATCTACATTTCCATCATACTATTTGCAATTTCACATTTCCATCATGCTATTTTCAAGTTCTATATGAAGATATGTAGTCTAATAACTAATTAGTTCACATTTCCATCATGTTATTCGCAAGTTCTATATGAAGATATGTAGTCTAATAACTAATTAGCAAGCTGTGATGTCCTAATGCATTATTATGTTCGGTTCCCATCATACTATTTGCAACTTCTATATGAAGATATATAGTCTAATAACTATATAGTATAGCCCATATAACATACAGTATTTCCCATATAACATATAACGACCTTTGATAGCATGAGAAAAGTGTCAAAAAATAGAGAGGCCTCTCAGAAAAGTTCCACCTATTCATCAAGGTAAGCAACATAATATCAGAAGTGAAACAATGACACCACAGAACAAATGTACACAGTTTACCTCAAAAGTGGTTGTGTTTTATGGATATTAAAATTAAGAACTTCTATTTAGATCTATTCTAGAGATTGAATATAAGGGAATTTACTACATATGTCACCTTTCATAAAAGATGAGATCCAGAGGCTACCTGGCCCATTACAGACGCTACCTATAAAACTTGTAGAAGTTAAGAAATTTACATTGAAAAATTTACTTGTGAGAAATTTACATTGACAAAATATAGAGATTCAACTAGGCTTGTGAGAAGTACAAGTGGATAATGTATAATTCTACTTAGAAGAGTCTTTGGTTTAATGGTTAAGCAAGAAAGAGTCATTAATTTCTATATCTAGAGTATAAATGGAATACATCTAGTAGTTACTTCTTTTTTAGTGTTTTGGATGAAATCAGCTCTACAAGATATTAAGGTAAATTTCTTTTTGAGTGAGTAGAAGTTGAATGTACATAGTAGTTACTTCGTTTTGAGTGTTTTGGATGAAATGGGCTCTACAAGATATTAAGGTAAGGTAACTTTATTTTTGAGTGTTTTGGATGAAATAGGCTATACAAGATATTAAGGTAAATCTATATATCTATTAAGTGTTTTAATAGAAGTGTAATAATAATTTCAAAAATAAAATATTCTACTTCCTTCAATCACTATTTACATATCATCATAAAGTACCACTTCCTCACACAACAAGTCTTTGAGAAAATAGTGAAGATGGAATACATACCCACAAAGCCTCTTGTTAGAGAAGCATTTGAATATATGTGAGAAACAAATTAGGAATATTTCTTGTAAATTATCTTGTTAGAGAAACATTTGAACATGTGAGAAACAAATTACTGATAGTTCTTGTAAATTATTGTCACTTATTTGACTTCAAAGGAAGAGCCTATGAAATTTAGTGCAATATCTATGTGGGAGAGTACAAAATATCCAAGGGGGAGAATACAATATATCTGACTTCAAAAGAAAATCCTATGAAATTGAGTGCAATATCTATGTGGGAGAGTACATAATATATAAGGGGGAGAATAGATATAAGGAAGGAATAAAAAGAGTAACAGTGCAATATCTATATGGGAGAGTACATAATATAAAACGGGGAGAATAGATATAAGGAAAGAATAAAAAGAGTAACAAAAAGCATATGATTGTGTCAATAATTTTAAGTAGTCAGGAAAGATAACAAAGGACCATCAAAATTGAGTGCAATATCTATATGATCAAGTGTCAATAATTTTAAGTAGTCAAGAAAGATAACAAATGACCATCAAAATTGAGTGCAATATCTATATGATATCTATATGATCAAGTGTAAATAATTTGAAGTAAATAAAGATAAAAAAGGACCATCAAAATTGAGTGCAATATCTGTATGATTGTGTCAATAATTTGATAATTTGAAGTAGTCAAGAAAGATAACAAAGGACCATCAAAATTGAGTGCAATATCTATGTGGGAGATTACACAATATCTAAGGGGGAGAATACAATATAAGGAAGAAACAAAAAGAGTAACAAGAAGCATATGATTGTGTAAATAATTTGAAGTAGTCAAGAAAGATAAGAAAGGACCATCATCAAATTCAAATTGTAAGATTAAGTAGTCTTCTTCATGAAGAAGAAGCATTAACTAGGTTCATCATTTGAAAAAATTTATGAATAATATGGAATGAATCGTTGTACATTATGATAAATCTTGTATTTAAATAGAATTTTATCTATGAATTAAAAATAAAATGGGATCATCTCTTCATATATATATATATATATATGTGTGTGTGTAAGAGAGAAATAAAAAGCAAAGGTAATTCCACCAAGCCTAAAGGAGCATGTCCTAATACATTAAATTATGTTTGCTTTCTAGAAGCATTAATCATGAAGAGTCATGAGATCCACATTTCGACCATACTATTTGCAAGTTAAAGGAGCATGTCCTAATACATTATTATGTTTGGTTTCCATCATACTATTTGCAGAATATTACGAAGATATGTAGTCTAATAACTATACAGTCTAGCCCATATAACATATAACGGCCTTTGACAGTATGAGCATAGAGTCAAAAAATAGAGAGGCCTCCCAGCAGAGTTCCACCTATTGATAAAGGTAAGCAACAATATCAGAAGTGAAACAGTGACACCATTGAACATATGTGAATTTAGAATGATTTCTACTCTTTTTTCAAAGGAGAAAAAACCCTGTTTCATATATTGATAATAGTTCATATACATATACCCATAACAGGTTATCAAGTATAAAATATTAGATTATGTCTCATACAGAAATACATTACAACAGTATAAAAGACAATATGTAGTCACATTACAGCAGTATATCATTCTAGTTCAATCATTCCAGCGTTGAGGAATCGAGAGAAGGCTCAGTAACGGCATAAGCTCAACAGTGGTGGTAAACTTCCATGCACAAGGCGAGAATCAGCTAGAGCAGATGAAATTTATGGATCCATAGGAACAGTAACAACTGCAGCAACCGAACGCATATCATACTACCAGAAATTCAACATACAACTTACAGCAAAAGGTAATGAAATTTAAAGCATAATTAACAGCATAGATGCTTTGTTTGGAATTTTGGGGTTTCTCGTTCCCACTTGGTTGTAAAGATAAAATTTCTATAGGAATGAGTACCTTGACTTCTACATGACACCAATAAACTCAAATTAAAACCAATAATTCCAAAAGGTGAATTTGTAGTAACATTCCAAAGTTAACATAGAAAAGGAAATCCCTATATACGCAAGTCAACCCCCAAATATAATGGACTCCCATGAAGCCTAGGGTTACTTCTTACATGTGGAAGGGAAGTGGAGTGCGATTCAGGGCCGCAAGAGAGGTGAGCTTGCATGGCAGCGCCGATCAAAAAAAGAGTGGACAACAGTCCAGTGAGGCTTCTTCTAGCAAGGTGGCAGCCACCAAGTGGTGGAGAACCGGAAGAGGAGACCGAGAAACAGTTGTTTCCTGGAACATGTGATTTAAGAGAGGTCATAAAGTGGAAATTTTATGTTTCAACGAGCTTTTCTCATTTCAACAAAGGTTATTTTTTCAACAGTGCCCTCAAATATGTGGGACTGACTTAGGAATCCAAGCATCATCTTAACAAGCAAGACATTAGTGATACCAAAGTTGTCGAAAACAAATTTTTGATCTTGGTCTCATTTTCCTAGCCTTGCCTTCTCTACGTGATTCATTTCAGTTCATTGGATGATGGAAGAACCAGGCTGGTGCTTTGCCCGGTAGGTAGAATTGTGAATGAAAAGGTTGGAAAATCTGGCTAAAGAAGAGTGAACTCTAATTATTTTCGAGTAGCCGGTGGTAACGGGTAAGTGTTGAAACTTGATAAATAATGGTAAGTGGTAAGCTCTATTTGTTCTTCCAGAAAAAGGAAAATATCTCTGTAACTCAAAATAATGCTATTTTTCTAGATGCCTTTGCTCAAGCAACCTTTACTTTTAGTTCATTTTCCATCTAACCTCAATCCCGCTCTACCCCCGACAAGACCCGTCTTTCAAGAAGGCTTCACCCCCAAGAACCGTCTTTCACGATAGGGGCTCATTACCTCGACCCATCTAACCTACTTTCACTTATATGTCACAACATCACTGCTTTCACAATTTATATGAAAAAAAATAACATTTTGGACTTGGCATGACATGCACTAGGCCTAATTAGTACTAATGGAACTTGGTGATTGTCACCATAATTGGTAATAAATAATTCATGCAGATTTCAATGTATCATGTTGCGTAACATATGTTTAAAATGAAATTAATTTTGAAGCTAAGAAACAAGCAACATTCAAGGTATCTGGTGTCTTCATAATTGGCAAAAAAAGGACACAATTAGAGTGCATATAACGAAATCTAACAACATGTTGCATGGGTGCAGGTTCAAAACTGGGTGTAGACTTGTAGCATGGATGAAATACTTGGTATTAGACTTGCACAGGAGGAGTAGGAGGAGAAAAACCTGGTAGTTTGATCGCTTGAAGTCACCGCAGATAATCACCAACAGAGCAGACAGAAGCAGCCCTAGACCAGCAGTAGCACAGAAACACAAAAACGCGCGAAGAAACAAAGCAAAGAAACAAAGACGTGGTAAAAAAATGAACTTCGCGAGCGATATATTTATAAGAACTAGTTCAACCGAACTATTTTAAGAGTAAAAGTTTGTCCGAACTCAAAGTTCGGCCGAACTTTTGTTGCCGGTTTTCCCATCTTCGGCAAAAATTCTATTTGCCCACGCCGTTAGTGTGCTTTCAATCTAAATGAAAGAACGAGTTCGGCCGAACTATTTCCGAAAAAAAAATTCCGCCCCCGATTCTCACAAAAGTGTAACCCAGCTTCACATTTCCGCCCTACTATATTTTTCCTATAAGTACTCACCACTAGACATTCGAGAGCATTTGAAGGTTTTTTTGGGTGCTTAATCAATTTCATTACTTGAGAGAGCCTAGTTTTTTAGTATCATATTAAGAAATCTAATGCAATATATTTTTGATGGCAGGGTGGTGATATGTGAGTGTATAAGGCCAAATTTAAATCTTCTTGCCTAGAATGTATTTAATGCAGAGTTCAATTTATGCATTTCAAAAAAAGAAAATCTAACTAAAATTTTGTGTGATAAAGGCTTGAAGTACTACTTGCTGGAAAATATTTGAACATAACCCAATTCGTGATTTTATAAATAGTAAATCTCAACTAAACGAGCATATTTCTCTTAAAGACAAGAATTTCTTGTCAATTCAAACCTTGATCTCAAAAGGGACATGCTATATGCATATCTGCAAGAAATGAAACATCAATGAGACATGATATGGATAAGACAAAACATACGTGTTGCAATTTGCTTAATTAAATAACTCCCCTTCCCGATAAATTTATTCCTAATGGGATGGCATATGTATCATGTGGTTGTGATTAAAACTTTGGGATTTAGACCATATTTTTGCAGCATAAATAATTATATCCTTAAATACATTGCATACCAATAGACAACTTATGTGCTACTATAATAATGAAAGATAATGAAATGAAGCATTTGGAAGGGAATGCATCCCACAACTTACCTATGTATATAAAAACCACAACATTGTTGTCTCCCATCCTGTCACTACTTTGTAACTTGTTAGGATATGAAAGATTTAGCTGGAGGGACTCCCAAATGTGCGTAGTCTGCATATTTATAATCCTGTTGGGCATAAGACCGACCACTCTAAGGAGTTTTTCATCCCATATTCATATTATTAGGACTTTAGGATTGTTTTATCATTTATATATTTTCATATTAAATGCTCACCTTAATGGATTTCTAGTAGTCAAAGTAGAAACAAAACAAAATATTACATCAGCTCATGTTCCATACATTCAATGCAACATGTAGGCTCTTACCTCAATGAAAGAAGCAAGGTAGAAACAAGAGACAAGCTACAAATTCAAATATTCTCGTTGTAAATTGGATCTCTTTTGCTGGCCCTTTCACGCTTGTTTTCCATTCCAACTGACATGATCATATAAGAAATTCTAGAACAATTATCATCAAAAAAGTGATTAAATTGTTTTTTAAACATGACATGTGGAATAAAAAAAATGAAATGACTTGATGGACCATGTGGACCCTCATATGAGGGCCATGTGCCTCACCATTCCCTTTCCATAACATAGCATGACATCCTGAACCATGCCACTAAACATTGCATCATGATAACTTGTCTATATGGGGGAAATGGTTGTCTTAATCATATTATATGTGTCAAATTGGATTGGTAGAAGCCATAACCTCATTGATTTAAGCTCATACCACTACTAATATAACCTTAATATTATTGGGATATTCAAGTATCTTGGATGGGTGGACCCTGCCTCTCAAAAAAAACTTACCCATCATGGGGCAAGAACTCTAGACATCTCGAACCCATGAATTATGATGTTTGTGTTGTGCCAAAAATTGCAGGGATTTTCAGTTAATTAAATCCACATGATTCAAACTCACAACCTTCCCCTTCAGCTAAACCCACGAATTGGAAAAAACAAAAACCTAGTGATGCTTCTTCTTTTTTTCCAAAACATACTAGAACTTTCCTTGTAGAGTCTGATGGCAGATCTATTTTCGCCTATCCAACTATTGGTGCTTGGTGATCATTCAATGGAGAATGTTTCATTTTGATATAAGTAAGATAGAGAAACTTACATGACTATTTTTCAGCACCAACTTCCAATTTTTTCTAGTATAGGTGAGAGTGTACTAACCTCCTTTTTTAAGTGTGTCGAGAAGTACAACTTATTTTTAACTCTAAATGTGCATGATGTATGCGAGGAGCAGAAAATAGATTTGACTAGCCTCTAATTTGTCATGGGAAAATTAAAACCTGTGTCATCACCAAAGAGGGATACATGCATTTTCTCTCTTTGGTGGATAATATGAATAGATAAATTCTATGCTACCATCCACATGTGGCCACAAAAACTACCAAAATAGAAGTTATTCTTTTGAAAAAACCTTCTCCATAGTCCTGGGATTTGATGAAATTTGACTTCCTTTCCCAAGACGAGGACTAGAATATTGATCTATTCATATCCATAACAAGCATGAATTTCCTATCCGACTATGCTAGCAAGAGAATTACTTTAACTCAATCTAGAAAATATTCATCCCACTCACAAAGGTCTAGTGGGTTGTGGCAGGTATACACCTAGGAAGTCCAATGTGAAGCCCTTTTTATGTACAAAATACACCCATGAAAGAATGCCCAAAGGCATGGATTCAACATTGTAGAGTAGTTTCCTGGGATGAATAATTATTTTGAGTCTTTTGAATTTCCATTTTCCATTAATCAAGGAAAATATGCTCCCTCGATAGAAACAGATTGGTTGTCCCTTGTGCATACCTAGTGGTCAATATCAACCAACCATAGAAACTATTGGGATCAATGTCATTTTCTACCAACCAACTCCGTTGGTATGATAAATCAACACGCATACTACGCAAGACTAAGCCCTTTGTGTTGGTAAATCAAAAATAAAGAATGAATGTGAGCCTACACTTATTTGAAAATAGGAAAATGAGGAACATAAGCACCTCTTACTATGGAAATAATTTCGTCATTGATTACTTTGAAAAAAATACATAACTTTTTAGCGAGAAAATTACGAGAATAGGAATTTGGCTGATAACCAAGGATCTCAAAGAATGTGTTAATGATATCCCATGAATATAAAAGTGTGGGATGGTAACATGTTATGCATAGAGAGACCATGTAGGACCCAAATTACTAATTACTATAGTCCCGAAAATCGTAAAAAAAAAAAAGTCTTGAAAATTTTGGTTATGAACATGAAAATGACTTGAATTAATAATCACTATAATTCCTTGCAAAAATAAATACTAATAAAATAATATTCAATAAAGAGGTTGGAAAAACACTAAACATACTAACTATAAATTGAACCGAGAGATGTAAAGGAATGCCGAAAGGAGGATTACGGAAATGTGGAAGGAAATAATCAAGTTTATATATGGACAATTAAATACAATCAAAATTTGAGTTTTTACAGTACCAGGAGATTAAAGTTAAGAAAAAAGTTACATTAACATAAATTTCCCATAACAATGGCATAGTAATGATGGTATCATATCCCCTTCCTACTCCCTCCACATCCCACACTTTACTATATGACATTTCAGAAATGGAGGAAGTATCACGCTGAGACAAGAATCAATCAATGACAAATATGAAGAGAGAAAATGAAGGAAAGGAAACCCTTTGCACCCAATAAGCATATAAAATGCATCCACGAACTCCCTCATCTAGTACATCAAATAAAAAAAAACATCAAGCTCCTTGCTAATAATGAGAAGGAAAAGAAAAGTGGAAAAAAAGGACACTTGAGAAAGATATGCTCATTCGAATATAAGAATAGGCTCATAAGCATCTCTAGTCAAGTTTGGTTACTATGTGAAGTTCCTTTGAAATTAAGGTATGGAAAATGATATTTTAATTAGCCATTGTATACCATAGCTATATCTATAGAGGGGGTAGGGGGGCACATTAAAATTTACAAAGTGATGAAAAGGTACAAAAAGTAGATTGTACATAGTCCAGGTGTTTGTAACCAATTACCATGATTAAATTTCTACATATTATCAAGTTGGCCAATCATCCAACTAACTGTTCAGTAGTCCAAATATTCATATACAAGATTTGACACTCTTTTATTATAAGTAGGTTGCAGTCAAAGTGAGCACTTGTAACATCTATAAATTGAGTTTAAAACATCTATAGAATGAGTAAATAATAATGAAGGCTAGTTTGTGTACAAGCTACGTGATTCAAAGGTGTAGGAGAGTATAGTGGGAACAAAATCCCATATCAAGAGAATGTCAATACTCTGCAATTTTTTATATAAAAAAATGTCAATAATTATTGTTAAATTTAAAAAAGAACTTTAGATAAGTAAACCATGTCATTATTAAACATCAACACTAAATAAACTAGAATTTTTTTTATTTCTTTGAGCCCTTTTCGAAATAAATAAAGCTCCAACATTTCTTTAAGATCTTGATAAACAACTATTTTAGGGAAATTGTTTCAGAGAAGTCCCATTTCATGACATAAATAATTAGGAATCATGATTCAATTATATATTTTGGTAGATTAAGTAGTAGTTTAATTGCTAGATGTTTTTTCTTTTTACCAAAAATTTTTCTAAATCAAATATCACATAAAAATTTCTTGGAATGTTGAGATTCAATTCTTTTTTGGTTTTGATTTTTTTTACCACCCACTATTTTCAAAATTATAAAGTAATAACCTTTTTATAATGATCATACAATATATCTCATTTCCTTGTTATATAAAAAATAGCTTATAACCTATCTCTTTGTTTTATAAAAAATATTTAAAATTGATTCTAACTATTTAAAAATTTATATTGGTTAAACATAGAAAAAAATAGTAATTTCCCAGAGCCTATTTTTTGTTCGGGACATAAATCAAAATCTGTTCACTTAATTCCAAAAATTATTTAAAATAATTTAATTTTCCTTAAATATAAATAAATAATTAATATACCTTAAAAATAACTATCTCATTAATATTCAGAATTAAATTACAATAACTTTTATTATTAAAAGTAATAAAATAAGCACATGTATAAATTGATTATCCCACGCACAAACGCAAACTAAGCGAGACCACTTTGGAATTTTACCATTAAAAAGTAAAAGAAAAAAAATCACAAGTATAAATTGATAGGGGTGAATATGAAGGTGTGTCTATTTCAATCTAGTGGATATGACTTAGCACTTTACAAGTGGAAATAAAATAGAGCTTCCTCCACACATTCTAATCCTCAACTTATTATGCTCTTGTTTTCTCTTTGTATCCACTAGATGGCCACCTTAGTGTCCAAGATCATTGTGTTCTCTATGTGAACGTTAGCACAAATTGGTCATACTATCATTAAATATGAAATCTTGCTGTGGAATTTTAACTATCAGTTTATGTCTTTTTGGTATTATGTAAACTTTTCATGAAAAAAAATAAGTGACATTATAGATATTTTGAATTAAAATAAATAAAAATATAATTTTTTTGGAATTTTTTTTACCACCCACTATTTTCAAAATTATAAAGTAATAACCTTTTTATAATGATCAGATAATAACCTATTTCCTTGTTATATAAGAAATAGCTTATAACCTATCTCTTTATTATATAAAAAATAGCTTTTAAATTAAAATTAGTGTGGTTTTATGTTTATAAAAAGATAAAAATCTCAAATCTTATAAAAATTAAAATTAAATCACAATGAAATCCCTGATTTATGAGGAGCGTAGACATTGAAGCGAAATGCATCAATCCTTGATTAGGAGTTTAGGATAAAAGTGGAAATTATTTCTACAAGTATTTGCGCATGAGGATGTTCCCTTCTAGAGATATATGCTTAATTGATTATATTGATGAAGAACAACCCTCATAATAAGACCATAACTATGTTGAAGAATCGACAATTAAGTAAATGCCTTGCCTTATGTGGATCTCCTCCCATGAGATGTCGATCTCAACCCTCCCTCTTATCTACTATAAATACAATGCTACTAAATGGATAATTGGTTGAACTTTTTAGCACTTAACTCATGCTCGTATGGTGCCCATTTGAGATTAAGATTTAAGGATTATTTTGAAAATGAGGTTTTGAGATTGTTGAGTGGATATTCCAACATCAAGGCGCATGGTTCTAAATCCCCTGCTCTTTATCATTAATAAAAATACTTGTTTCTTCCCATGTGAATAAGTTTTAATGTTTATTGTAAGGATCCTTGACCTCTAACATGGCTTACAATTCAATATTTGATATATTTTGTGCTTTGATCTCTTGTTTGGTTTTTTTCTTGTAGGTTTTCTCTTGAAGCATCAAGGGAGAAAGGTTGAAAGCTACAAAGGAAAAAAACAAGCGTCACCAATGAGAATTTCATAAAAAGGTACAAGCTTTTCATCCTTTCCATATATGTGATTTAATTATAAATTAGGGAATCCTTTCATTTATTTATTTGATTGTTACTAGGCTTGGTTTCCAAGTCTTGGGAGATCCGTTTTTTCTACGGAATGAGATTTGTCTAGATAATAGCTAGTTACCCAGGTATACTTGTAGATGGTTTTTTCCTTATATGAAATTTTATAATTTGATGATATTTTCATGATTGAGGTATGAAGTGTAAGTACCAATATGGACTAGAAATATATGTAGTCAACCAAGGGGTTTTTCAAGTCATAGTGAAACATTTGTTGTAAAATAGTAAATGATAAATAATTTACTTGACAACGAATAGGACAAGTAGTCATCATAACACCCCTTATAAAACCAATTATTTTCTAATTGTAATTAAGACTTATGAAGTTGAAAATGGCTAGCACATATACCTTAACAAACTATACTTGAGGCCTCGAAGGTTAGCTCAATTGGTCGAGTCCCCATTATTAAAAGTATCATTGATATTGAAAGGTCACATGTGAAATTCTCTCGACGCTCTCATGGTCAACGTCTGTAGTTGAGTTGGAAAGAAGTGATCCCTTTGGATGGATCTGTCTACAAAAAATATTCCATGGATGTAATGGTCACCAATCTTCAGGGTCTGTGAACAACATTAAAAAAAAACAAACTTTATTTGATGTAATCTTCATTCATTTAATAGATTTTAAAAACCTAAAGAAGATGGTATCTAACATGGATGTCGGTTCCTCAAACAAATCTGTAAGGGAGGGTTGGAAAACTTCATGTTGATCATAAATTTAATGTCCAATTTTACTTATTTACCATATTTCAGATTTAGTAATTAAACAACCCAACTACGAGTAATTATGAGAAGGAATGGGATTTGTATTTAATTTCTCCAAAGGTATGGAAAATGTACCCATTTGGAGACTTCTAAATTGACCACATAGTGCAATATTAGGTCCTTTAATTCTCATACAAGTAGATTCCGATTTTATTTGAATGAATAATGGTTGTAGAGAATTATGGCATGGTTGGCAACAGGGAGAACAAAGAAGTGCATGCAAAGTAGAAAACCATGGAAAGAAACAAAGACACACAATGGTTCTAATATTGTGATTCCAAAAAAAACGTGGCAAAAACCCTTTGTAAAACATAGAAACCCATATGGCGTTGTGAATTACCTACAATATATAAGAGTCAATTGTTGAAGACATTAGCATGAGCTAGAGGGTTAAGATAAATTATTATTAACTTGTCTAAACTAAGGAAAAAAGGAACTAAGAATAGGAAATTAACATGTAATTGTTGGATTAGAGACAAAATTCCTTTTATGCTATGAACTAGGCCCATTATGGAAATATTACAATCATTAAAAATCTTTGTCTCAATGGTTGAAAGGAGAAATATTGATTTATTTGTGTGAAAGAGAGTGCCCTTCAATTACTTTACCCTGACTTAAACCTTGTTGAGCCGAGAGGCTCATTATACAATCTAGTATGAGGGACATGTGTAAGTATGTCATGTCCTAAAAGAAATAATAAAAATATTTTTTTTTCATGTCGGAAAAAAAAAAACAAAAATTAAATAACCATATAAATAAATAATTAATGAAACAATTAATGAAACAATTAACTCAGTTGTTGATATTTCACTTTCACTCTTCTAGTAATAAAATACAAAGATATAATTTTATAGAGATAAAACATCCAACGTGAGTTATGAGTAAAATATTTTAACATGAACTAATATAAAATCACTCAATACACATATTATGTAATCTCTATAAAATTCAAAAAATGCAATTTAAAAAGTTAAAAATTACACATTATTTTTTGCGCTCTAAAATAAGTTCGTAACAAAAAAAAATTGATCCCTCTCGACTAATGTTAGATCTGTGCTTTAGATGGATCTATCTTGGTTAGTCCCTAAGTGATTCTTCCCCTTAAGGCATCGAATCTACCTCGGTGGTGTCCCACTACAACAAAATCGTAGTGTAGCTAAACCCATGGTTTGGTGGAATGTGGCTCTCGCTTATTCAATGTTTAGAAAAGCTTAACCCACAAAGATAAGTGTATTTATTATTATTTAATGAAATGGTACTATTTTTTATGAATGTTTTCATGTTGAGCTACTAAATATGTATGAATGATGAGCTAGAAACATTTCTTAAGTGTGTTTGACTACTAGTTGTAAATACTTATGAGAATGAACTCTATATGTAGAATAAATTCTTAAAGTATGTTCTCCTATAATATTTTGAAGTATATTGTGTTGTGGAAAAAGAAATAAAACGTTGTAATGAGCTCTAGGATCTTCATCTACTATGTTAGTATGCATGGCCTAGGGTAGGCCAATTGTGGGATGGAACAATTGTGTTGTATCCTTGTTTGATGATAAAAAGGCTTAATGTTATTTGCATATTGGGGACCCCATTGTCTCAAGAGATAAGCCAAAGTTGTGTCTTCTCTATTTATAAGAGGTTGGAGTTCCATGTGTGAAATTTGTAGTTCCAAAGGAGAAGAGTATCATTCAGTGGGGTTAAGTTGTGTATTTGGCCACGAGTCATCTCTTTTCCTTCATTAGAGAAAAAAGCTACTTGTGGATAGTGTTTTAGAGTTATTTATAGGTTATCAAAGACTTTTGAACCTTCAAAATTATTTTGGGATAGTCTATGCCCTATCAAAATCCATTTCAATCTGTATAAATATACTTGAAATCTTAGTGTTTTTTTTTGGAAATTTAGGGATTATAATTTTCTCCATAGTCTCCGGTCACATGATTTGACAAGAGCCTTGGCCATGGGCTATTGGAAAGGACCAAAAGGAGCATAAATCAAAAATCCATCAAGTATGAAAATATATTAAGTGATGCAGACTGGGCATCAATATCTATCAAGTGACAAATATCAAGCATTTGGGTTTATCAAGGGGTGAAAGTATGGGAATTTTAAAAATTATAAAGAAATTTTCTGAGAAACTAAAACCTATAACTAGAAAAGAAAACCATGTGTAATCTACATTGAATTTATGTGAACACTCTTAGATCTTATAGCTATGCAGGTGCTACCATGGCATGATGAAATGTCACATTGAGACAATTTTTGGTGGCATGGATTGAAAACATGGAAATATGATGTGGAATTTTGGTGAGGAAGAGTTGATGTGGAAATCAACGTCTCCCCTATCATAGAAGATGATATTGATCACAAAATTCAAAAATCTAGTTTTGTGAAATTAGGAATTTTGGGTTTTTTTTTTCAATTGAAATAGGTTTTCATGAATATGGAAAGGCTATAAATCTAGATTTTCATATGAGAAATGTTTCAACCCATTGACTATCGATGATATGGCATGATGGTGACCTATACTGTAAAGCATTTGATTGTTGACATGGAGGCGAGGTGGTAGTTGGCCTGGAGATCATCTGCATGACAAAGGTTCTAGATGGTAGAGATCCAAAAATATAGAGTTTCATTTAAATGAGACTTTTAATATTTATGACATCCATATATCTAGAGGGTCAACTCATTGAAATTAATGGGAATCCAAATACTTTAGAAAGCCGCTAGAAAAGGAAAAGGAAATCCAAGATTTAGATGGTTCTATAAGTTTTGAAATTCTCAAATGAAATTGAAAAGGCTATAAATTCGAGAAATCACAATAATGGGGATCAATTAGAAATCATAGATGAAAATATGAGTGGGATGATAACATGTCAAGTGCAATGGTAACACGTTGGTAGAGACTACCACATGTCAACTGAGGTGGTGTTGTATGGTGGATACATGTGCGAAATATGTATGTCACATGGCAATGGTATGGATGATAGCACGAAACCAAGAAGGGAACATCTTCTTATAGGCATAGCTTTGTGTCAAGAGCTTGGATTTGAATAAAATTTATATTTTTTTAAAGCTCTTAATGAGAAAAAGAAGATGATTATCTCATAAAATATTTTTAAGATAGTTGAAAGAAGAGTAATTTTGATAAACCAACTTCCATAAAGTAATATTAGAGGTTGGGCATAGGCACCTTGTCCCCTTAAAAATCGTTGAGGTGGCTAGGTGTTGTTTTAATTTTTCACCAGGGGTGTTTAATCAAGAGTTCCTAAATTTTGCTCAAAATTCAAAGTTACAGTATTAGGTTGAAACTAGGATGGTTGCATAGATCTCGTATTCCTGATTTCGGCGCCATGAACGGTTCGAAAAACTGATGTCATATGAGGGAGATATCGCATTCTGATATAAAATCCAAATAGGTAAAATTGCAACAGTTTGACGAGGTTTTACTTTGATACACAGTCAACAAAAAGGGATGCACAGTCATCAAAAGGGAATATTACGAGGAATATTACTTTCCTCAGAACTAATCAAGGTTTGACAAGTGTCATTGTTTTATTCGATGTATGGGATTTGGAGGGCCAATTATAGGGTGCCACGTGGCTGGCCCTGAGGCCACCACATGTCCCCGAGACTGCACTACAAAATTTTGTTGGAGGTCGCAGGAATCAACCCATGGACCTCCTGTTGGGCACGCACTGTTCTTACTACCCCAGCTGCACATTGTGACTTAACGCCTAAGGGTGCAGCTTGTATTTAAGGTTACTTAAAAATGTGTTTGGGGGTTGGCGACCACCGGTGGTCCCAACCCGCCAGCGGTTCCCGCGTGGTATGTCACATGGCGTTAAACATAAACTTTAACAACATTCGAAAGAAGAGTTAACCTGTATTCTCCGCCAATGTTCTGACGTTGTGTCACATGGATAATGATAAATGTAATACCCTTTGCGCTGTTATCGCAAGCCCACAACTCAACCGGAGTTCTGACCATAGTTTATGCCTTGATTTCTACCCAACTATTAGCATAACCGTAGGTTTTGGGGTTAGCATGTGGCCACCCCAATTGCAAACATTAATGTCTCAATTAGATTCGGTGGAATATTTGGAGGGCATGCATTTGTGGCAGAATTCAATATTTTAACTCCAGTTAAGTGGAGTTATCCACTTTTAGTGCATCTTTTCTAGGTGAAACTGGGAAAAAGAGTAGGAGACTCAATTTCGCCCATTCAGAGTGAATGAAGAGTCATTTTTGACTAATTGGAGCATTCTGGAGCCATTGGTGTAGAGAAAACAACCATTGCAGGATGGTAACAACATGTATTTGCAAAATTTTGAACATAATGAAAGATGGGCATGCCATTGGGAGTTGTACCAGAAAATATAGCCGAGGAGGGGTGAACTGGTTCATCATGCCTGCTGTGCAAATATCATTTGGTGACTTATTTCTCTGTTTTACACTGTTTTTTCAGTGTTATTTAAGCTTGTTTTATGCTTCTAATTCACCTAAAATCATCTTCAATTCATGGAAAAGCAGCTCAATCCTTAAGTAAACTAATGAGACAAGTATGCACATGTTTATAAACTAAAAATACACTTACCACAACAAAACTAATACATTCTTTTCAGATCAAATTGGTTTCAGAGCTAGAGTTTATTCCATGGTGTTGTTTAGTGCAAAGAATTGTTTAACTGTTTGCAAGTTTTAGATGCTTACAAGGCTCAAGCTCAAGAGAAGAGAAGGAAAATTAGTGGAAGTAGAAGGGTCTCAAAAGGAACCACAACAAAGGAGAGAAATATTGCCACAATCTCCACCACGTAGTTCAACTCCTAAGGAAGAAGAAGTTCCATTAAGCATGCCTCGGGAGGAAGGAGAAATCCATGAAAAAATTGGTCCCAAAGAGGAAGAAAGAGTGTTCAAGAAAGAATTCCTTGACATGACTGAGATGGTTAGAATCCTTTATTAAGAATGAAATGAGATAATGGAAGGAGAAGGATCTAAAATTCACAAGGAAGGACAAGGATCTTCAGGAGGTCAAAATGATGAAGATAAGTCAAATAAGGGACATGGAGGAAATGGACGCAATGGAGAGCCATCATCCTCACCCTCATCATCATCTCCTCTACTTCTTCTTCAATACATCAGCCACACAAGTCAAAGAACACTGGTAAAAGTCATTTTTTAAAACTTGATGTTAAGCTTGAATTGCCAATGCTTAATGGTGAAGTCAATGAAGAAAATCTTGATAATTGGATTAGACAATTGGAGGTCCATTTGAGAATCCAGAACCTTCAAGATGATGATACAAATTCTCAATTAGCTTCATTGAGAATGGAAGGTGTAGCACTTGTTTGGTGGGAAGCCAAGACAAAGGAGGAGATCAAGAAACATGGTAAGATTATTCTATCATGGTCAGATTTCATTATTGCTATAAAACAACAGTTAAATCCATTATCTCATTTGCAGAAAGGAAACATGAACTGGCAGAGCTTTAGGCAATTAAAGGGAAAAAATGTGCAATAATACACCCAAGAATTTAGGAGGATCTCTCTTATTATGGGTGGATTTGCAGAGCCAAGATACTTTTCTCAAGTACTTAGGAGGCTTACATTGCTACCTTAAACATATTATTCTCATATTTAACCCCACCAGTCTAGATGAAGTATGTGTTCAGGCCACACATCTAGAAGCTAGAGGGAAGAACATTTCTAAAGAGGGTAGAAAGAAACCTTTTAAGGGTAAAGCCAAGGAAAAGACCTCAAAAGGTAAAAACAAAAGGAATGCATCTGTTGAGAAAGAGGGATAAAAAGTGGTTCGTAAAAATTGTTCAAAAGAAGGCCATGATGAAACTCATTGTTGGAAATTACATCCTGAAATGAGGCCAAAGAAACCCAATAACAAAGGGAAACATAAAACTGCTACTACAGCTCAACATGGTTTAGGATCTGATTCAAGTGATGAATCTAATACTACAGCCATGGGATAGAAGAACATGAAGGGAAAATAAATTGAAAATAAACACAGTACTAGTACATCAAACTATCACATAAACACTGCAAATGATGAAAAAATAATAGAATTGTTTCATGTGAGGGTCATATCCAAACATACCAATATTGACACATTGTTTGACTATGGGTCACAAGAAAACTTAATCTCTGAAGACTTGGTCAAGAAACTTAACCTTGAGACCATACCACATCCAAAACCATACCCATTAGGTTAAATTTGTAAGGGTGCAAATCTACAGGTTTCAAAGAAATGTATATTGTGGTTTTCAATTACTGCAAATTTTGTTGACATAGTTCAATTGGATGTGGTTCCACTTGACATCAATGGTATTGTATTAGGGAGTCCTTATTTGTATGACATGAAAGCAATCTTCCATCACCATGAGAACAAGTATCATTTATTCAAATATGGCAAGGAGTTCATTGTTAGAGCACATTGCAAGAAGACAAACATTGCTATGGTAAATGCTGGACAGGTAAAGAGGTTAGTAAATTCAAGTGAGAATTTTGTTCTTCTTATCATTAAGCCTAAAGCTGATATTAATCATGAATCTTTTGAGGGATGTGATCCTAAGTTGAAATCAGATCTATAAGATGTAGTTAATGCACATCATGAGATGTTTCAGGAGCCAATAGGATTGCCTCTAGAAAGGGAGATTCAACATGAGATTCAGTAGCAACGAGATTGTTCTCCTCCAAACATCGATATGTATCACATGTCGATAATGGATAATGCTGAAATAAAGAGGAAAATCAAAGAGATGTTGGACAAAGAAATCATAAGGCCAAGCATTTCGCCATGTGGTTCACCCATAGTCTTGATACCAAAAAAAGATGGGACTTGGTGCATGTGTGTAGATTTTCGAGCTTTGAACAAGATTACGGTAAAAAATAGTTACCCACTCCCAAGAATAGATGATTTTCTTGATCAGATGGAAGAATCAAAGTTTTTCACTAAGTTATATTTACGAAGTGGATATCATCAAGTAAGAATTAGAGAAAGTGATATATGGAAAACTTCATTCAAAACAAAACAATGACTCTTTGAGTGGTTATTTATGCCTTTTGGTTAGTGTAATGCACCGATAGCTTTCATGCGTGTTATGGATAGTGTTTTGTGTCCATTCCTTGATGAATTTGTGATTGTGTACTTAGATGACATATTTATTTTCAGCGAAACAAGATAATATCATGTCTTGCATGTGAATAGAGTGCTTGATATTTTGAAGAAAGAGAAATTGTTTCTTAAGATGTCAAAGTGTGAGTTTGGAAAGACTTCTTTGGTCTATTTGGGACATATTGTAGGAGGAGGAGAATTAAGGATTGATCCTTCTAAAGTGGAAGCCATTGTGAATTGGCCCACACCCAAAACAATTACCAAGGTAGGAAGTTTCTTAGGTGCAACTCAATATTGGAAGTTTATTGCTAACTTTTCTTCCATCATAGCTCCTATGCATGTAGTGACAAGTGTGAAGAAAGGCTTCCAATGGGGAGGCAAATGACATCAAGCTTTCGAAGCTTTAAAAGACAAGATCATTTCATCTCCAGTCCTTGCATCACCAAATTTTAGATAGCCATTTGAGATTCAAACCGATGCTAGTGATTTTGCCATGGGTGTTGTACTTTTGCAGCATGGTATGCCTATCACTTTTCATTATGAAACTTTTAATGGTGTTGTGACTAATTATCCTACATATGACAAAGAACTATATACATTGGTACAAAGTGTCAAGAAGTGGAAACACTACTTGATGGGTAAAGAGACTATTGCACATACTGATCACCAATCATTACAGTACTTGTAGTCACAAACAAAATTGCAACAAGCAAGACATTTCAGGTGGATGGGATTTCTTCAACAGTTTCACTTGGTTATAAGGTACAAGAAATTTATTTTCAATAAAGTTGCAGATATTCTTTCAAGACCAATCATTACTGCATCTACTTTACTCAAAAATGACTCTGTTGTACATGACAGTTACATAGAACAATATGCACATGACATTGATTTTCAAGAAGTGTATGCTAGTTTATGTGAAGGGAATCAAGTTGAAGAAAAAAATTATCACATGCATAACAATTTTTTGTTTCATTTGGGAAAGTTGTGTATTCCACAAGGAGAGAGGATAAGTGTCATGAGAGAAGCTCATTCATCTCTTATTGCTGGACACTTTGGGGTAAGAAAAATAATGGCACATCTACAAAGGTATTGTTATTGGCCTCACATGGTAGATAGTGTGTCACTTTTTATAAGAGGTTGTTCTATGTGTGCAACAAGTAAGCCTAGTAATAGGAAGCTTGGATTGTACACACCACTACCGGTACCATCAAGGCCATGGGAGAGTGTCTCCATGGTATTTGTTGGAGGTCTACCTATGTCAAGAAAACATCATGATTATCTTTATGTAGTTATGGATAGATTCAGTAAAATGTGTATACTTATGCCCAGTAAGAAAACCGTTACTGCTGAACAAACTGTTGAACTTTATTTTCAACATGTTTGGGTTCATTTTGGATTTCCAACTTCTATTGTTAGTGACAGGGATTCCAGGTTCATTGACAATTTTTGGTCAAATCTACGGAGAATGATGGACACAAAGTTGAAAGAGACTATCGCTTTTCATCCACAAACATATGGACAAACTAAGGTGGTGAACTGAACCGTTGTGCATCTATTGAGAGGATATTGCAGCAAACATCCTAAGTTCTGGGATTAGCAACTGCATTACATTCAACACGCTTAAAAACGGGCAAAGCACTCTTCAACACAAACCTCACCTTTTGAGGTATGCTTTGGTTATTTGCAAAAATTTCCATTAGACTTCATCTTTGGGAAGGATGTTGCAATTGATGGCCATAGTGACATTGAAGAGGCCCGAAATTTCATTGAGAAAATTCATATTATACATCAACAAGTTCAAGAAAAGCTTCAGAAAAGTAAAAGAAAATACAAAGAGAGGCATGGCAAACACTGGGTTGATCACAAGTTTCAAGAGGGAGATGAGGTATGGTTGCACATTAGCAAAGAAAGGATGCAAGGGGAAGGAAAAAATCTCAAACCCATTCGATATGGTCCTTTCAAGATCAGAAAGAAAGTTGGTAATAATGCATTCCAACTTGACTTGCCTTCTTATATGCAAATGTATTCATTTCTTAATGTTGAAAACTTATGTTTGTATGAGCCACCTTTGATCAGTGATCAAGGAAGTGATGTTTAGCTACCTTTTGTTGAAGATTTCTCGCCAGAATTTCTGGATGAGCTCAAAGAAGATACAATTCTTGACAGGAGGACAAGAGCATCCAAGAGGGAAAGTGTTGACTACTTTCAAGTTTGGCTCAAAGGCACTAAACCAAGCAAGGAAAAATTGATGGAGGTTGGAAAGGTGAGGGAGTTGTACCCTCATCTACTGAAAAAGTAATCAAGACTTTTGGGGTCCAAAATCTTCCCAATGGGTAGGAGTGATAAGGAGTTCATAAATTTTGCTCAAAATTCAAAGTTACAGGATTCAGTTGAAACCAGGATGGTTGCGTATATCTCATCTTCCTGATTCTAGCACCGTGAATGGTTCAAAAAATCGATTTCGTATGAGGGAGATATCGTGTTCTGATAAAAAATCCAAAAAGATAAAATTGCGACAGTTTGACCAGGTTTGACTGGGATGCACAGTCAATAAAAAGGGATGCAAAATCAGCAAAAGGGAATATTTTGAGGAATATTCCTTTCCTCAAAACCAATCAGAGTTTGACAAGTGCAATTATTTTATTCGATGTACAAGATTTGAAGGGCCAATTTTAGGGTGCCACGAGGCTAGCCCTGAGGCCGCCACGTGTCCCCGAGACTGCACTACAAAATTTTGTTGGAGGCCGTAGGAATTGACCCCCAAACCTCTCGCCAGGCATGCACCGGTCTTACCACCCAAGCTGCACGTTGTGACATAACCCCTAAGGGCGCGACTTGTATTTAAGGTTTTTTACAAATGTGTTTGGGGGTTGGGGATCGTCGGCGGTCCCAACCAGCTAGCGGTCCTTGCATGGTATGTCACATGGCGTTAAACATAAACATTAACAACCATTGCAATAAGAGTTAAACCGCAGTCTCTGCCAGCGTTCTGACGTTGTGTCACATGGATAAAAATAAATGTAACACCCTCCATGCGATTATCGCAAACCCACAACTCAACGAGAGTTACGACCAAAGTTTATGCCTTGGGTTCCGCCCAATCGTTAGCATAATCGCGGGTTTTTGGGTTGGCATGTGGCCATCCCAACCACAACAGTTAATACCATAGTTAGATTTGGTGAAATATTTGGAGGGCGCACATTTGTGGCAGAATTTACTATTTTAACTCTAGTTAAGTGGAGTTCTCCACTTTTAGTGGAGCTTTTCTAGGTGAAACTGGGCAAAAGAGTAGGAGACTCAATTTTCACCCATTCACAGTGAATGAAGAGTCATTTTTTACTATTTCGAGCATTCTGGAGCCATTGGTGCAGAAAAAATAACCATTAGAGCACTATAACTACATGTGTTTTCAAAATTTTGAGCATAATGAAATATGGACATGCCATTGGGAGCTGGACCAATAGATGTAGCCCAGGAGGGGTGAACTGCTTCATCATGGCTGCTGTGTAAATTTTATGTGGTGACTTATTTCTCTGTTATACACTGTTGTTTAGTGTTATATAAGCTTCTTTTATGCTTATAATTCACCTAAAAGCATCTTCAATTCATGGACAAACACCTCCATCCTTAAGCAAACTAATGATACATGTATGCACATGTTTATAAATTGAAAATACACTTAGCACAACAAAACTAATACAGTCATTTCAGATCAGTGTTGACATATCTAACTCCTACTTGTCTTAAGTATGATAATATGCCTACTCTCTGATTATTTACCTTAAAAAAAAAACCAAATAAAATTCTAAATATTTTCACAATAGGCTATACCCACATTAACAAGTTTTAAGAGTTTTAAAAATGAAATTTGTCCAACCATGGAAGCGTGAAACATATAACCCTAGTTTCCTTCAACGTCATCAAATTGCAAATTGGGAAAGGTGTACAATCAACCTTGCTTGAAGCTTACATTTCCTATAGGATTGATTTTATGTTTGAATGAGGGTATGGTTTATGTATGGTTGAAGAGCTTAAAAGCAATATGATACCACCGTCATAACGAGCAATCCAAAAGATTTTGATATCAATATTGCAGCCATCAACTTAAATGTGTAAACATATAAACTCTAGCATATAGTGTGTAGAGTTGATGTAGGATTTCCAACCACAACTCCCATTTGAAACATATGCTACTACACAGCTAATGATATTCAAAATAATGACACTTTTATAAAATAAAACAATAACAATAATGCTTAAGCCAACAATGGTTTGGAAATAATTAAAGTTACTCGAGTACCATTTTAAGAGATCATGGTTGCTATAATCGATAAATATTAAACACATTTTAAGTGAATCATAACATTTTTCTTACATGTTGCTTATGTTGGATTTTCACACTCACCTCGTTGGGAATTGATCATGTGGACTAACTGCCACTCTAGGATCCACCCTGGGACCACTCAAAAAGGTAATGATAATGTTTTTAATTTTTACTAATTCCCGCACATTTTGGTATGATGACAAACCTAACATGGTATCAAAACCTTGGCCCAGGTTCGATTCTTCGTTTTGCGTTGGAGGGAGGGTGGTGGATTTTCACACTCACCTCATTGGGAATCGATCACGCAGACTAACTGCCACTCTGAGATCCACTCTAAAACCACTCAAAAATATAATGGTAATAGTTTGGATGTTTACTAATGCCTGCAAGCTCTCGAAACCACCCTAAGACCACTCAAAAAAATAATAATAATAGTTTAAAATTTGAGATACACCCTAAAACCACTCCAAAATATAATGATAATAATTTAAATATTTACTAAAATCTGCAACTTTTAATATAATGACAAACCTCAACATTCCAATAAAAATAAAGTAATATTCAATAAATATATTAAAAAAATACAAAATAAAACTAATTATTAACTCACTCCATAGTCTTCATAACATATCAATCAAAATATCTCAATCCAATACTAACCACCATGCAATTCAATTATTAACTCGGTGTTGTCATAATATATTAATCAAACTTAATCCAATACTAACCACCATGTAATTCAATTAATCCGCGTTGTCATAATATATTAATCAAACTTACTACAAGCCGTCATAACATATAAATCAAAGTATCTCAATCCGATATTAACCACCATGTAATTCAATTATTGACTCGGTGTTGTCATAATATATTAATCAAATATTAAGTACCATATAGGTCAATTATGTAAGTTAATTATTGACCATGTCCCTTTACATTTTGTCAGATGGGATATAAAGCATGTTAGTCAATTATTGGCCAGGTCCATTTACACTTTGTCAGCTGGCATAAAAACAAAGTAATATCAGGGTATCTATGTAGGTCAATTATTGGTTAGGTCACTTTCTCCACTGGGAAAAAAAAAAATAAAGTAATATCAGTGTTTTATATCGGCTCCGTTGGATAAAAGTAAAATAATATTCAATAAAGAGACTGAAAAGGCACTCTATGACACTTAATATTTATCATTATAATATAAGTCCACGGCATTTATATTTATTATATTTATCATCGTTACGTTAAATAATTTTTTTGGTTACTCAAAGATATTTTCTTGTTGGGAAAATAGTGGAAATTTTTATAGGATTTTGATAAAAAGAATCTGTAGAAATTCTGAGAAATGTATAGAAATTCTAAAAAATGTGGATTACAATTAGCAAACTTTTAGATTTTGGATATAGAGATGTTACTGAACTTTATTTCCTGTATTAAAAACCATTCAAACATTCTTATACTCAATTTTTTTGAAAAAAATCACTAGATTCCAACTTTTGGCAAAATTATAGCTAGCAAGACAAAATCATTCACTTAATACATGACTATTAATATTTTGACTATAATAACATTGTATTAACGTAATTAGATGTAAATTTATCTTTTCCCTATGATTAAAGTACAACATATGTCTATTAATATTCTTACTGTATTAACATAATTAGATGTGAATTTATGTTTTTTATAGTATAATTTAGATGAGTTTGTTTTTTTTGAGTTGTTTATATGTGAGATTTTTTAGAATTTTTGAAGAATTTTTTACTGGATTAGGTTAAAAAATTGGAATGAAATTTTAATTTGTTTTGTTTAAATTGGTTTTGTAATTGCATATATAAATTGAACACACTCAAAAATCCATTGAACACTTCAACTTATACACAATGTCATTTCTTTTTATGTGCCTTACATTTCATACCTATTGTCTTTATTATTAGAAAAGAGTTGTCAACTTCCTATAATTATGGAAATATTTTTGGCTAGACTCACTAAAATAAATTGAGATAAAATTTTAATTTGCGTTGTTTAAATTGGTTTTTTAATTACATATACAAATTTAGCAGACTCAAAAAAACCTTAATACACTTCAACTTATTAACAATATTGTTTCTTTTTTTATATACTCTTTCTTTTTTAATGTGCCTTGCATTTCGCAGACTAAAAAAAAACCTTAATACACTTCAAATGATTAACAATATTGTTTCTTTTTTTATATACACTTTTTTTTTTAATGTGCCCTACATTTCCCCCCGATCGGGGTGCCACGAGGAAGTCGAGAGGGGATATTTGATGGTGGCATGCGGCGTTGTGCACATATCACATGGGTGACACAATAGACCACATGATCAGAAGGGGCATGACCACGCCAGATAATAATACCCACCATAGGAGTAGTTGGCAATCATTGGGGAATGTTAGACAATTTTTGGAAACAATGTCATCAAGGTCGAGCGTTAAGGCATGAGGCATGGCGGAGAGGTAGCACTGATCTCGGACGACGGCTGGAAGGAAGAGCAACAACGAAGACAGAAGGTTGGCGTCGACATATGGTCATCTGGTATGTTCTGTGTCTCCTAAACTTGATGGTAACCATGAATGTAGATGTAAATTGGATGAGTCTCCTTAGAAACCCAATCGCTAGAGGCTATTCTTCTATTCCAAATCGCTGTCCAAACATGGAAGTTGGATACAGAATGTTTCAATGTGTGCATGCGACCCTTCCCTATAGTTATTTAGCCCTTTTTTATTATGCGGGCAGTTTTCAGTCTGTCTTATTTAATTGCAATGTCAAGGGTTCCAGGATTCTACATCATGCAGTCTTTTTCTATTTGTTGAAGAATGTAATGGTCATTCTGATTTTCTCGGCCCCTATGGTCAAACCTTGCTTCTGCACCCCTTGTAATGTCTTTTCTTCTTCTGGTTCTGTGTTGGGCAAGGGCCTTTATTTCACAATGATAGGCATGGTATTAGGTAGGCCTGATGTTAAAAAGGTTTCAGTCTCTCAATCGTATGAGATTGCAAGCATGGCTAGGCATGACCATCCTAGCAACAATCCAGGAGATGGCAATAGGCCGTGCTTTCAGGTTCTGTTTACTGTTCGCCAGTTAGCTTGCATGCAGCGATGTAGGGTTTACAAGGCATAATCTTGTTGTTGCTTTTGCTGGGGGGTAGCGAAACCATCCATCTAGGGTTCTTGTTCAGGCACTCTACTCTGCATTTTAGTAGGTTTATGTTGTGTTTGAGTCGGTTTATGCTGCAATTGAGTCTCTCTGGGTTACTGGACTTACGTCGTTTTGGGAATACCTTGTTTTCCATCTTCCAAAGGAACAACAATGCTGTGGGCCCTACTTGCAGTAACATCAAAACAATTATTAACTTTCTTTTGCCTTACACAAGTTATGCAAAAGTAAAAATAGGTCCCAACTCTTTGTCTGAGAATCCCTGGCAAAATCGCTTCCTGCTTGTACGAGGTCATACAACAATAGCAAAAGGATAGACTACAAAAAAGCAGGGTAGGGAAAAGGGAAAACAGAAGCATGTCAAACCCACTGCAAGCGAGGCAAGAAATCCAAGAAAGAGGTTACAGAGAACCTTTTTGAATCCTGCACTATAGGTAATCCTCCTCGAGTCTGCAATCTCATTCAGGGATGGGAGAGAGAATGAAAGCATAAAGAGGAAGAGATAGAAATACAAGAAGATGAAATGGGCTTTATTATTGTTCCAGGGAATACTAGAGGACGACTGCTCCTTTTCGACTAGTCTATTCAGACTTAGTGGACCTTTAAATGTGTTTAGGAAAAAGCTGTCATGAGCCTTCAAGAAGTGGGAGGAGACCCACATGTGGTTTCATAGGTGGTCTCATTTCTGCAGGATATTAAAAATGAACTTCAAGACATTTGAGTTTCTCAGCGTCATGCAACAACACGACTTGGAAGAATTGAGAGACAACTTCAAACGATGCACCAAGTGCAGACGCAGAGTTCCAATGTCAAAGATCCTGCACTCGTTCGGTCCTCGTATACTGTTTCTCACTTTTGATGTTTCATGTTTTTAGTGAATTACATTTATATTTACAGTTTGTTGTAAGACTCTAATAAATATAATACAATGAAATTAATAGTTTATAAGATGAAAAAACAATTTCAATATTAAATGACTTTTAACTAGATAAAATCGCCAACAAACCTGCCCTACATTTCGTACCTAACTATTATCTTTATTATCCCAAAAGAGTTGCCCCTTCGTGTAATTACGGAAATGCAATGGAGAGTCTCATATCACAAAAGTTTTATTGTTTTGACATCGAAATATTTATCACATCGAAAGATTCCTCAGAATTCCTGTAACTATAGAGATCCGATGAAGCAGAGTGACGTCCTCACAAACTTTTATTGATGATGACATGGTTGGGACCTGGAAAACTTGTCAGTACATTACTATTAATGCACTGGTTCCATTGTGATGGCTTCTATATCATGCCTGGCTAGGCGCTGCTTGCAAAAATATCTGCAGCGACCTCTCCCTGTAATTGCATTTGAGGCTTCCTGCGTCATCTAACGACCCAGATCTCGTTCCCAACCATGTCTATCCAAGACGCCGATGTATTTGGGGCCCGTGATAACAATCTCAACATCCATGCAGAGCAGCGGTAATCACACGAGCAGATTCCCCTAACAATATTTCCCTTGATAGTTTGTTATTTTGAGCAGTATTTTGTTTTTCCATTGTAAAAAAATGATATTTTAAGGATCTACGCTGATAAAGATTCCGACCAATGATCTTTGGCTGCAGATTGGAGGGAAAGGTCACAATAATAACTAGCGGAGCAGCGGGCATCGGAGAAGCCATCGTTCGGCTGTTCACAGAGCACGGAGCCAAAGTCATAATCGTAGACATTACAGAATAAGTGGGGAGAAAGCTTGCCAAATCTCTTTCCCCTCACCCAACTTATGTGCATTGCGATGTGAGCAACGAGGAAGAGGTGAGCGCGGCTGTGGATTTGGCCATCGAGAAGCACGGGCAGCTCGATATCATGTATAACAACACGGGAATAATCGTTGCAGGTAAAAGCGCAGCTGAGTATGAGATGGAAGAATTCGATCGAGTGATGAAAGTAAACGTGAGAGGAGTGATGATGGGCATTAAACACGCCGCCCACGTTATGATCCCGCGGAAGAAGGGCTGCATAATCTCTACTGCTAGGATTGTAAGTGTGGGAGGAAGATTTGGTCCATACTGCTATAAGGCCTCGAAGCATGCAGTGATAGGGCTGACGAAGAACGGCGCAGCTGAGCTTGGGAAATACGGAATCCGAGTCAATGCTGTCTCTCCTTATGCGGTGGCCACAACTCTTGCAATTCAGTACTTTAAGGGAGGGGATGCTTGTACCTTGTCTATTTCGGAAGAGGATACGGCCACCGCAGAGGCGTTGTTCAACAGTAATGCCATTACAGGGAATTGTTGAAAATATTAAAGTCACCTGCCAGCCTTGGGCAGTGACAAGAAGAAACAAGTACAAAGGCAGCAGCAGCAGCAGCAACAGAGATTGAGTGCACAGCACTCTGCATTGAAGAAGAATGTAGATGAATTTACTCCTAATGGGCCGCAGCCACGGATTGCAGAAGAATTAATCAGTGATGGGCAGAGCCGTTTTTTGTCTACAGAAGAATAGAGATTAGCTTTACGGAGGGCAGATTGAGTTAAGACAGTCATCTCGGGCTTTAAAGCCCTCAACAACCAAATTTATTTTTGAAACAGTGTCTTGTTGATGAAGAGATCTGTGATGCGATCACAGTCGCAAATCGCAATACAAAAATTATAAACTAAGTGTCTTGTTGATATGGCAGAGTTCCGTAGCGGAACGACTGTATATAAAACATACAACCGAAACCATATATAAATCGCCCTCCCGTATAGCGCAAGGCCCGTGGGTCCACCTGACCACGTGGCGACACCTGAATGGAATCACAAGAGCGCAATCGCAAGGATCAATCGGCGGTCCTTTGTTCTGAGCCCTGATTGAAGGCCGGACCCAATCCGGTTATGTACCACAGTTTAATGGTCCATCGCATCCGGATCATTGATCGCAATCGGAAGGTTTTGTGTTTTGGGCCCAATTGAACATGGTTTAAAAGTGCGGACCCGATGGTAGAATACAGTGGAGTTAATAAAGTTCAATCGCATCCGAATTTTGATCGGCAATCGCAACTCTTTTGAACGAGGCCCGATCGCACATTGTTGAGGTGGCGGACCCGATTGGTTTATGAGCCAGCTTTTATAATTGCCAATCGCATCCGCTTCCGGATCGCAATCGGAACTTATGTTATGTGCGCCTGTTTGTTGGTTGTGATTGCGATGTGGTCCCCACCTTCTATGGCGCGCATCGTATTTGTTTTAAAAGTTTTAATATAGTTTGTGTAATGTTTTAATCTGCGCGGCATATATAAAATTAAAAGGCCCGCGTGCCATTGTAATGTAATAGTATTGTTTTGTCTTTGGTCCTTCGCACAGCAGCGCGGAAGAGGAAATACATAGCAGTGTGTTGTATGCTGAAGACAGAGTATTGTTCTGAAAGATTCAGATAGAGAGTTGTTTTGTTTAGCACTGCGTCTGTATCAGTCCATATATGTATTCTGTGAATCCCTCACTGTGAGGAGGAAGAAATTTGTATCATTTTTGTTTGAAATAGAAATAGTTTTAAAGTCCTGAAAACTCTGTCTCCTGCTCAAGTTGTTTAAAATTTCTCTGTGTTGTAGAGGGGAGATTATTCTCTCTATTACTGTTTGTTTGGAATTCTCAAAATTCCAACATGGTATAGGAGCTCATCTAGGCTCTTTGAAGAGTTCAAAGACGCTGAAGAAGAAGACCTGTTGCAGCCTTTCTCTCCAGCAACGTGAAAAGCTCAACAGTAGTCAAGGTCAGGTATTTCTCAAAGATAAAAGTGCAGTTGTTTATTGTTTAAAGATATTTTTCTTTCAAGAAGGAAATACAGTTTTTTAAAGTCTGAGTTCAGTTTAAGAAGCAATGGCTGGACCAAGCACTGGTATGAGTCTTGGAAGTTTTCAGCTTCCACAGTTTAATGGAAAGAACTATGATTATTGGGCCATTACCATGAGAGCCCTGTTTGTCTCACAAGACTTGTGGGAACTAGTAGAAGATGGTTTCACAGAACCAGCTGATGAGCAGGCTTTTAATGTCTTAACTCAAGCAGAGAAGGATGTGTTGAAGAATAATAGGAAGAAAGATGCTAAAGCTCTCTTCTGTTTGTATCAAGCTGTAAATGAGAATGTGTTTCCAAGGATAGCAACAGCTAAGAAATCCAAGGAGGCATGGGAAACTCTGAAAGTAGCCTATCAAGGTATGGAGAAAGTTAAAACAGCAAAACTTCAATTACTGAGAAGAGATTTTGAAACTCTTTGCATGAAAGAGTCAGACAGTGTTGACACATTTTTCACACATGTGATTGGGATTGTCAATCAGATAAGATCCCATGGAGAAACTCTTGAAGATAGAAGGATTGTGGAAAAAATTTTGAGATGCTTACCCTCAAAGTTTGATGTTATTGTAACCACCATAGAAGAGACCAAAGATCTCTCACAGTTCACAGTGGATGAAATTCATGCCTCACTGATAACTCATGAACAAAGATTGAGCAGAGATGAACACTCATCTCTTGAGCACGCCTTCAAGACCCATATGCCTTCAGGAAGAGGAAGAGGTCAAGGAAAAGGAAGAGGAAGAGGCAGAAGTCAGAATAGAGGTGGAAGGAACAGCTCTTCACATTCACATGGAAGGAGCAATAGTCAAAGCCAGAGCCATGGCCAATGCAACAGCCAGCAAGGTTGACATCAACACCAACATGCTCAAGGACAAAGGTATGACAAATCCAATGTCCAGTGTCATTATTGCAAGAAATATGGGCACTATGCCAATGAATGTAGAAAGAAGCAAAATGACATGAAGAATAGGCAGAATGCTAATGTAGCAAAAGAGGAAAATAACCCAAGTAATGTGTTGTTAGCTTGTAATGTAGCACAAGATAAAGAAGATGATGTTTGGTTCTTAGATTCTGGATGTAGTAATCACATGACTGGCAACAGAGTAATGTTTGCCAATCTTGATGAAGAAGTTAAATCTGAAGTGACCACAGGGACTGATACTAAAATCTCTGTCAAAGGGAAAGGCAGAGTAAGTATTCGAGCAAGGAATGGGGAGAAAAAATTTGTCCCTGATGTGTATTATGTTCCAGGTCTGAAATGTAATCTTTTGAGCGTTGGGCAGCTCATAAACAAAGGTTACAATGTTATATTCAAAGATGATGTGTGCACCATAAAAGATATTCCTCCAAGTAAGAAAATTATTGCTGAAATACAAATGACCAGCAATAGAATGTTTCCGCTCAAGCTCAACATTGACTTGAAAGGAAAAGGAAAGAATGTAGCAGTTGTAACTCAAGAAGCCTTCCAGAAGGAAGAGAAAGATGAAAACTGGTTATGGCATTTGAGATTTTGACATCTCAATTTCGGAGGATTGAATTTGTTGCACAGAAAAGGAATGGTAAGAGGTTTACCATTGATAGAGAAGCCTGACAGCCTATGTGAAGGCTGC
The DNA here is from genome assembly GCA_034641835.2 of Pinus albicaulis. NCBI lineage: Eukaryota > Viridiplantae > Streptophyta > Pinopsida > Pinales > Pinaceae > Pinus > Pinus albicaulis. The sequence goes on from JAXQQM020066970.1 coordinate 46,159, forward strand.
ATCTTGGGAAAGCAACAGAGAGAAAATTTTCCTTCAGGAAAAAGCATAAGGGTGAAAGCACCTTTGGAAATAATCCACTCAGATTTATGTGGGCCGATGCAAACAGCATCTGTTTCGGGCAGCAATTACATGCTGACTTTTATTGATGATTTCACACGAAAAGTGTGGGTTTATTTTCTGAAATGTAAGAGTGAAGTGTTTCAAAAATTTTGCCATTTTAAAGCTCTTGTAGAGAAACAGAGCGGACTGCACATTAAAGTCCTCAGAACAGATAGAGGAGGAGAATATATCTCAAAAGAATTTCTGCGTTTTTGCAGAGAGAATGGCATACACAAACAGTTTACCATGAGGTACACGCCACAACAGAATGGAGTGGCTGAAAGAAAGAATCGAACCATAATGGAGATGGTGAGAAGCATGCTAAAGGCAAAACATTTTCCGAATGAGTATTGGGCAGAAGCAGCAAACTGTGCTGCGTATATTTTGAATAGATGCCCCACAAAAGCAGTGATGAACAAAGTTCCAGAAGAAGCGTGGAGTGGCAGAAAACAGGGAGTCACCCACATGAGAGTTTTTGGGTGTGTAGCATATGCACACATTCCAGATAAATTGAGAAAGAAGTTGGATAGTAAGGGGGAGAAGTGCATTTTCCTTGGATATTGTGAAGATTCCAAAGGATATAGACTGTATAACCCATCCACAAAGAAGTTTGTAATTAGCAGAGATGTGCAATTCATCGAAGAGGAAGCGTGGGATGGAAGCATTGAGAAAACAGTCAATGTCAAAAACTGTTTATCTCATGATGAAGATGATGTAGATGAGGTTGAGATTAATAACCCATCTGTTGCACAACCTCCAACAGCGCAAGGACAGCAAGGGACGCCTCAAGCGGCAGTGAGAACACCCTTGAGAAGAAGAGGCAGTGGTTCACCGAGTACACCACAAGGAGCAGAATTAAGTGCTTCATCAAGCACAGCCACACCAAGTGAAAGAGGAACAAAGTTCAGAAGCCTTAGAGAAATTTATGAGCAAGGAGAAGCAAATGAAGGTATGAATTCCTTATTTGCTTTGTATTGTCAAGTTGATGATCCTATTCATTTTGAAGATGCTATTAAAGATAGAAAATGGATAGAAGCTATGGATGATGAAATTAAAGCCATAGAAAAGAATAGAACATGGGAATTGGTAGATTTACCAGAAGGTAAAGAAGTCATTGGAGTTAAATGGGTATACAAGACCAAAAGCAATGTTGAAGGAAAGATAGAAAGACACAAGGCCAGACTTGTTGTCAAAGGATATAAGCAGAAGCAAGGGATTGATTATGAAGAAAATTTTGCACCAGTTGCAAGAATGGAAACGGTAAGAGCAGTGTTGTCCATAGCAGCACAAAACAAATGGAAAGTATATCAAATGGATGTAAAATCGGCATTTTTAAATGGAGTTTTAATGGAAGAGGTATATGTGGAACAACCTCTTGGATATGAGAAGAAAGGCCAAGAGCATAAGGTCTGTAAATTGAAGAAAGATCTTTATGGGCTAAAACAAGCACCAAGAGCATGGTACAGCAGAATAGATTCTTATCTATTGGAGAATGGATTTGAAAAGTGTGAGGGAGAACCCACCCTCTACATCAAAGAAAAGGATGGTAAGTTATTGATTGGTGTCTTATATGTTGATGATTTAATTTTTACAGGTAATGATGATTACCTTGTTGAAAATTTTAAAACAGTCATGAAAGATGAATTTGAAATGACTGACATGGGTTTATTAAGATACTTCTTGGGAATAGAAGTGGAGCAAGGTGAGAAAGGAATTTTTATTTCTCAAGAAAAGTATGTGAATCAAGTTTTGGAAAGATTCAACATGCAGGAGTGCAAAGCTGCAATTACTCCCATAGTAATGGGATTGAAGTTGAGCAAGAATGACAGCAGCAAGGATTTCAATCCAAGTTTGTATAAAAGCATAGTTGGCAGCCTCATGTATTTGACTGCAACTAGGCCAGATATTATGCATGCTGTTAGTTTAATTTCCAGGTTTATGGAGAGGCCAAAAGAAGCACATTGGCAAGCAGCAAAGAGAATTCTAAGGTATGTGAAAGGAACAAAAGGATTTGGTATTTTATATACTACTTCAGAAAATTCAGAGTTAGTTGGATACACTGACAGTGATTGGGCTGGAAGTGTAGATGATCGGAAGAGCACTTCCGGTTATATTTTTCATATGGGTTCAGGAGCAATTTCATGGGCTTCCAAGAAACAACCTATTGTAGCATTATCTACAGCAGAGGCAGAATATGTGGCAGCTACAGCAGCAGCGTGTCAAGCAATTTGGATGAGAAGGATGTTGAGAAGTTTGTGCCAAGAACAGGTAAAGGGCACTATGATTTATTGTGACAATAGCTCAGCTATTGCATTGTCAAAGAATTCTGTGTTTCATAAAAGAACAAAGCACATAGACACAAAGTATCATTATATCAGAGAATTGGTAAATAATGGTGAAGTTGTTTTACAGCATTGTAAAACAGAGGAGCAGTATGCAGATATTTTAACTAAACCATTGGGACAGAAGACCTTTGAATTTTTAAGGAAATGCTTGGGTATGATGAATAACCCAGCAGCTGACTTTAAGGGGGAGTGTTGAAATATTAAAGTCACCTGCCAGCCTTGGGCAGTGACAAGAAGAAACAAGTACAAAGGCAGCAGCAGCAGCAGCAACAGAAATTGAGTGCGCAGCACTCTGTATTGAAGAATGTTGGTGAATCCGTAAAGAAGAATTTAACTCCTGATGGGCCGCAGCCACGGATTGCAGAAGAATTAATCAGTGATGGGCAGAGCTGTTTTTTGTCTACGGAAGAACAGAGATTAGCTTTACGGAGGGGCAGATTGAGTTAAGACAGTCATTTCGGGCTTTAAAGCCCTCAACAACCAAAGTTATTTTTTGAAGCAGTGTCTTGTTGATGAAGAGATCTGCGATGCGATGCGATCAAATCGCAATCGCAAATCGCAATGCATATATTATAAACCAAGTGTCTTGTTGATATGGCGGAGTTCCGCAAAGCGGAACTATTATGTAAAACATACAACCGAAACCATATAATAAATCGCCCTCCCGTATAGCGCGAGGCCCGTGGGTCCACCTGACCACGTGGCGATATTTCAATGGAATCGCAGGAGCACAATCGCAAGGATCAATCGGTGGTCTTTTGTTATGAGCCCCGATTGAAGGCCGGACCCGATCCGGTTATGTACCACAGCTTATTGGTAAATCGCATCCGGATCATTGATCGCAATCGGAAGGTTTTTTGTTTTGGGCCCGATTGCACATTGTTTAAAAGTGCGGACCCGATGGTAGAATACAGTGGAGTTAATAAAGTTCAATCGCATCCGGATTTTGATCGGCAATCGCAACTCTTTTGAACGAGGCCCGATCGCACATTGTTGAGGTGGCGGACCCGATTGGTTTATGAGCCAGCTTTTATAATTGCCAATCGCATCCGCTTCCGGATCGCAATCGGAACTTATGTTATGTGCGCCTGTTTGTTGGTTGCGATTGCGATGTGGTCCCCACCTTCTATGGCGCGCATCGTATTTGTTTTAAAAGTTTTAATATAGTTTGTGTAATGTTTTAATATGCGCGGCATATATAAAATGAAAAGGCCCGCGTGCCATTGTAATGTAATAGTATTGTTTTGTCTTTGGTCCTTCGCACAGCAGCGCGGAAGAGGAAATACACAGCAGTGTGTTGTATGCTGAAGACAGAGTATTGTTCTGAAAGAGTCAGACAGAGAGTTGTTTTGTTTAGCACTGCGTCTGTAGCAGTCCATATATGTATTCTGTGAATCCCTCACTGTGAGGAGGAAGAAATTTGTATCATTTTTGTTTGAAATAGAAATAGTTTTAAAGTCCTGAAAACTTTGTCTCCTGCTCAAGTTGTTTAAAATTTCTCTGTGTTGTAGAGGGGAGATTATTCTCTCCATTACTGTTTGTTTGGAATTCTCAAATTCCAACAGGAATAACGCTTAAAGCAAAGGATGTTGTAGAGGCAGGGCTGTATTTGGCTAGCGATGAGGCTAAATATGTTAGCGGCCATAACCTTGTTGTGGATGGAGGAATGAGTTGTTGTTAATCACTCCTTGAGGACCTACCGATGATACTTCAGTGCTATTTAGCAATGCAATTAGCTATGGTAGAGTAGAAATAATGTGGGTTCAGGTTGCACGGTGCTGGCTCATCTGCTAGTTTTAGTTTCCCTTTCCAACTTCAACTTGTCACATGTCATCGCATAGCAGCATTACCTGATATTAACTAAATTATCATTTTAGTGCGCTTAAAATATCAATTAATATTTTCTCAATTCTTATTGACCATTCAAAACTGCATTTCCTAAGGAGACAAATTGAACAAAGCAATCATAAAAATGGTTGAAAATCAATTGTTATTGACCATTCAAAATTGCATTTCCTCAACAGACAAATTGACTAAATATCAGCAGACAAATTGAATAGACTCAACAGAAAGCCTCGATAGTAGTTTTTTTTGTTTGAATCTGTTAAAAATAATTTCAAAAAATTAGGTAGTTGGAGTGGGCTTTTTGTTGACAGCATTTTTTTTGTTTGAATCTAGTAAAAATAATTTCAAAAAATAGATAGTTGGAGTGTTTGAATTGTATTTTTTGATAATGGAAATTGATTCAGCACCATCAAAAATCTACCAAAAATACTAAAATTTAACTACTTTAACACATATTTTCAAAAAAATTATAGAAATTTTTGAAATTCTTACCCAAATTTCTAGATTATTCTGTAGATTTTTTTTAGACTATAGCAATATTTTTATATTTGAAAGTATAAAAATCTTCGAAAAAAGTAAATTTCAGAGCGTATCCTACCAAGGAAAAATACAGTCTCTCTGGAAGTAGCCTAATAAAACACACACCTGCCCGCCTGTATCAGAATCTCTACCGATTCAGTGTTTTCTCCTCTTAATAAACCATGCAAGCTTCACAGAACAACAAAAATATATAAAATAATTCCCCAAATAGAGCAATGAAGGAATAAATATGGGCTTCTGATTTAATATTAAACAAACGAATTTTCAGACATTACAGCGAAAAGCTTCAATTATTTTCCGTACAATTGACAATTGAATTCAGTTGAAGATCATTAGCTTGTATAGAATCACTGCCACGGATAGTTCAGTAATCTTAGTATGTTAGATATTGGGTTCTTTTCCGAGCACAGACAATTACTGCGATCAATCATTGGAGCAAAATAAGATTAGGAAACAATGGATAGAATGATGCAAACAATGAAGCCTTTTTTTTATTCACCCTATGATAAAGGGTCTTGTTGCCACAAAGAATAATTGACCCACTATCGAGGTTTCTATCCACCCAGGTTTCATTTTTGTTATGGTTTGTACTACCTGTACCGCATGAAAGTTAACTCTTTATGGTGCAGCCCTTAACCACATTCATAAGATAAAAGGAAAATCAAACTAGATCACATTGATACATGCAAAGATACTTATGAGAACAAGATCAACAACCCTTCTTAGACAATTTAGAAATTGGCCTCATTCTTGTTCTTGCTAAGAAAGCCAAGTCATACCCTAACAAATTAATACCAGTCACCCTGTCCTTTACAGCAGACCATGATAAGGAAATGAGGAGCAAATGCTTCACAACACCAGCAATGTTCATTGTATGGGCGATGTCTTACCAATCAAAAGAAAAACTGCGAAGTTTAGTAAAAATGCACATGCACCGTTGGCACTTAAAAGCCTCGTATGGAGATAAAACGAAAAAGAGACTGTTAGAATCCGGAACTCAATTATTGCCCAAGGCATTGACAGGAATACAAAACAGCAAGGGCAAATATACTACAGTGATGTTATTGGATTAAGACTAAACCCCTTAGGTGTCAGAAGTATTTGAATAAAGACTAATCATGTTGATTCAAAAGCCACAACACCCACTTGCAACATAACACCCCTGGCACTGAATTGGGCTTTCCTATATTCAGCAATGAAAACACCTACAGAAATTTACAAAACTCCAATTATATATATATATATATATATATATATATATATTTATTGTATTGTATTGTATTGTATTGTATTGGCAATCAAAGGCCATAAAATATGTTTCATATTTATGATAATCATGAACGTAAAACTATGTTACGAGAAACGGAAACTAGAAACGGAAACTGTACCAAAACGAAGCTGGGAGGTTTAGTACACAAGAAACGAGGTGAGAGAAAATAAAAATAAAGAAGAAAAATATAGATTTAGATTTAATTTTCAATATAATTTCAATTAAATTTACAACCCAAATTTTAATTTACAACCCAAATTTTAATTAAAAGACTAAATAATTTGAGTACCATATTGATGCACAGCCAATTGACTATTTTTATACTTTTTAGTCAATTAAATGTACACTGCATACATTGTTCCACTTTCAGCTTTTGGCTGATTATAATTTTGGGTGGGGAAAATTTAAATGATTATATTTATATATATATATATAACCCAAGACCAAGATACACCATTTAGAGGGAAACAATAAATAGAATCTGCAATTGTATATGAACTTCTTAAACTATATATAAAATTATGTTTAAATCAAATTGAATGAAAGTTATAATAAAGAGCTAAAACACACTGCTGAAAATACCTGTAGAAAAGAATGACAAAAAGCTAAGATTTGATAGTGATCATTCTATTTGGAATTATGGATGAAACATTATTTGGTTAATAAAGTGCTAGAGAGAGCCTAGAAAAAGTGCAGGTCTAAAATGTCCTTTGATTGCTGAAAAAACCTGTAGAAAAGAAAAACAAAAAGCTAATATTTGATATTTATTATTATATTTGGAATTATGAATGAAACATTATTTGGTTCATAAAGTGCTAGAGAGAGCCTAGAAAAAGTGTAGCTACAAAATGTTCTTTGATTGAACTGAACTGATAATATAGATTTGAGTAAATTTCTCATAATGTAACAACACTTTTAACAATTAATTTAACTCCAAGTTAACTTACATAGTAAGAATTGGATCCAAATTTATTATCAATACAAATATTTTATTGGAATTTTTTTCATTAAACGTTTTTAAATTAACACACTAACCATATTAACTATGCACCTTCATAGATAGACTAAGCATTAGGTCAAACATCTATAATTAGATAGAATTGCTACCATTTTGTATATATATATATAATTTGAAAGATGAATGGACTGCAAAGTTATAATCCTTCTATTATGTTGTCAATTTTGCTAACCTACTCCTAATAATGGTAATGTAATTGATTTAGCATAAATCGGGGCCCCTCTCTATATCTCCTTCGGCAAGCAACGAAGAGAAAAGCAGAGAAGAAGCATAAGCAAGATGAAGGGCTTCAGAACGGCCGTAGAAAACATCGTTTCAGTCGGGTTTCCGTTTTTTCCTCGTTTTTTCTTGGGAACAGTGGCAATCGTCCCGTTTATGATAAATAGGGAACTTACTTCTAGTTTGGTTATTGTTCGTTTGAGGGGTTTTGACCCAGGTTTAGATTTAAGGTTTACCAACAAACCCCTATACTACTGGCCCTTTTGGCAATGGCCTAGTTGCGCAGGTCAAGGTCTCACCCAAAGTAGTATGGGATGGTGTTGAACCAGGTTTCTGCACCCTAAGAGAGAGATAGAGTTAATTGAAGTGGGGGTCGTGGGATCTTGAACAGGCCTGCACCGAGAAAATCCTAACTAGAAACCCTTAAGAATAGGCATAATAGAATAACTTGCGCAGCTCATAAATCATATGATAAACACTTAACAGGAACAATATAGCTCAGGTCTATGTATTCACTATTCTATTAATCAACTATTACAGGTATGCACTATAATTACCAGTTACTATTGCACAGATAACATAGAAATAACAGGAAATCAACATGTACCGCAACTCATAATAGAACACAAGGATTTTCCAATATGAATAGAATGTCTTCTCATTCATTAATACTTCAGATTCCACTTACAGACTATACCACACACCACGCACACATCCAACGGGGTCTGCACACAACAAAATTTAGGGTCTCCGTGTACATAGTGAGCGGGGTCCGCACACAACAGAACTTAGGGTCTCCGTGCACACAGCTAGCAGGAGCCCTTACCTAGACAAGTCCACACAAAGTATCACAGATCCAATATTCTCATTCAGACTTCCTCAAAACTTTCTTCTAGACTCAATCTATTCATCTATTTATACTATTTTAGCATGTGCTACTCTATGGTCCGCAAACCCTGGTTTGTGGTCCCTTGGTCTACCCTTTGACCCATTACAATTCATTAGGGGCTTTGACCCGCCCTAAAGTCCCTGCCCCAGACTAAACTATTAGAAAATATTACAAAAATATATCAAAATTGCAGTCAGGGGACTGCACTCCAACAAGCCCCCAACACAATCTTGTGACTCGTCTCGAGTCATAGCGACACTGGGGTCTTCATCTTGGTCTAGAGCTGTTCGATGGCCGTGGAAAATGGTGGAAGGATGCCTTCACTCTGTGCAGTTGCATTCTACGTGGTCTCGACCAGATTTTCTGAAGTCAGCCCCTCAGTAGTTGCAGTGATACTATCCAATGTCTGATTCAACTGTTTGACTATCGCGTTGAGGTCCTGTGAGAGCTTCAGCACTTCATCTGCCTAGGGCTTTAGATGATCATTGAGAACTTGTTTCTTCTGGCAGAGCACCTCGATCTCATCCCTTAGAGCAGGGCTACTGTGAAGGCGTGCTAGGCATTGGGCTGTAACCAGGGTTGGCATGGTGACTTCTAGCTGCTCGACTTCCTATTCTTTTTCGCGTAGTTCTTGAGTGAACTGCCAGAGAAGGGGGTCATGTTGCACTATTGACCACAACTCCATAGCAGTGTCGAATAATTCAGTGCCCTTGGAGATATGTTCATATATAATCCTAGTTGCTTTCTTTACCAGTGTAGCTCACTGGGCTCGCACCTCTGGAGAGGTTTCAGGCTGCAGCTTGGCCTGCAGCATAGCAATCTATTGCTCTACGTTTGCTTTAACAGTCTGTACTTCGGATCTGAATGCCTTCAACGCAGCCACCAAGCTCTCAATATTGGCATGCGATGCAGAAGAGGCAAGGATTACTTCGGGCATGTCACCACATAACCAGTTAATGAGGTGCTCTAACTCTGCTTGTTTTGTGACTGTCGTGAGCCGTGTTTCCTGTGCTTGGGTAGATTCGCCAGCCTTGGTTACAATTGTATGTTCTAGCTGTTGTTGTGCACATGCTTCTCTATTTTGGAGCTCGGTGTAGATGAACAAGTGGAGAGTGTGTAGCTACCCACTCGTGATTTTTGCAATGTCGATGCCGACCTCTGCACATGCTCGGACTTGCATGCACAACGCTGGTGGTTCTACATTCAATTTTGTGCCCAAGAAGGGGAAAATCCTATTTTTGGTCGTTGTGACGATGGTTGTGGCTAACAGGATCGATTGAATTGGCCTCACCTAATTCACGCTCACTTCGAGTGTGTCTTCCTTAAACTGTAGCATCTGCAAACCATACTGCAAGGCCTCTATGGTGACCTTATGTTGGTCTTCGAGGGCATTCCATCTATCTTCGAATGCGATTGCGACCGCATACGCTATTTTCTCTAGATCCTCCTCAGTCAAGGTAACTTCTACATCTCCCCCAGACTTATCTCCCTTTCATTTCTTCCCCTGACCTTTGGGAGGCTCACCAATGCACTTTGCTCCTCATGGGAGATCTATGCCCTCCCCACCAATGCCTCCAGTCTCAACATCATGCTTCGGTTCCTGTTCTGTCCCTTTGGTGGTGTCCTTGGGGGTGTCCTTGGTGGTTTTCTTCTCAGTGGAGCGCAGCTCAATTTCCTTCACTGTGCTTGGCGGGACGATATCCTTTGGCGATGCATCCTACCCGGACCTTCCCGCTATGACCAGAGTAGTGGACTTGAGGCCAATATTCAATGCAGGTAGCTAGGTTGCAATCAATTGGTTGACCTCTGCCTCGGTGACCATATACAGGAGGTTGTACCACACGGGATATTTGCGTGCCCTGATCTGCACATTGTGCATGGTGACATGAAAGTCAGCAATGCACTTATGCTTCTCATACACAACAGGTGACAAACATGAGATGAAATGTATCGCTGCTGCCAGCACACCATCAAATAACACCTAGAAGACTTTGTTCTCCTTAATGCGATATGAATCCTTGGATTCCAAAAGGTTCACGTAACGTGCTTGTTCACATACGTTGGGTTCGAGCTCAGGGAGCACCACATCGTTAGGTGTCTCCCACACGAATAGGGCGATCAATAGCAAGAATCAAGAGTAGAAGAAAGGCTTACCCTGGTCCTGCACCTCACACACATTATCTAAGAATTCTTCACATAGGTGTCACGACGAGTTGTAGCAGACCCCTTTGTCGCACTGCCCTTCCAACTGAATGACATATGTAGGGAAAATTTATGGCCTACACTTGTGCATAAGTTTACACCCAAGTAGGAGAGTGCCCATGCACACCCCAGGGTCAGAAATTATTTCCACGAGGAACCCTCGCTTATCGCAGTCCACCTTGTACTTCTCTCTGACGTCGTCAACCACCTTCTCCTCATTCTTCTTCCCAAACTCCTTCATGGGATGGGGCCCCTTCATAGGCAAGCCAGTGATCCTATGAATCATCATAGCGTCAATAGGGATGCGACCTTGAATCCACAAGCATCCATCATGGATTAGCACAAGAAGCTGTCGAACGACTAAGATGGTGATAGAGTATCGCCCAAAGTAGGGGATGCACAGTAGATTAAAAATTCCTGAGGCCTGCAACCCATGCGCCCACAACATTGGTTCCACCTTGGGCACATTATCATATAGAACCTGTTCAAGATACAATTCTGGAACCAGATCCGGAAAAGTGTCTTCCTTATCCAAATTGTGGTCATCAAATTTAATGGCCAGGATATTGCTAAACATTTCCCTGATGAGAGGGACCTCCACAGGACAAGGAAATTTGGAGATACTTGCAAATGACATAGAAATTTTTGGGTGTACAGACTGTCAGCTTTCATGGCTTAACATACATTGGTAGCCATGAGAACGGGGCTACTAGCAAGAACTCCTCATGGGCCGTCATGGGGCACTTTCAAGGGTTGGGCGAGCGCACCTGGGGCACCTGCTTGGTAGAGTGCATGATCTTGGTAAAGGTGCGTGGCTTTGTCGAAGCTCACTTTGTGGTTTTTCCCTTTCCCTTCTCCTTAATTTGTTATTTTCCTTTTTCCTTCACCTTTCCATTTCTTTTTGCCAGCGTGGACACGACCTCTTCGACCTCAGGTGTTACTTGAAAAACATCTTCAGACCGTAGCTCAGTGCAGGCGGTAATGGGCGACGACTCAGTGGGGTTAGAGGTATTCATCCTTGTACGAAAGATAAACTCAAGTTTGCTGCTATTAGATGGGGTAGATTTCCTAGACATACAGATTGTGTGGTTGCAAGAAACACATAATTTGTAGCAAGGCACAGGGCATAATATCATCAGAGAGAAAAGGAATTGATTATGACCTACGTCCCTCCTTTTATAGGCCGCCATGGGTAAAAACGATCAGATTGTTATTAAATGTGACTTACCATTGAGAAAATGGTAAAACATCCACCAAGATCATTTCATTAAATGCCATACACTCGCTCCATTCAACAGTAAAATTGCTTTCTCACCTAGGTTTACTATTCCAATGGCTAGTTTTTCTAGCTGTGCACTACCCCTGTGCCTTAGTCGCACCTTCCCGCACCTTCTTACCTATGCACTATCGCTATTATCTCGTGGCATCTGCATGCACCTCCTCCTCATAGCACATGCAGCTTTTATAATGCTGATACTCCAGCCATATAGTCATTTGGTAGGCACCTAGTTGTCCTTGTAGGGTTTCACACTACTTCCATTAACCTACTCGAGAAGGTAGTTTCCGCGCAGCATGGACAAGTGCACTGCACCACAATCTATAATCTATTTTACTATATATGGTTTCAACTAGTGTTGACGGAACTTCCCTGGGTGGTGCACAAATTCATTATCATAGAGAAAAACCAACTCTTCTTCCTTAAACACCTTCTACCGGATGTGCTGATCATGCTAACCTTTTTCCCATGCCTTCTGTACTTGCTGATTAAAGTTAGAAAGAACCGATATTATTCCAAGGAAACCAACTGTGCCAAGTGTTCCTCCATGATATCTGGTTCTGCTATATTTGTGAAGGTCGTAATGTGCAGGGTGGTGACAGTGTATTCCATGGGCATGATGGCCTCTTGTCCATAGACCATCCTGAAAGGAGTCTTCCCTATCAGTTTCTTGCATGTAGTCCGACAGGCCCATAACATCGAAGGTATGCACACATCCTAGTCATCTCGATTGGGATTATAGATCTTAGTAAGTCCATTCTCCAAAATTTTATTGAAACCCTCTACTACAGCATTAGCTTGTGGGTGATATGGAGTACTCTTGATATCATGGATTTGAATTTCTTATATCAAAGCTTCAATATTTTCAATAACAAAATGCGTACCTATATCGGTTATCAAGATTTTTGGGCAGCCGGACCTGGTCAAAATATGCTCGAAGATGAAGTGTGCAGTAGTATCCGCGTACAATCCTTAACATCCTTGGCCTCCAATCATCTGGTCACATAATCAGTTGCAGTAATGATATAACGTGCACCAATCTTCTTTCCCAGGAGATTTTTTTGGCCTACAAAGTCTATAGCGGATTTGTCGAAAGCTTGCAAAGCCGTCTGAGGTTGCAGGGGCATTTCATCATTGCACGAAGGCTTCCCGGTTCGCTAGCATGCATCACAGGCTCGGAAGTACGCATTTGCATCACTATGAAATGTGGGCCACCACAACCACGCCCTCAACACCTTCTGCGTTGTGGCTTTCCCTACGTAGTGGTTGCTTGCGACCCATCCATGGGCCTGAACCAAGATATCTTGTCTCTCATTTTCTAATACATACCTCCGCAACAACTCATCTACTCCCAACTTGTATAATTGACCAAAAATTAGAGTGAAATCAGATATGTGGGCCACCAACTCCTTTTTCTGTTGTACTAAATATTCTGTAGGTGCCCTCCCAGTGGTTAAGAAGTGAATAATGTCCACAGAGTGCTTGTCAACCACCTTGATAGAAAAAAGTTGCACATCGGGTAATCCTTCTTCCACACTAGTTGTCCCTTCCCCACTCTCAATCCGTGACAAGTGATCAGGTCTTGCATTCAGTATCCTGGGCTTCACAATAATCTCAAAGTCATACTCCTAAAATAGTAGCAACCATCTACAAATATTCCCCCCTAAAATAGGCTTACTGAACAGGTATTTTAAATTTGAATGGTCAGTGAACATTTTAAAGTTTCCTCATAATAGATAGTGCATGTATTTCTGCAGAGCATACAACATTTCCAGTCCTTTTCGTTTGGTACTAGAATAGTTGCACTCTACGTTAGAGAGTTTCCTACTAGCAAAAGCAACCAGATGATCAATCTTTCCTTCCCCTGGCTATGCTAAGATAGCCCCCAGAGGTATTCCAGAGGCATCCACATGTACATGAAATACATTCACCCAATTTGGAAATATTAGAATAGGTGCAATGACCATCTTTTCTTTCAGTAGCTCAAAACTCTTCTAACACTCCTCATCCCAAAAAAAGGACACATCCTTCTTTAACAACTTTTCCATTGGCGCAGTGTTCAAGGCGTATGTTTGAATAAACTTCTTGTAGCAATTGTTTTTGAGTGGTGGGGACTGCTAAATTGATGATATACGCAATCTTGGCTGCATCAACCATAAATCCCCCTGACATATGATGTGTCCCAATAAAATTCAAAACGGTATATAGAATATGCGCTTCTTTAGTTTCAGTGAGATCTGGTGTTTTCTACAGGTATCCAACATCATGCCTAGTTCGACTTTGATGAACCACACTGGTTGGTTTGAAATGCGTCGACTTTGTTCATGATAATGTGATTATTACCAAAATATTTTTTTCATAATCATGCCCAAGTTTGACACATGCTTCTTCACCAATCCGAATACTATCCAATCATCAAAATAAACCTCCAGAAACTTATGGATGAACTATTTGAATACATACACAACTACGTGTGAGAAAATGGCAGGGCCATTATTCAGTCTGAATGGCATGACAATGTACTGAAAGGAGCACCATTCGGTTCCGAAGGTTGTCTTGCTACGATCTTGAGGTGAAATTTTGATATGATGGTACCGTGAATACCCATCAATGAATGAGTATGCTTCTTGACCTCCCACATTATCGAGGATTTCATCAGATATGGCATAGGGAATGGATCATGCACGCAAGCATCATTTAGGTAGCATAGATCTATGCAGATCCTTATCTCTCCTTTGGTTTCCTTTTCTTAGACTACCATTGGGTTTACCCAATCATATTGTTCTAATCGCTCAATGATACTTGCGACCACCATCTTATCTATTTCCTCCTTGAATTTCTGCTTATACTTAGGGTTCAGCCTATAGGGCTGTTGATTGAAAGGACGTGCATCCGAATTCAAGGTGATTTTCATGACACCCATATCTCCTATGATTTCCTTGGGCTTAGAGAACTTCGTAGGGAATGGGTCTTGATATTCGATAAGAATCTCTGCAATCTTCCCAACAGTATCATCATCCCAGTAATCCCCAGTTTTGGCCAACTTGGGCTGCTCCTTCATCCCAATGTTGAATTCCTTCAACTTTAATGGTTTGGTAATAACATCCACTGTCTGCAATGGGGGTCCTGTAACTGTGCATTATCCTTCAGATTCTGGGATTGTAACATTTATGGGATCTTCATCACTGTCCTCTACTGATAGATTTCTACAGTTAACGATGTATTGCATTTGCGCATCCCAAGCTACTCCAACGCATTCCTTCCAAGGAAAAGACTCATAAAAAACAAGGACATCTATATCCTATAGGGCCTCATCTAGTTTCTACGACCCTCCTACTAAGTTGAAAGTCACCATGAAATCCTATGTCATTGTACCCCAGTGGCGAGTGCACTGTTGTAGCTCCGCATATAAATACCAAGTGGTGTGTATCGGTCCTAAGGCATGAATAAACATATCGACCCACTCATTCCATGTCCTTTCATTCCATACCTCCATCCACATAGCCAAGTGCTTGCATGGGTCCCCATGGCCAGAAAACAGCTCCATGGGTGGGTTGACTAGAGGTTTAAATCACATGATCATCATTTTTTGGCATTCCTCCCAGTCCTAAAAAGACCCCTTGTGGGTTTCCCACAACCGCACAGGGGTCGCATGCATAGCCAAGTTGAGTGCCCAGAACCTCCGTTCCTTAGGGATATCTGTTTCTAATGCCTTAAGAAATTCATTAACACTATCAGAACCATTAAAGTAAGGCAGTTCTCTTACCTCTGAGAAAATTTACCAGAAGCTCTTTGTGATCTTGAGGGAGCTCAACACAGATACATCATGCAACCGGTTCTACCAATTTGCTATCTCACCATCCAAGTCTGAGAGACATGAGCTATATTTATCCCAACACAACATGCCATCAGCTATAGGGTTGAACCAATCAACATCCTGCATAGTCAGTTTGTAAATATGGTCAACATCCTCCTCATCGTGCACATTCTTTGTATATCATTCACCTTCCACTGGATCCAGAGGGACTATTACCCACCCAGCATTATTCTCAAAGACCATGCTCCTCATTTTCAGGTTGATGATACCTCCCATGTCAATAGAACAATACAGTCCTAAGAGCGGAGGGTAAGGTTCAACATCATCCACAATTTGGATTACCTCGAAATATGCATAGACTTTAATTCCTGCAATCTCTACAATAACCTTCGGCAACTTGCCTAATGGAATGATCTTCTGCTAGTTAGCCATACATAATTCAATGGTGGACCACTCTATTTTGGGTTCTCCCATCCTTTTTGCAAGGATTTTTGGGTAGGACATTGGCATCATATCCCGGATCTAGGATGACTTGGTCCATTCCATATCCTCCAATATGCACAGCCATACGCATCTCCCGACCAGTCCTTTTCATCTACTTATAAATCTTATTCATAGCCTTAACCTTCATTCAGGGGGATTCCTTTTCTGCGCAGCTGTCTCTCAATACTTGGAGATTCTCCTCTGCCTTTTGATTGTGCAGTAATTTCATACATGCTTGAAGGAATGTATTAATTGCTTCATCTTCTTTTGGATCCATAAAATTTCTCGAGGTGGATGCTTCATCGTTAGCAAAATCCTTCCTAGTTCAATGAAAGTCTCTTTTTCCTTCTACAGGTCTAGGATTTCCCTTTTTTCAGAGGCCTTCCTGATTAGCTGTTTAGTTGCAAATTTTTCCTTACCTCCTCCAGTGGCAATGCCAATATGTGTAACTACATTGACACTGGGTCCATCATCACGTTGTTTAGCCTTAGCTCGTTGTACATTTTTCATTGGTGTCTACTGATTTTCCTGCATTTTAGCTATCATCATGGGAGAATATTCAATTACATGATCGAACTGTCTACAGTACTTGTAGGATTGGCACGCAGGATTCAATCTGTCTCTTGCATAATGTCCAACATCCCCATAGTTGTAGCAAATTAGCTTCCCCCTTCCTTTCCCTGCTCCTCTGTCTCTCCCCACTTCCATCCCTCTTGTAGCGGATCCTCCATGCCCGGCGGGAGATGCTGTCGACGAAGGGTCAATCTGCACCCTGTATAGGTTCACCTATCTATCATCAGGTCATAAATTTCGCATTTGTGCTTGTCGTGGCCCACCGACGAGCAAAATATGCACCATTGTTGTTTCAGCTCTGGGACATATTTGCCTAACCGTGGGCAGTGGTTTGTATCATGCCTCCTAGCCACTCGGAAATCGGTGTACCATAGTGTGGGGATACTTGGTCCAACAATATCTCTCGGACGTAATGTACTTGGTCCCCTAGGGTGCATATAATCTGACAACAGAGGGAACTCATCCTTGATGTGGCCTCCTACCATGCAGTGTATGCACCAGACATTCATGTTAGCTTCCTTACCCCGATCTCTTTGTAAATTCTGAATTTGTAAGGGCATCACCTTTAACTAGATTTGGATCTCTAGAGCCCCAAATTGAGCATCATCCCTTGGCGTAGGTTCTAGCTTCATATCAATCTCCAGGGCTTCTTCCTACAAATCAATCTTCTGCTAACCCATAGGCCCACGCAGATGTGGTAATAGCATGGCGATGAACTATTCCTTATGTTGTTGGTCATCATAAATAAATCCTTTGTCACTGATGACTTTCTTTAGCCACTAGTGAGCTTCCTAAATAGAGTCCGTAGGTCCTTGCCTAATATCTTTCAACTCTACTATACATTGAGAATAGGAATTAGGTTTTCGAAACTATTGCTTCAGAGAATCCTTGATCTCTTGTACTATAGGATTTTCATGTTTTGTAATGTATCCTATGAACCAATCCAGATCCTGCCCTTGAAAGGTTATTGATAGCTATGCTCTTCTTTTTATAGCATCATTATTAGCATTATGCGCAGCCCACACCATGTACTCCACAAACCAAAATCAATTCATATCTTCTTCCCTCGCACACTTACAAGTGGTTAGCTTCATTTGTGCGTACATGTCATCTGCAGGTGGTGGTGGAGGTGGGGTAGGAGGATTCTTACCCTTGCGCGAGTTTGATGGTGGCGTAGCTGGGGGACTAGTTTCTGCGTGCACAACACCATTTTTGTTTAGATTGAGTGGATCCCTTAGGGGACTGTACACCGATATATCCCCTTCTTGATTAATCTGGTAGTATTTACCAATTCATGTCATGCTTTTGCTCTGATCGGAGGTCATTCACTTGGTGTGACTGCACAGGACACCCTTTTCACACAATTACAAGCATGTTAATCAGTAGTGGCAATGTTTACAAGAACTTACCCCTGAATCCTCTCAAAAAAATTCTCTCTGCTTCAGAGTATGGAATGAACTGATCTATCTCAAACTCTATCAAAAATCCCCCTAAGATACTATCAACCCAGTGATCTACGGTCTAGGTGATTTTTTTATCAGTCTTCTCCAACTCTTGGATCAATTCAGGGGTCCATTGCATGACCTGATCATCTTTCCAACAGGTTTGAAATTCCACTAACCCTGCCAGCAACTCCTGTAGTTCATGTGCAAAGGTTATGAAGAATATCTCGTGTACCTCTGTAAAAATTTACTTATTCTTCCACTCTTTAGCAGATAGTTTCTTACTTCTATTTTCTTTTAGGGAAAATTCTTGGATCTTCTTTTCAAACCAATCCTCAAGTTTAGGCTTTAATGGCTGCCAATGACCCCATGGCACCACCCAATATCTCTCTCAAAATGCTCTCGGTCCTAGAAATAGAACCATTTTTTTGTTTGAGGGGTCTTGACCCAGGTTCTGATTTAGGGTTTACCAACAAACCCCTATACTAATGGCCCTTTCGGCAATGGCATGCTTGCGTAGTTCAAGGTCTCACCCGAAGTAGTATGGGAGGGTGTTGGACCTAGGTTTCCGCCCCCTCAGAGAGAGAGAGAGTTAATTGATGTGGGGGTCATGGGATCTTGAAAAGGCCCGCGCTGAGAAAATCCTAACCATAAACCCTTAACAATAGGGGTAACAAAATAGCTTGTGCAACTCATAAATCATACGATAAACACCTAATATGAACACTATAACTCAGATCTATGCATTAACTATTATTTTAATAATCTATTACAAGTACGTACTATAATCAGCGGTTACTATTGCAGAGATAACATAGAAATACCATGAAATCAACATGTAGCGCAACTCATAACAGAACACGGAGATTTTCCAATATCAACAAAATGTCTTCTCATTCATTAATACTTCAGATTCCAATTACAGACTCTAACACACACTCGCGCACACAACCAGCAGGGTCTGCACATAGCAGGACTTGGGGTCACTGTGCAGACAGCCATCAGGAGCCTTTACCCAGACAAGTCCACACAAGTGTATCACAAATCCGATATTCTCATTCAGAATTCCTCAAAAATTTCTTCTAGACTTGATCTATTGATCTATTTATATTATTTTAGCCTGCACTACTCTATGGTCCGCAAACCATGGTTTGCGGTCCCTTGGTATACCCTTTGACCCAAAACAATTAATTAGGGGCTTTGATCTACCCCAAAGCCTCTACGCTAGACTAAAATATTACAAAATATTACAAAAATATATCAAAATTGCAGTTAGGGGACCCCGCTCCAATAGTTATCATTACTGTGAAATTGATTTTGGCTAAAAAATTCTTTATCAGGTATTTGCAGTAAATAAATAACATAACCAACCCTAACAAGGGTCACTTTAATGTGATCTAGTGAAGAATTTCAAGTGAAAATGAAATCCATCCTAGAAGGAGAAAATGTATATGTGCAATTCAAACTGATATCCAAAAGATGGAGCATGGCTTAAGTGTTTGGTCACTTATTTTTTGATTTACAACAAATTATGTGGGATCTATGATCACTAGAAAGGCCTATTTTGTATTTTGAAATACTCAATTTCACCATTCAATATCTTGTTTCACAAACATTACTAAATATCAATCACAACTAAAGATGAAGAGAACCAACCCAAGGCCAGTCAGCAAGTCATCCTCTAATGTCATTGATAATTAAAAAGATAAATAAGAATGAACTCATTATGTTAACCTCATTATCATCTATAGAAGAGGACATTGTGAGGATATTGGTGTGAAGGGGATATTGTGAGGATGTTGTCATGATATTGGTGTAAAAAACATACTTCATTTTTGTATTGAAATGCTCATGTAATTGTGATTAAAATGTTCGTTCAAAAAATCAGCATAGAACCATCTCTATAATTCTTTTTAACTTCTGTCAACAATTGTATTTGATTGCTTTTTCCTATGGAAACAATATTAGGAGCTTTGGGGAGAAACTTGTTTCAAATAATCAACTATCGTATAATTGAATTTGAATTATTATTTGTTTTGAAAGAAAACACGTTTTTTATCTACTACTTAGGATTTGTCTGTTGATATCATGAACTGTTATTAACATCTAAAACACCAGAAGAAGCTTTAGACAAGATTTTGGAAAACACGGCTCAATCATGGTCAATCCAATGAATAAGTAGTTAAGGCATCAACATCAACTATGTAGGTAGTAGATCCAATATGTAGGTGTATCAAAATTTCTTATTTGTTTTTGCAACGTGGGCTTGGGATGGGCTTAAAAAAGAATGGATGCGGAGTAGTTGTATTATAAAATTTCATTCAATTTCAACTTCAATTATTTTATTGAAGGACATTATACATTAATTAATCATATAAAATACCTCATTTGGGAAAATTGTAACTGAGATAGCAATAGATATTTTAGGGAATGAATATTCACATTTTCAAGTGAAATAAAAAGTTTTCAATTGCTTGTACTTATTCAGTTTTAGAGGCAGTTGTATTTATACTCTATTAAAAGTGACATAACTTGTATTTTGTTTTTACATTGTCCTTATTTCCATTTGGAGAACCATTAAATTATAACTGCATTGATAAACTCTTACAAGCAGGTACCATGGGTCACATTTAATTTTAAGATTCAAATTACTAAAATATTTTTGTAGATTGCACAACAAAGTGACATAAGCCTGAAATTTTTATGCGTATGGCAGGGTTCTCTAGGTTGTTTAAGAATTCTATTAATTTTGTAGTAGTTTAATTTTGAAAATAGGTTGTGATAGGTAGATGGGTACTTTCTTCTCTTAATTCATGTATTCCAATAAGCATGTAATTAAATGACTCTATTCATTCCATAATGTTCAAATAGATAGGCATGCATTTCGTATAAAAATATCTTGAAACACAATATTAGCAGTAATATCACTATGAACCTTGCCTCCAATCAGATATGGAGTCATGTAGCCTTTTTTTGGTCCCCTGTAAAATATTTTACCTGTTTGAAAGGTTGGTTCATCAACTGGTACTGTAAACTCGAAGTCCATTGTGAAAAAAGGTGGCATAATATTAATGTATCTTCTCGGGTTGGTTTTCAAAATGGGGTTCAAGAAATTGATGTTAATGAAATTAAAAGATAAAAATTCATGGAAGAGAAAAAATTAGTGTTGAACCTAGCATATAGTTCTAGAATGAAACCAACAATAGTTACATATTCATCATGAATAAGATGGAGAAATCATTTCTTTCCTTGTGTTATAGTTGAATATCTACCTTTGCAATTTTTTTGAAAGCTTTTCCTTGCGTTTTAAAAGGCACTAGGAACAACATCATGAAAGAGGATTAATAATACCAAAGTGAATATAAAATAGATCTTTGTGTTCCATTTCCAAACCTCGAGGATAAATTCAAGGCCTACATAACTTCACTGACATAACTTGTATAATTTGATCCCAAAGAAAAATACAACGGAAATTAGAATGACTACACTACAATGCTCCTGCATACATGATATTTTATCCTACACACCCTCAGACATATCAAAGAAAAACACATTGCCTTTGTAGATTAAATGGCCAAAAGCCTTTGTGGCTAAAGATATTGATGTGGATAAAAATTAATTTAATGGCATATTTTTCCTATGAGTACTCTCGACTAGAAACTGGAGAGCATTTGAAAGTTTTATTGGGTTCTTAACCATTTCCATTACTAGAGAGAGTCTAGTTTTTTAGTATCGGATTCAAAATTGTAATGAAATATTTTTTTAATGGCATTGTGGTGATTGTACATCTTCTGGTTTAGAATGTTTTTGTTGAAGAGTTCAATTTGTGAATTTCAAAAAAATAGTTAACTAAAATTTAGACTTGAAGTACTACTGGTTGGAAAATATTTGAAAGTAACTTAATTATTTGCATGAAATAAAGAGCACAAACAACCCTTAAAAGGGTCACTCGTTGGACAAATTTTTATGTTTAAAATGGGTCTATTTATAAATATTATAAAATACGAATGGAAATAATAAATAATACAAGAGAACATCATCAAATTTTAGAGGTAAAAATGAAAAAATATTTTTTCAGCTGGTATTTTCGATTTATCTTCCTACGGTTTTACTCAAATTTCAAGCAATAACACTTGTTGCATGAAAAATTTAATTATTTATCAGAAAAAACTTGTGTTGAATACTTTCAGTGGACCATGCTACACAAAAATTGAGAAATGCATAAAAAAATGTGATTGCAATCATATTTTTTCATGTATTTCTGATCTTTCGTATAGTAAGGTTCATTGAAAGTATGCAACATGAGTACTTCTTGGATGAGAAATTAAATTATAC
>JAXQQM020081595.1:0-18756 GCA_034641835.2 Pinus albicaulis
AGATGCTCAAATAATTGTCCCTTTAAGATACTCTAATTAGGTTGCCAATTTAGTCCCTATAAGAAAAAATAATGGTGAAATTAGACTCTATGTAGATTTTAGAAACTTTAATAGAGCATCCCTGAAAGATAACTATCCACTTCAAAATATGGATCAATTACTTCAAAGAGTGTCAGGTGCTAACAAAATCTCTATGCTTGATGGCTTTTGTGGTTATAATCAGATATTGGTGAATTCATAAGACAAAGAGAAGACGACTTTTACTACACCTTGGGGTACATTCATGTATGACAGGATGCCTTTTGGCCTATCAAATGTAGGACTAAAATTCCAGAGAAGCATGGACTTTGCCTTTGTTGGGAAGGTAAACAAATTTGTTGTTATTTATCTTGATGACCTAACTATTTTCTTTGAATTAGATCATAAACATTTGAAGCACTTGATGAAATTTTTTGACAGGTGCAGAAAGTTTGGAATATCTGTAAATCCCAAGAAGTCATTGTTTGCCATTAAAGAGGGAAAATTACTAGGTCACATCATTTAAAAAGATGGAGTAGTAATTGATCCCAAAAGGGTATCTGATATTCACTCATTATCATTACCTATAAATAAGAAAGAGATACAAGCCTTTTTAGGAAAAATTAACTTTTTGAGAAGATTTTTACCTAACTATGCAAAAATAGTTAAAGACATAACAGATATGCTAAAAAAGAACCATGAAGTCAAATGGACCATTCCCGCAAGATATGCATTTGACCAAATAAAGAAGGCCATTTTTGAAGCCCCCACCTTAGCTAGTCCAAATTACTCTGAGCCTTTTAATATATTCTCTTTTGCTTCTAAAACCGCCCTTGCTGCTGTCCTTTTGGAGAAGAATGGAGATTATCATGAGCAACCCATATCATTTTTTAGCAAGGTCATGAGAGATGCAGGACTCAAATATGATATCATCGAAAAACAAGCCTATGCCTTAGTTCAAGCCCTTAAATATTTTAGAATGTATGTCCTCCATTCTACCATTATTGCCTATGTACCTAACAATGCTATAAAATCTGTTCTTACACAACCAAACACTGATGGAAGAAAAGGAGGATGGATAACTCAAATCCTTGAGTTTGACCTTATCATTAAAACTACTGAGTTAGTGAAGGGACAGGGTTTAGCTAAATTTTTAGTTGAATCTAATTATAATGCGTTGGGCATAAACTCTGTTTTTGAAGTTTCTGAGAAGCATCCACAAGAACCTTCTTCAAATTTGGAAAGGGATAACCCACAAGAACCTTCCTTACATGTAGAAGAGGAGAATCCACAAGAACCTTCCCAAGGAATTCAAGGAAAGAATCTACAAGAACCTTCTCCTTCAACCCAAATAGTCCTTGTCCACATTGATGAGAAGTTTGTATTATCAGATTGGTATGCAGATATTGTTCATTTTATGATCCATTTTGAATTTCCAGCTCAGTTTTCCAAAATCCAGTGCAAAAAACTTAAGTTGAAATCCATCAAATACTGTATCATCAATGACAAATTATACTGGAAAGATCCTCTTAACATTCTATTACTTTTCTTGACGGAATCAGGGATTGAAGGAACCATTGATCAGTTTCATGCAGGAATATGTGGAGGCCATTATGCTTGGAGAGCAACAACATACAAAATACTAAGGGCATGATTCTATTGGCCTACTCTGTTTTCAAAAGTAGGAGAAAAATTTAGAGCCCATGTTCCATGTCAGATGTTTGCTGGTAAGTAAAAACTAGCAGCCCTTCCACCAGTTCCAGTGGGTGTCTCAACACCATTTCTTCAATGGGGATTAGACTTTATAGGAGAAATTCACTTAGCTTCAAATAATCAACACAGATGGATCTTAACTGCAACTGACTATTTCACCAAGTGGGAGGAAGCCATTCCTATAAGAAACATCACAGATTCAGTTGTAATCAAATTCATTGAACATAACATTTTATTTAGATTTGGTTGTCCATAACAAATAGTCACTGAGAATTCCACAACATTTAGTAGCATAAAGATGATTGAATTTTGCCAAAAATATCATATTCTACTGCATATCAACTCCCTATTATCCACAAGGAAATGGTCTTGCTTAATAATCTAACAAGATTTTAGTAGAGGTAATCAAGAAAAAATTAGAAGACCACAAGAAAAATTGGGCCAGTCATATGATTTATGCAGTTTGGGCAAACAATATTTCTCCCAAAAGATCAACAGGTAAATATCGATTTCAACTGGTTTATGGCAAAGATGCTATTTTTCCTACAAATTAGCTTTCCCCATGCTTAAATTTCTACAAGAATCTACTGATGAACCTGATGATTTATCTAAAAGAATAAATCAGATTATCGAATTAAATGAAAACAGAGATGAGATTCAATACAAACTAAGGAAATATCAGAATAAGATGAAGAGTCTTTTTGAAAGAAATGATAGGAAAATAGATTTTAGAGAAGGGGATTTAATCTTAAGATGGGATGCTAGGAGAGAAGATAAAGGTAAACATGGAAAGTTTTATAATCTATGGTTTGGGGCACTCAACATTGCAGAGGTAAAGGGAAACAACACATTTGTGCTACACAATTTTGAAGGACAGTTCTCAACACTGCCTGTCAATGGCATATTTTTGAAACATTATATCCAGTACTGAAGAAGGCCCTACATCATCATTGTACATTATCATTTTGTTTTATCATTTCAAGTATGTTTGTTTTCTATAGCAAAGACTCCATAGCCCGAGGAGAATGCACATGGAACTACTTGTTAACTGCATCCCACAGGGGAAAGAAATCCCCAGCTGGAGCCGATGTTGTGACATTATTTGTTTTGATAAGTTAGCATGGTAGTTTAAAAAAAATGAAAAATAAAATGCTAAGTTAGAACATGGAAGAAAAATAAAATTTTAAAAATGTTAGGAAAACTTATGTTTTATTACATCCATGTTAGAATAGATTTTCTCTAAATAAAGAAGGCAAAAAGAAAATACTAGGAAAGCATAAGATAAACAAATACGGATGCTTTAGTATTTAGAAAATAAAATCATGGTCGCCTGTTAAAATACGCCAAGTTACAAAAGGATTTCAAATTTATTTATGATTCTTAAATTCTTTTAAAAAATGGGTTTAGGTTTAATTTCTTAAATTTAATCAATTAAGTGCTCATATGTTTTTGTCCTAAGTAACTACGTGAAAAAATGGGTCAAATCACTTGGATAACGCGCTAACAACTTTGAATAGCAGATCTGGAATCCGCTCAAGATCTACGGTGGAGAGTCACTTCGCGACCCCCACAACCGTTTCTCGTTAATGCGCCGGGGGGGGGTGTGCTACACTGAAAATTGTCATCCTGAAATTCTGCTATGTGTATGAGCTCATTATTACTCATACTTCTCCCTTTGTAAGTCTAACATATTAGTTCCTCATGTCAAGCCTTGAAAATCAGAGAAATGTTCCTAAAAATCTCCTAAACTTTGGTGTCACACTTTCTCTCTATCTTGCCTGCGGTCCCGCACCTAATGTTCAGCTCTCTTGCATACCTGAATGCACTTTATCTGTGTTAAAGGTGTGGACCCTTGTAATATCAAAAAGGTGCAAGTAAATTCTAAAAATCTCAATAAAAGTGAATTCTAGAAGCTTCCTGAAAATATCTTGCGGTGATAGAACCGCTCTTATGAGGTGCATGTATCCCTTACCTTATGGAGCTAACCCCTTGATGTGAGGAGCTTATCCCTTTGAAGGAGGATTCTATCCCTTCATAGTTGGAACATAAAACCTCCTCTTTTCCACTATAAAAAGAGGCATTGGGTAGCCTCAAAGGGAGTTAAAGCTTTAGAATATTTGAAGTTAAGTGCTGTTGAGATTCAGACTCAGTTAACTAAGACTTTTGTGAGGAGAGATTACATACCTCTATTCATCTTGGTTGGAGGAGTGCAGAGCTTATCAAAGTAAAGGAGATTCCTGCTTCGGACCTCGGGAAGGCCTGTGCAACATCAAGGCTCAGGTTGTAAGGTTTTCCTTCTTTTGAAATTAATACAAATATACTCATTTTTCTCAGTAAGCTTTCAGTTAATGGTTTATTTCATAGATCCTTGATCACTATGATAAGCATGGTTTATGATGATTTCTATACAGGTGCTATGTGATATTTTTCTTGTTTGTGACTGCAGTTTTACGAGGAAAACTCCTTCAAGCGCGCGAGGGACAACAACGACTTCAAAAAAGCGTTGGACATACGGTAAGTCTTTTACACCTCTATAGAGATTTTTGTAAATCATATATGCTTAGAGAAAGATTAGTTTATTTGGCTGTTTGTTGCTAGATACTTTTAGTAATAGGGATATCGGTCTTGTCCGCAAGACGAATTAATCCACACAACAAATTGGCGACTCCACTGGGGAAAGAACTTGTTGTTTTTTGTTCTCTTTTATTTTGATTTGAGGAAACATTTTTCCTGGTTTTTGATTGATAGACATCTACCTGGGTAGCTTAGGTTTTCTCTATTTTTGAAAATTTTGAGATCTTTTATGTTTTTCTCTATTTTTTCCTGGGACTGCACTTTTCCTTCTTTACACAGTGCGGGCAGTTTTGCATCTTTGCTTGAGTAAACAGTGTGGTACCGCACCTGTTACTTCTGCAAGCCTGCGGACCCTGTTAAAATTTTGAAAAAATCTAGATTTCTTTCTTTAGTTGATCTTTATTTTGATTTAGATTTTTTGGTTTCTACCCAGATTGATGATTGTTTCTGTTAAAAGCCTTATGTGAATGAATCTTAGCAGTATTGGTGTTTTGATGATTTTCTAGAAGTTTTGCATTTTGGATCGTTTTTCACTTGGTCTTTGTAGTGATTAGAAGAATTGACTGTTTGAAGTACCTCAAATTACATTGGTATTTTTGTATTTTTGTTGAATCTGACCTGATTGTGAAATCATCCTTTATTTAGAAATAGAGCTAATTGTTTCTTTGCAAATCTTCGAAAAGAAACTTTGTTATTGGTTTTTGAATTTCATTTTTTATAAAAACATATTTGAGTGTTTTTGATCTGTTTTTTATTCTGAACGAATAGATCCTTCGTTTGTTGAATAACTAAGTGAAACATTCTTCAAAAAAATCTTAAAGCTTTTATTCAATTAGATTGTTAAAATTTGTAGATCTCAGAATTAGTTTTATAGTTTTGAGTGCTTTTTAAAAAAATTGTAGATTTCTTTTGGAAGAAATTTGTTTTGTAGCTTCAATTTTTGAAAGTGAAAGGATTTTTCTTGTGAGCTTTGATAATTTGTCTCATTTTGAGTTATTTCTGAAAAGACAAAAATATTTTCTTTCAATTGTTCTTTATGTTTAAAGAAGGAATTGTTTATTAAAAGAATTTCATTCTCCAACTCTTTCTTAACTAGAATTTCACTGAAAGGAAACGATCTGATTATCATTTTTAGGTGCATTTTTAGTGTTTTTTGGAAGTCAAGTCTTCACACCATCAGAGTTTCATTTCCGCACCCATTCACTTAAGAAACAGCTCTTAAAAGTAACGCTTAATTAAAATTCATCTAGCAATCTTTTTATTTTCTAGGGCTCTTATCACCAACATAGATTAGGCTAGTATCTTGGAGTAGGGAGTAATTAACTCTTCAAGATAGTAAAAACAAACAAGTAGACAAATCTTGCGGTAGGAAATAAATCCAATTGTAATTTGTATAATCTGGGAAGCTTCTCTTAAAGAAGTCAATCACGAGATCATTTACGAACCTCTGAGACAATCAATTTTGTTTCATTGGGGAAGATAGAAGATTGTGCGCGCATTACAAACGGTAAACCTCGGATTAACCATTGTCGAGGAGCCTGGGGTCACTTGTTGGTAAACCTCAGATTAACCATGTCGAGGAACCTTCAAGGGGATTGAGCTTTCTTACTCTGCCCTTGCGCGTGGGATCGGATCGTAGACTGTTCCCCCAGTTATATTTGTTAATGTTGGTAACCTTAGTGTCCACAAACTTAAGATTATTTCCTAAGGTGATGGTGAAGGAAAGATCTCACTGTACCTGGAGCAGACGTCGACTAGACTCACTTGGACTCTCTGGGGGGTTTTCTTCACATGAGATGGTTTTGTGAGGAAACTTGTGCCAGTCTGTTTCATTAAGCAGGTTGTCGGGGTAACTGTTCCAACCGCCCTTTCTGTATTAAATTTCTACTAAGTTGGATTTCATCACCAACTAATGTTTTTAGTACGGGAAGTTACTGTTTGTGTGTGGTTTGAACTCTTAGATTTTTAAGCGTGTGATTCAGTTGTTTGTTTCTTTAGAGACTTTAGGTGTTTTCATTAAAATTTTCTTTGTTTGCGTGTGATTAGTTAATATTTAATCGTGGCGGAATTTCCAAGACAATCCCGGAGACTACAAGGGAAACCCCTTGAATATACACCAAGTCAGCTTGAAGGGCTTCGTGCTCTAGTATCATCTAGTAGCGGTAGTATTAAATCAACAGAAGTTGGAACTTCATCTATATTTGTTCATCCTGATTATCAAACACCCATAACAGAACACATTCAAGAGCCGATTTCAGTTTCTAAAGTTACTGGTAGTATTTCTCCTTCCAGTGAACTAGCTGACGAACCTGAAACTGAACCTTCTTTTTTGGAAACATATTTAGGATTTATTACGCCAACTTCTAGCTATCCTGGTTCACCTAGGGTAAGAAATATTATCACTGACGATCTTCCATCTGGACTAATCTCTATTGAAGAACTTACTAATCCAGATGAAGAGTTATCTCTTCCCGAATCCCCTCAGTCTTTAAATCTTAGGGAACATGAATCAATTTTCTACAGCCCTATTCGAACTAGTGCTTGGTATCTATCCTTAGCAATTTTTTTAGAGAATCTAGGTCTTGCTTTTTCTCCACCTCGAGTTCCATTTCATCCAACACCCAGAGGTTACTATCCGTCATCCATTATGGCAGGAGAGTCATCCATGTTTTCCCAGACACCGAAAGCATTTTTACATGGTGGTCCTTTTGTTCCTTTGGGATATCAGACTCTGTCTGGTACTTTCTCGAGGGCAGCTCCTCAACCGATTGAAAATGTGTTATCATCTTGTTTAAGTGGAATTAAAACTGAAACGTCGAATGCAGATCAAATATTTATGATGACTGGTAATATTATGAATCCTCAACCTCAAGGCAGTCAGTTACCACCTGAAGGGCAATCTCAGGGAAATCAGTTACCGCCTAGGGGGCAACCTCAAGGTAGTCAGCTACCGCCTGGGGAGCAACCATCAGGAAGTCAGTTACCACCTGGGGGGAAACCTCAAGGTATCTTTTTCCCAGGACAAACTGTGGAATCATATTATTTTGGGGGACAACCCCAAGGACAGTATATAACTCAAGGATATCAATCTTCAGGACAGTACATACCCCAGGGTCAACCCCAAGCTCAATATGCTCCTCAGGATCCTTATCAACCCCAGCTTCAGTACGCGCCTCAGGGTTATCAACCTCAAGGTCAGTACCCAATTCAAGGTTACCAACAACCTTCTGGTCAGTCATATATACAAGGAGCCGGAAATTTACCACTTACTTATCAACCCTACGTTCAACCAGGTTATGGTCCTTACGTTAAACCTTTTGCGGGACAATACCCCGGAATGAATATGGTGTGGGATCCATCCCAGTATCAACAGCCTATGCAGCCTAATGTGCAGTTGCCTTTTCAACCTGGAAAGCCTTTGGTTTCTGGTCCAACCCAGCAACCTGCCGAGCCTACTATTCAAACTCCCGCACCTAGTTCTGTTCAACAGTCTGCACCTAGTACACCTCAGACTCCGCCTCAAACTGTTGCAACTGCTGCAACGTCTGTTCAACCTGTAACACTTATTTCTGGAGTATATGTAACTCTGAGTTCGTCTATCCCTGCATCTATGCAAATCCCTCAAGTCTCTGTACCCCAATCAGGACCTTCAGTTCAGACTTCGGTTCAGATGCCTGCAGGACAAGCCGGTACAAGTATAGTTGTCACAAGTCAACCGCAATTCACGTATCAACTGTACCAGGGATATCCTCCATTCGGTCCTGGTTCACAAAATCCAAGTTATCAGTATCAACCGTACCCTGGCTATACTTATCAGCAGCCTCAACAACCCCAGTTTGGTCTGGTTAATCTTGTTTTTCCAGGAGGCTACACAATTCCTAATGCAAATCTGATTCCCATTTATCCTGGGTATCCACCTCCTGAAACTGCTTTGGCTACTCAAGGTTCGTGATCCTAACCGTCAGTTACCATTTATTGCAACTTTGGATTTACCTGATTTGACGCGCCTTACGAATGATCCAATTTTCTATTATCCGTATTGGCCACCAATGCCACATAAGTTGCCTAGTGATATACCCAAATTCGAAGGTAAGTCAGGAGAGGATCCATAAAATCACGTCATGACTTATCACCTCTGGTGTGCGTCTAATTCAATCATTGATGATTTGATTCGCTTACATCTTTTCCAAAGAACTCTTATTGGTCTTGCAGCCAAATGGTACATTGAGTTACCATGAGGCTCGTTTAATAATTTCAGTCAGTTAGGAACTGCCTTCTTGACTCATTTTCAGTTGCCTGTCAGATACGACAATGGCACGAAATTATTAACTTCACTAAAACAATCTACGTCTACATATATTTCTGATCATATTCATGAATGGTGACGTAGAAGGCGTTTGGTGAAAGTTTACATTCCGGATCAAATTTTAGCGGAATGGTTTGTTAAATCATTATTGCCCAAGATCACTGAAGATGTAGCTAAGGTTGGTGTTGTTACTGAAGAGCAAGTAATTTCTCAAGCTTAGTACCTTGACCTCGTTTATACGCAGTCAAGTACTTTACACGAAAAAATCCCCGACCTTCCAAAACAAGGTCAAATAGCTGCATCTCCTTCAAGGTCTCATGTTGCTGATGGTAGGATTGGTACAGTCAATACTAAAAGCAAGAAGAAATCTTCAAAGAATTCTTCTCCTATTATAGCTTTACCGGATTCCCCGAAAGGAGAATCTTCCCTCGAAATTTCTGCCGACATTCATGTCATAGAGACATCTATGGCTAAATATAAATCCGGTGGTAAAAAGAAATGGAAGAATAAAAACCAAAATAATTCAAAAGATAAAACTGATAAAAATGAATCCAATGACGAAAAGCGCAAACCTCACTATCCTTGATACATTTGTGATGAGGATCATTTTACTAAGGAATGCCCACATCGAGCAGAGGTTGCAAAATTCATTAAAGGTTCACAACAACCTGTTGTCTTGAAGGATCCTTTTCCGACTCAAGATAGCAAGATGGCTGGTTCCACCTTGACTTCTTCAGAAGAGCCCATTTTGATGATGTCTCATGTAAGGATTGCGACGCGATCGCAAGATTATGGTACTAAGAATCCTGTTGAAGGTAAAGAAGCAGAATCTTCTAGTGCAAATACATCAACTACAGATCCTACTGTTTCTGGTCCGCTACAGATTGAGAAACAAAATCCAGACTTAGTAATCAAACCGCCTGCTAAAGGTGTTCTTCATAAATTAGCTTTCAATCCACATGCGAGAGCTGCTCAGAATTACAACATTGTTGAAGACTTAGTTATTTCTCCTTCAGCAATGCCCACTTTGGAAGTGCTGCAATCATGCCCAGCACAACGTAAATTGCTTTTGTCTACCATAGGAGCTGTAGATATTAAGGATTCTAACCTTATAATCTTCGATTTAGAAAATAGTACGCCTCGCTTACCTCACCAAATGGCTTTCCAAATTCCAGTGTTAGTCAAAAATAGACATATCTTTCGGATTGTGATTGATGAGGGAGATTCAACGTGTATTATGTCGATTTAGTGTTGGAAATTGCTTGGTTCTCCTACACTCAACCAATCTCTGACGATTCTTAAGGCTTTTGATGGTCGAGGTTTCCACCCTTTTGGTATTTTGCAGGATTTACCCATAGGGGTCGAAGGTAAAATCGTAAATCTAGATGTGGAAGTGGTTGATGCCCCTCTGGATTACAACCTTCTCCTGGGTTGTAGTTGGACTTATGCTATGACTGTTGTTGTTTCTTCGGTCTTTCGACTCATAAAATTTCCATATCAAGGAAGGATCATTACAATAGATCAGTTAACTTATTTTTCTTCCGACCCAGCCTCTACAGAAACAATCCAGCACATTGGTAAAGCGGTTATCCCTTATAAGGATGTTGGAGTAGGTCTGATTAAAGATTCTGGTTTACTAGGAACTTTTTCCTTTCCTCCTCCTAACGTATCGCCTTTTGTTGCAACTATTCACATGATTTCGTCAGACACTATTATGTTTGATGAACCTTGGATCGTACCTTCCGACTCCGAGTTAGATTCAATTGATGGCATGATGCCTTTGAGTCCATTTGAAGTTGCATACCAGGCTGTATAGTCATTTTCCGACCCCTCTTCAACCGAAATTGATCCAATGAATGGGATCCATGAGGAATCACTTTCTACATCCAGTTCAGCTACAACGACATTTCCTGATCTTATTCATTTAGATGAGCAGATTTGTGAATTTTTGTCTATTGATGATTCGCCATGGGAAGATCTACATCACCGATCTTCATTTTTACCTGAACTTGATCATTTTTAAGATAATTTCGCTTCAATTTTTACTGCTGAATATGTCAAAGAACCCCAGAATCCATTGCAAAATCATGATTCTGAGTTAAATTTGGAAAATATCTCTCGAACGGTTCCAATTGACATTTCAGTAAAACCAGGAATAATTGAAAACATTCATATAGGTGCTTGTTGTACTGAAGATGAAATTCAAACTTATAAAGCCCTATTTCAAGAATTATGTGATGTGTTTTCCTGGTCCTATGAATAAATGCCATGAATTGATCCGTCAATTTTCATACATGAAATCAAGACTTACCCGGATGCCAAACCTGTTCGTCAACGTCTACGTCAAATACATCCTAGAAAATCTGCTGCTATCAAAGTAGAAGTTGAAAAATTTCTTCGTGCAGGTTTCATTTATCCAATTCCCTTAATGGATTGGGTATTGAATATTGTTCGTGTGACTAAAAAACAAGGAACGATATGAGTATGTATCGATTACAGGGATATTAATCGAGCTTGTCCTAAAGACAATTATTCAACTCCCTATATCGATCAAATAATCAATGATTGTGCTGGCAGTGAAATGTTTTCCTTTATGGATGGCTTTTCTGGGTATAATAAAATAAACATACTCCCTAT
Organism: Pinus albicaulis; assembly: GCA_034641835.2. Classification (NCBI taxonomy): domain Eukaryota; kingdom Viridiplantae; phylum Streptophyta; class Pinopsida; order Pinales; family Pinaceae; genus Pinus; species Pinus albicaulis. Next base: position 11,249 of record JAXQQM020081595.1, read on the forward strand.
TGATCAGCCAAAAACAGCTTTTATTTGTCCGTGGGGGACGTTTGCTTATTGCAAGCTACCCTTTGGATTGAAGAACACTGGAGCAACTTTTCAAAGGGCAATGTCTTATGCATTTCATGACATTAAGCACATTGTGCAGCCGTATCTCAATGATTTACCTGCTCATTCATCACACAGGGCTGACCATCTCACTCACTTACGAGCCATCTTTATGAGGTGTCGGCATTATCGAATTAGGTTGAATCCACACAAATGTGTTTTTTGTGTAGAGTCGGGTCGCTTACTAGGATTTTTTGTTTCGAAAGCAGGCATTCGCGTCAATCCGTCGAAGTTCGAAGCTATTGTTAAATTACCTCCTCCTTCAACTTTACGCCAACTCCAAAGTTTGCAGGGCAAAGAAAAATTTTTACGTCGATTCATTCCTAACTATGCCGAGCTTACAAAAGGTTTTACCCGGTTGTTGAAACAGAACATTTCATTCTTTTGGGATGAGATCGTTGATCGATCTTTTGATGCACTTAAACACGCGTTGACCCATGCACCGTTATTGCATCCTCCCAACTACAACCAGGATTACGTTTTGTACCTCGCTGCTTCTCATTCCACCATTGGGATGGTTTTAGTTCAGGAAGACGAGTCTAACAATGAACATGTGATTTACTATCTTAGTCGGAATTTGCATCCGACTGAGATCAAATACACACATGTGGAGAAATTGGCATTGGCAGCTGTTCAAGCTGTCCAAATATTTAGACACTACATCTTGTTATGTAAAACCACAGTAATTTCTAATTGCAACCCTATGATGTACATTTTAACCAAACAATTGCTAGGGGGAAAGTATTCCAAATGGATAGTCATCCTGCAGGAATTTGACTTGGAATTTGAGAAATCCAAGGGAAAGAAATCTCTGGTATTTTCGGAATTGATGTGTGATTTCCCCTCTACTGATACTGAAACTGTGGTAGAAGAGCCCATTGCAGACGAATCTCTTTTTCTTATCAGTACTCTCGATCCATGGTATGGAGATATTATTGTTTATCTCCAAACCCAGTCTTTTCGGCCTGAAATCTCACGATCTCAGCGATAGAAAATACGCTTCCAATCCCAACAATACAATATTATTGGTGATACACTCTATCTTCGTGGAGTAGATTCTGTTTTCCGACGCTGTATTATTCATGAAGAAGTTGAAAAGGTTTTAAATGACTGCCATTCTAGAGCATGTGGAGGTCATATGTCTGGGTATGCCACAACCCAAAAGATATTGTGTGTTGTTTATTTCTGGCTTTCGTTATTCAAAGATTGTATTTATGCAGTCCGAAAATGCCACAATTGTCAATTTTTTTATCGTAAGATATGTGCACCACCCGCTCCTCTTCATCCCATAATTGATGTTGGTCCTTTCGCGAAATGGGGTATCGATTTTATTACATGTAACCCTCACTTGGTCGGGGGGCATGCATATATTATCTTAGCAGTAGATTATTTTACTAAGTGGGCCGAGGCAATGCCTACATTTGCGGCTGATGGCAAGACTGCTGCAACTTTCATATTTAATCACATAATTGCTAGGTTCGGTGTTCCTCAAGCCATTATTACAGATCATGGAAGTCATTTTCAGAATGTCATGATGACTGAACTAATAGATCAACTTGGCCTGCGCCACGATAGTTCCACTCCATATTATCCGCAAGCCAATGGTCTAGTTGAAGCCATAAATAAAGTTTTAGTCACCATGATTAGAAGAATTATCGGTATTCACAAAACAAATTGGCATTCCATGTTATTTTCAACACTTTGGGCATATCTAACCTCAACAAAAACATCAACTGGTTTCACTCCTTTTCAACTCATTTACGGTTTGGAATTTGTGTTGTCGATTGAATGTGAAATTTCGTCACTGAAATTAGCCATAGAATTACTCCCAACTACGTCTAAAGAGGAGAAACGTTTCTTGTACTTAGCTCAGCTGGATGAGAATCGATGAAATGCTGCAATAGCAAATGAGGCTCATGTTAAACGAATAAAAGCTCAGTATGATAGAAGTGTTACCCCTCGAAATTTTTCAGAAGGATACCTAGTCTTAGTTTATGATCAAGCCAACGATAAGCTAGGAGCTGGGAAATTCATGCCCATGTGGCATGGTCCTTTCATTGTTAAGCGAAAGCTGGCAAAAGGGGCCTATGAGCTGATAGATTTTGACGGTGTCCCTTTAGACAAACCCAGAAATGGACTTTATCTTAAGCGATACTATGCTTAAACTTGGTGTGGAGATTTTTTATTAGATTAGATTTCTTTACTGCTGGTGTGTATTAGATTAGAAAAGCGTGCCTAGTTTAGAAGTGTGTTTTTTATCACTATTCCTACTTATCTGAGTTTTACTCCTGATATTGCAGATGTCGACGTCTCTTCAAACCTACATTGGTTTTGCTGATGGTGCTTGTCGTAGTATACGGAACATTTCTTCCGCAGCTTGGGTTATCTATTAACCCTCTGACGAGTTAGTATCCATGCACGGGGTAAGCCTTGGTCAAACAACGAATAACATTGCTGATTATAGTGCAGTGATTGAGTTATTATCTGAATCCATATCATTTGGAATTCGGAGTTTGATTGTTAGGTTGGATTCTGAACTTGTTGTATTACAGCTTAACAGGGTTTATGCCATTAGAAATCCAGTTTTATTACAGTTATTTTTAAGATTTCGTCTCTTTTAATGTGAATTTGATTACATTGAATATCAACATATTCCAAGACATTTAAATACATTAGCAGAGGCAGTTGCTTCTAGTACGATAAATCGACATTTGCAATGATCAAAACAGTAAAACAAACAACATTCATAACATGTACACAGATAGCCAGTAAATAGTGATATATCATAGTATAGAAGTGTTTTAAAAAAATATACATCGTCTTCGATCATAGGTTGGAAACACCTTATGATCGGCAAAATGATATCACAAAAAGTCAAAAATATGAGTCTACAACACGATCATCCCATCACTGATGGTGATCACGATAAGAAACCACTACCTGGGCCACCCTACACAGGAACCTTCTAAAAGGTCCTGGAACACCAATCACGTATCTCTGCAATCTGAGTAGAATCTCATCTATGTCCGTCTCTGGAATATCTAGAGTCAGACACTCTAGATGATGCTCTAAATCAGACAAGATTTCTGCTGATTGGCCTACTGAGGCTGGTGCGGCTGCAACTGGTTGTCTTCTGTCATAAGGCTGGAGATGGGTTGGTCGCCATGGGCCCACATCTGCATTCCAAAAAATTTTGGTTATTAATTTTCAAGACGATCAAAAATAAAAAAAATTATTATTAGAACTTAGAATTTGTTGGAAATTATTTTACCTAATTCATCCCACTGTTCCCCTACTGGGAGAGTCATCTCTCGGTCGCCGCGGAAGTCTATCCCGGCGTATGGAAAGTCCTCAATGACAAAAAGTTGGCGGTCTAGCCAACGAAAATATGGAGGAAATCGAACAATCTCAGCACCCTCAATACCGTGACGGGCCATCAATGCAACCCAACAAACCATCCTAGGTTCTCGGGGTCAACCAGCATCAACAGGAATACTCAGCAAAGCCAACATGGGGATCCTCTCTAGAGAAAAAGTGACCATGATGGATCCATATCCAAAGTTATTTAGTTTTCCATTTTTCTCTCTAGTCAGTTGGCCTTTTACATTGGCCAACACAGCTTCGCACCAATTGAAAATGGTGCCTCGAAAATAGTCCACAACAATGCGCATCTGGGAACTGGTAGCTACATGCAGTGCTGCACTCCCACATAGTCTGGTAACAGTAAACGCAATAACTTTCATCTCAGGATGGATGATAGTTTTTATATCAATCCGTTTGTCCCTGGGGTCTGCCTCATCATTATAGAACTCTTGTCGAAGACTAGCGACAGTTTGGCCACCTGGCCTAGTCCCAAACAAGGAAAGTTGTACACCCCTCTTGGACAAACCAGTCAAAAAATAAATATCCTCCAGCTCAATATGGAGCCGGTGGCCGCCGATAATAAAACATTGGTCCTGCACATTCCACCTATTTACCAGCCATGTCAAGAGATCTACCTGTGCCCTCATGCCCTGGATGGCCCAGAATTTATACAAACCGCATGCTCTTAATGCCTACATTGTGGGAAAATGGAGCATTGCGGCGTCATCCACATCCTCATGCTCATGTTCTCTCCAAATCAACATCTTGTTAATCCTACAATGCATAAAAATATATGTTAGGACAATCTAATTTGAAAATTTTTGGGCGCCAAAAGAGAAATTTAATTTTGAAATTTAAAAACGCGGGGACCGCACTTTCCCTTTGTACACAGTGCATAGAAATGCACGCGCTCTGTAGGAAAAGTGCAGACCAATGACTTTTTTCTACATAGGAAAAATTCGGGGTCCGTAGGTCCCATGTGTGGCACCTGCGGTCCTCCGCAAGCGATTTCTTAAACTATTTTTCTCCCTTAAAAATAAAATATAAAGCCTAAAAATGAATTGTAAATGGATGAAATGTAAGATTAGGAGGTCGTGGATTACCTGGGATTGATGGTTCTCGATTTTGTCAGACGGATTTTCTAGAATCTTCACAGGAACTTTTTTACCCAAAAGCTTCTACTTTTCACTCTGAACTTGAACGGTAAAAATGAAGTTGAAAAAGTCCTTTTTATAAGTTTTTTCGAATAGATGAATTTTTAATTTGTTTATTTTTCACTTTAAAAAAGATTATTTTGAAAGCATTTTTACTTATCTTAAACATGTATGTGTAATGTTTCAAGTTTTTGTGCAGAAATTGGATTTTTCAGGAGAATTGATCATTTTTCAACAAAAGAGCATATTTTTATCACTTTTTCGGACTCTTTCAAAAATTTACGAAAAAGCGAAACATTGGAGTTCTCTTTAAATCCTTTTTCAGACTCTCTAAACATGAAAAGATTGCCGAGCACTTGATTATTCGGACTCGTTAAAGTAAATGAATGATCGTCCCTTCAGTATAAGTTTACCCCTTTTACGAACTGAAATGGACTATTTACGAAAAAGGTATACGTTGACTAATTACGGTCAATAGAGTTCTCTCTCGCATTATTTTATCCTTTTTTGGGCTCGAGAGACTAAATTTACGAAAAAGTACACCCATGGATTTTTCTTAAGTTTTTTCTTCTGACTCCCTAAAAATGAAAAACACCAATTTTCTCCTATACTGGACTCGTTAAAATTTAACAGTAAAGGACCTGTTCAATTTTAAACAGGAACGAACCACTCCTTCTTAGGGTTCAAATTTTAAACTAAGTTGGACTCGTCTGAAGGATGAGCTTATAAACAAGCAAATGTTATCCTCCTCAAGATTGTCAAAAATAAAGAGGTTCTTGCCAGAAATGGTGGGGGAAAAAGAGAGAAAAATGACTTGTTTGTTGTATTTTGAATTTTCGAAAATCCAGTTACCACTTTTGAACACGATACTTTCATTCACCTGGGTTGGGAAATCCTTTGCCTAACAGTTAATCGAACCTCATTTGAAAGTCTTCATCTGGTTTTTGGGTATTAGCTTTGGGTCAATTGTCACCAAGCCATCTGCAGTGTCGTTATGTGTTCAAGAGGACAGTTAAAATAAACCATTCATCTACAAAATATCTTTCATCCATTTTGACCATCCCTGAGTCAGTCCTTGCCAATATATTTTCAAAACTTGATCTATGATTTCGTGTTGTGGGCTTACCTACGACGGATCGCTTTTTATCAACGACAACTCATTATCTAGGAAGTTGATCTATAAATCGTTAGTACCTTGAAATCTGCATGCCTTAATGGCAGGTTTCTCGCTTTTGACGACAGGTTGCATCATTGACCTTCGATCGAATGATTCCGTGACATGTTCGATTTTAGCTCATTCATTCACATTTCATGGATTGTACTGGGTACTTTGAGAGCCATTGACATTACTAGTGGTTACTCTCACACGTGTTAACAGTTTACATCATTGACTGGTAATCAAGTGGTTTCTACCATGTTCGACTTCGACACATTCATTCACATGGATAGAATCGTACTAGTTTGAGATGCGGAAATCAAGACCCTATATCTAGTTTCTACCATCCAAGCTGCGAGAAATTTTGTTATAATTTATGAAATGGACTATTTATAAACAGATGGTTGCATCCATACTGTGTCTACACATGTCTATACTGTGATGTACTCAAAATCATTCCTGTATCAGAACATTTTGAATAGTTTCTAGTTAGTTTTGATCTGAGTATGGGAATGCCTACCTCGGCGATGATATATATATATATTTTTCATTGAATTTTTTTACAGGTTCCGACTGGGGTGTCCACAGGATAATCCTTGAAATGATAAAGTACTACACTCTTCATATATGACAGACTTCAGCATCATCTATTCTAGACTTTTCACTTTAGGGGGCAATCTGTTACACTAAAAATTGTCATCCTGACATTCTGCTATGTGTATGAGCTCATTATTACTCATACCTCTCCCTTTGCAAGTCTAAAAAATCAGTTCCTCATGTCAAGCCTTGAAAATCAGAGAAATGTTCCTAAAAATCTCCTAAACTTTGGTGTCGCACTTTCTCTCTATCTTTCCTGTGGTCCCACACCTAATGTTCAGCTCTCTTGCGTACCTGAACGCACTTTATCTGTGTTAAAGGTGCATACCCCTGTAAGATCAAAAAGGCACAAGTAAATTCAAAAAAGCTCAATAAAAGTGAATTCTAGAAGCTTCCAGAAACTATCTTGCGGTGATAGAACCGCTCTTATGAAGTGCATGTATCCCTTACCTTATGGAGCTAACCCCTTAATGTGAGGAGCTTATCCCTTTGAAGGAGGATTCTATCCCTTCATATTTGGAACAGAAAACCTCCTCTTTTCCACTATAAAAAGAGGCATTGGGTAGCCTCAAGGGGAGTTCAAGCTTTAGAATATTTGAATTTAAGTGATGTTAAGATTCAGATTCAGTTAACTAAGACTTTTGTGATGAGATATTACATACCTCTATTCGTCTTGGTTGGAGGAGTGCAGAGCTTATCAAAGTAAAGGAGACTCCTGCTTCGGACCCCGGGAAGGCCTATGCAACATCAAGGCTTAGGTTGTAAGGTTTTCCTTCTTTTAAAATTAATACAAATATACTCATTTTTCTCAATAAGCTTTCAGTTAATGGTTTATTTCATAGATTCCTTGATCACTATGATAAGCATGGTTTATGATGATTTCTATACAGGTGCTATGTGATATTTTTCTTGTTTGTGACTGCAGGTTTACGAGGAAAACTCCTTCAAGCGCGCGAGGGACAACAACGGCTTCAAACAAGCGTTGGACATACGGTAAGTCTTTTACACCTCTATAGAGATTTTTGTAAATCATATATGCTTAGAGAAAGATTAGTTTATTTGGTTGTTTGTTGCTAGATACTTTTAATGCTAGGGAGATCGGTCTTGTCCGCAAGACAGATTAATCCATACAACACTTC
>JAXQQM020061100.1:0-46935 GCA_034641835.2 Pinus albicaulis
ATAGAGGCTTAATCCTGCTTGTCTGAGTCCACGTCATTTCTTCGAGATCCAATTTCTTTGCTTTGGTACCCTTGGGAGCATGGGTCCAAGCAAATTTGAGGCCATTTTGCATTATGATTTGGTATGTGTGGTTCGATGCTACCACAACAAGAGCTTGTAGTACACCATGGAGTCTCATAAATCTCAGCAAAGGTCTCAGGTACTGTGTTAATAAGAATAATACTCTATGCTATGGTGTTGATCAGTGCCAGGTGCTATATCATAATGTATAACCTCAACACTTCTAGGTACTGTGCTCACTAATGTTATCATGCTAAGATGCTCGAAGCTACTTGGTGTTGAAAAGTGTAACTAGGATCGGTCTTCATATTGACTATGTAATTATGTATTTATGTAAAGAAGAAGACAAAGATAATAAAATGTATTTTTGTTGTACTTGCTTCATGGGTTTCATGAGAAATATTTTATTATAGGTCAATATACTTCTTCTTGATGTCTATTAGGATTCGTCTTCTAGTTATAAATGTAATTAAGGGTCATAAATATGAAGAGTAGTCATCAAAATGCTCCAAGACCTTGTCATGTTCACCCTCATTAAACACTGGAATAATTGCACTATATGTTGGCCTATATACACAGTGATCTAGTCGGCCTGCAATCAGCTTGAAGGGTCAGCCTAACAACAGTGACATGATGCCTATATATACAGTCAACTCTGTGGTCATTTGAACCAAGGAATTGCAGATCTCCAAACAGGAAACAGTGCAGATTTCAGGAAGCATAAAAGTATGGATTTCAGGAAGGAGAAAAGTGTGGGCTAAAGGACAGAATTGCGGACATTCCTGTGATAGTTACCTCATAATAAAGTCTGGGTTAAAATACAAATTGAAGCAGTAAGTGCGGTTCTGTTCTGTGTAGCATTCTGGAGCAGTGAACGTGGATTAGCATGAAGAAGCTACAGTCAAGTGAAGTGCGGTCAAACTTGTAATGAATTCACTAATAGTATAAGGTCAGTGTTCTATGTATTTTAATGACTATAAGCATTCAAATTTTATGTTATGCGAAGGGCTAAGCTCAACGATCATGATGTGATGATAAGTCTAAGGGCTAGTATAAGTATGGGAAAAGGAGGAAGGTAAATCTATGATTTACCTTCCTACTCTTAGAAAGGTTACACATCTCCAAATGCATGACAAGTGAACGATGAGACTTCAAATGATTTGGTCTCTTATATTTGAATAAGCAATAAGAAGTGTCTGAAGACGAACTTAGAAACCGAGTTCTCTAAGGTTGATGCAGATCAGTGCAAGTTGTTGAAGAAAAGAAGGATCATTATTGAAGGAAGACTTAGAAGTAGTGGCAATGTCTTGGAAGCATTAATAGGTCAACGGTCTATGTATTGGTCATGGTACTTGTCATCTTGAAATTCTATAAGAAGAATTTCTCGTGGGGTTTCCTCTCCAAGAGGGAGACCCTGGCTCGAAGAGCCTAACTTTGTGTCTTTTGTATTTTGGTAATTGACTTGATGAAAGAATAAATAAGCTAAAGAAGAGAAGACATAAGAAACTCAAATAAGCTCACAAGAAATTATCAAGAAGAAAAATTGAATTGATCACCAGCCCCCTAAATTCTCAACACTTGGTGCTACTCGGTGTTGTAGTGATAACATGAAGTTCAGTGATGAATCACTATGTTTGGATGTTGCTATAGGGATTATGATTTGAAGATCAAAGGATCAAGGAAGACGACTATGTCTTGGTTTTGGAGTGGCGAAATAGGTCAAGGGCCTTGGTCTTGGTATTTGTCAATTGGAATCTCTATAAGAAGAATTTGTGTAGCTTTTCCTCTCAAAGAGTGAGAGGTTTTGGCCCTGACTCATAGCCTACATGTTGTGTCTCTTTTCTATTTATGTTTATGCATTGGTTACTGTTTGATGAAGAAATAAAACTAATAATCTAACAAGAAAAAGATCTTAATCTAAAGAAGTTAAAAGGCATTCACAAACGATCACTAATGAAGAGAAATCTCTTAACACTAAATCCCCTAGATTTCTCAACATTGTAGTGGTCAAGGGCCTTCTTTTAAAAGGCTTGGTGCAGGCCCACCCTTTCTCCAGTCATAATGAGCGTCAGATAGTTTTGGAGAGTTGTATGAAGCTGAATCCACCTTCCCCCCCAGTTGTAATCAAGGATTCATTTCTTTTGTTTTTCTAAGTTCTTGTGAGACCCCTCTCAGGGGGATACTATGTTTGCAAGTGCGAGCTACGAATCTAGTCTCCTCCCTTGCAGCCAAGATTCAAGAATGGAATGGGATCCCCTCTGCCTTATGCATCTCCTTTATGAGGGCCAACAAATTTAGGATACAAATAAACTAAGTGAGCACGACATAGTAAACAACACAGTGATAAATCTAGTTTCTAGATTGTGAGGCAAAGCTCAAGGAAGGGGTGGGCACTCTTCTTCTCAGCCCAAATATTTTAAAAGAAGCGTTAAAGCTAGGGATTGTGAACCAGCCTCCTAAGGAGCTCTCAGTGCCAGCATTTCTTATGGATCAAATAGAGAAAATCCCATCCACTGGTGTGCCAAAAATTTAATCCGACTCTCTCAGTGTTGACTACATGGAGCATGCTCTAATTTGTCGATTTAATGGATTTTGGCCTTCAGCATATGTACTTCGAGATTGGGTGGCTAAGACTTGGTCTAAGCACAGTTATCTATTCTTCTCCTTAGAGGGATACTTTATAGTGTGTTTCAAGAACCAAAGGGATCGACAGGGGGTCCTTGATCTTGCAGCATGGTTTTGGGCTGATTAGGGCTCTCCATTCAACCATGGTTTGTAGATTTTAACCCCTAATAATGCCAGATTTGGCCATTCTTATTTGGGTTCAACTCTCTAATTTACCTCTTAACTTAATGCACCTTTATATTTTAGCCGATATTGGTAATGCCCTAAGCCAATTCATTAATATCAACACGCACAAGCTAGCGAAGGGTATTGTGAGCTTTGCATGGATATGCGTGGAAGTTGATTTCAACAAGGGATTACTTGATAAAATCCTCCTGAATTGGAGGGGAGATATTTACTCACAAGCACTAGATTATGAGAACACATCCTTCCATTACAAGTCTGCCAATAGCCGGGTCACCTCCAAAATGTATGCCCTTCTTCTCAAGGGCCCTCTCCACCTCACCAAGAATTTATTGCTAGTGTTCAGTGAAAAAGAAAAAAATGTAGAACAATAACACTTCACCCTTTCCTTCTTCTGGTTCATAAAGATGGTCTATTCAGACACACATTTCCTTGAGAAATCTAAAACCTATACCAACTTTTCTACAGATCCATTAGAACAAACCGTTGTTTCATTCACTCCTTCGTATGCCTAAAATGTTGATTTTATTTATTTGACAAAACATCAAGTAGTAGGTCTGATAGGTCTCTGACTTATCCTTCCAATTTAATAAATTTCTTGAAATGATTTCTCCTTTGACTTTGTGATTGTTATATTTGAATTTGGGTCAATCTTTCCAAGTTTTACAATCACTGGATTGTTCAATTTGAGTTTTCTATGCGACAAGTTTCTTGAACTAGATTTGTGATGTTGTTTGTTTCTCGAACATACGCTTTTATTTTGAATTAGAATTTTCTAATACTTTTAGGATAATAGTAACTTTCATAGCTAGGTTAAGTGTTGCCTTGACAAAACGGGCATCTTTGCAGACTAACTTTTCAATGTGGAAGATCTATTTAGGAGGGTGTTTCTCCATCATTGTTTTCTGAAATATTCGTTTACCTAATAACACAGAATTTCTAAAATGGTCTTCAACTTTTCACCATTACACTTATAACAAATTGTATTCTATAAGAGTTGCACTCTAAACTTGTCTTTGCTTGAACAGACATTGTAATTGTAGCAAAGCATAGATAAACATGAAACTCTAATGTGTTTGGAAGAAAGTCTGTCATGCTTCTAAGAAGACTTAGAGAACATTGTGGTAGAGAACTAACTGTTATTCAAGAAGCTCTAGCATTTGCTAGTGACAAAGATGAGGAAGAGGATATACATTCAAACCGTTGTGCTCGCCAAAAATCTTCAACCAGAGAAGAAAATAAAACAGTCCACTGTAATTAAAATGACAAAACTGATGAAAATAGTAAAAATTAAAAAACAAATGCTAGAATGGCCTTAATTATTTTCTTAATTGCAGTATCCAATTCTTGAATAATTCAAAGCCGAAGCATAGAATGGCCGGTGTAGTAGTATCCAAGGTTGCACTAATAGCTGTGAGCATGCTCATAGTGCTTCAATTACAACATACAACACTATGATCCCTAAAAGGCTAAAGGAAGTGGTAGCAACAAAAGTTTAAGGGTTGCAAAGAATACTAGACATTTGAAAAGGCAAGAAGGACATACCAACATTGAAGATCATTTTCCAAAAAATTCAATTCGTGAAACGAAAAATCTTCTTGGACGATACAATTTCAAAAATTTAGATGTGTTAATTGGTAGGAGCTGGCATGCATTACAGGTCCCCTTATTTGTTGTGACTAATCAATCAATAACTGCAATCACGGCCTTAGTACATGTCAAGGGGTTCTGTATTCTAAATTTATTATCCTTGTTACTTGGTAGAATGGCTTTCATTCACATTGTAGGTGGGAGCCTTGTGAAGGAAAGGGAGATTCATATTTAATGTGGTTTCTGTTTTTTCAAACACAAAAGTTTTGCAGAATTCCAGCATAGATTGTGAAATGTGTGGTATATGAATTAAATATATAGTGCTTCTTAATGGGGAAAATTTCTAAGATAGTGTAGTGTGGTATTTGAAGATGCCTCATACAGTTTGTCGAAGGAGGTTGTCAATGACTATGGTCTTTTACTGGCTGATTGACTACTCTTGTGCATCCAAAAGTTTGCAAAATCACTCTAGGTTTGATTTTCTCTTTTACTCACTGAGTGATTACCCCTTTACATCCCAAAGGCTTGTGGAATTGCTTTAGGTTTGTGGAATTGGGACTCGTAGTTTGTGAGAAAGAGTAAAATGATTGTGGAGTATTGGCTTATTTCACTCTTTGCATAATATCTAAAAAAAAATTAAGTAATTTCTAATATGAATCATACTTTTTAAAAATAAATTCTACTTATTTTCATAATTTAAGAGGTTTCATCGATATAAAAATAGAGAATAAATAAATGAAAGAGAAGCTTACTGATGGTGACATTGTCGTCGGGGTCTCTGAAGCATCTTTTCTACTCCCTTGAGGCTGAGTGAGGTGCAAAGGATTCTCACAGAAACTCTATTGGCCGCAATGTTGGCCTTCATCTAAACCTTTCATTTAGGTCTTCTATTCTTGCTCCTTTATTATGAAAAATGGCCTCCCCAACTCATTAGAAGCCAATGTCATCCCTGAAAATAGTAACAAAATGCCGCATAAATATTAAGTCGAAACATACAAGCATGGATGCGAAAAAAATAGTAGAACCAGATACCTGTGTGTACTCCTCTATGTGGAACACTAAAAATTGTGGAAAAGCAGTGAACAAATGTAGCGCCGTCAACCGTCAATGGACTGAAGATCCGATGGCGGGGTTCGGGATCGGATATCCGGTCTGCCCTGGTAAAACTCCAAATCCCATCTCTCTTCAATCTGGTTTTCGCTCCCACCCCTGTGCAAAGGGAAAAGATTCTATTTAATGAGTAAAGGTTGCATATCCAAGCTATTCCATTAGATAGATTCGTCTTGGGTAAAGGTTGCAAATTCTAAGGTGCAAATCTCCCATTTTTAATGTGGGTTTTAAACCTTTGATTTGAAAATGATAAAAGCAAGGTCATGATATTGAAAGGAGGTCCTTAATTTTACCAAAACTCAATGCCAATCTTTAATCCATGGTGTGATTCTTTCTATTTGGGTTTTGCCTTAAACATTGAGATCTATCTTTGGGTCTAGCTATTAGTCTATCGTTTCATTTATGTGTTGAGAAGGTCTTAAGGGTTGTAGGGGATGCGATGGTTATTTTCCAATACCCCTCCCTTAAGACCTTATAAAGAGATAGTGTGCCCCATTTTGTTGTAATATTTCAACCATGAGCTCTTCTTATGAGTATGCCCTTGAAGGGAGGGTATGTAAAGGAAGTAGAAAAAAACAAAATTTCATGTTGAGTCGAAGGTGGGGCATAGATTGTAGGTGTCTCTAGAGGTCTTGACAAAGGTGGACGATAAAGGAGTTTACCTCTTATTGAAACGCCTTCCATTCCACCATTTGAGTTGCTAAAGGGAACTGACTTTAAGGGTCATAGGTGAGTTCTCACGGAGATCTTAAAAATAAGAAGGTAGGTGTGATTTAGCATAGGATTTATTCTTCAATGGTTGACTTTTAGGGTGAGATTTCCTAGTAAATGGAAAAAATTGAAGCCCTACCACCCATAGATTAAGTAGAGTATGAGAAAATGTTTCCTGAGTTTCAAAAATTCTCACCATATATTTTCCATGATATCCATGACAATTATGTTCAATTGTCGATAACTCATGTTATGATATCATCTTTGATTCATGGCACATATACTTCTTCAACTAGTGGTGGAGAGTCCAACCAATGAGTAGGTAAGGTTGTTCATTTACAAGGTTGGCATCAATGAAGTATTCTCCCTCTCTTCCCAACTCTAAGAGGAGAAGTATGCATAATGGACTTATTATTGTAAACAATTGTAAATATTGGGTTATCTTGAAGTTCAAGGGCTTGAAGTTTTGCGTCAGTGACTTCTAGGTGTGTTAGGTGTCAAGGCATGGTAGGATGCGCTAGGGAGTACCAAAGCATGCCAAGGAATTCAGGGGATTCTAACAGGTGCCACATAGTTCCAAGGGATTGTTAGATGTGCTAGGTGTTATGGCATGTCAAGATGTAAAATATGCTGCTTAGTTGTTTTACGACCACGAATGGATGTGAGCCTTATCTTCGTAACTTATTAAGTTGTTTGATTTGAGATTCGGAATGAGTATCCTAAGATGAGTTATAGGAAGTTCTTAAGTGAACAAGGAATAGTGTAGTTGTATTAACTGTAACTTGGTCAAGCTATTGTAGTCGAAGCAGGATTTGGTTGGGTTCCCAAGTTGCAAAAAAATAAGGGTAGTTGCGAGGGCATGATAAATAAGGAATGATAGGGCATGCCATGGAATGAAAAGGTGTGCTAACAAATTCTAGATAGTTTCAAAGCATGTCGAGGAGTGTTGGGGAGTGTCAGGGCATCACAAGGAAGAACTAGGTCAAAATGCATGGAAATGAATGAATAAGAGTGTATGCCAAGGAGTATCAATGACTTCTAGGTGTCTCAAGGATGAAGTGTGTTAGGATAATTTAAAATAGGACTTGTAGGAGGAAAGCCTATGATTGCAGTAATGGGCTAGACAAAGCAGTCGATACTTTGGGTTAGGCACAACACTATTGTTTCAATAACTTGGTTGGGTACCCAAGTCGCAAAAAAGTAAGGCTATCTATAAGGGCATGACAATTAGGGAGTGCCAAGGTGTGCCAAGGAATTTCAATAAGTGCTAACACATGTTAGACAGTTCCATTAAGGCATGTTAGGCACACCAAGACATGGCAAGTGATAAGGAGGGAGTGACAAGATATGCTAGATAGTTCCAAGGTATGCTAAAGTGCTAGGGAAGCATACCAAGATGTGTCAAGTGCTAATGTGTGTTTAGTGTTAGTGAGTGCCAGGAAACACAAGGGAGCACTATGTCAAAATGCCTGGAAATGAATGAATAAGAGTGTGTGACAGGGGGTGTCAGCGAGTCTCAGGTGTTTTAAGGAGGGAGTGACATGGTATGATAGGTAGCATTAAGTTATGCTAATGTGCCAGAGTGGCATGTGGCCAGGATGTGCCAAGTGCCAAGGTGTGCCAACACATGCTAGGAAGCACTAGGGACCCACAAGTGAGCACTAGGTGAAAATAATGCATGCAAATGAACGTTAAGAGATTGTGACAGGAAGTGTCAATAAGTTCCAAGTGTGCTAAGGAGGGAGTGACAAAGTATGCTGGGCAGTGCTAAGGCATGCTAGAGGCCATGGAAACATGCCAAGATGTGCCAGGTGCTAGGGTGTGCCAATGCATGTCAAGGAGTGTTATGGAGTGCCAAGGAAAAACAAGGGAGCACTAGTTTCAAATGCATGGAAATGAATGAATAAGAGTGTGTGACAAGGAGTTTCAATGAGTTATACATGTGTTAAGGAGGGAGTGACAAGGTTATATGATAGGCAGTGCCAAGGTATGCTAAACTACCAAGGCATGTCAGGAAGTGCTAGGGTGTGTTAGGGTGTGTAAAAGCATGCCAAGGAATGTAGGGGATGCTAACACATGCTGCATAGTGCCAAGGCATTTAAGAGATGCCAGGTGCTATGGTATGTCAATATATAAACTGTCTTGCTTAGTTTTTTTACAACCACAGTTGGATGTGATAAGCCTTGTCTTGGTAACTTGTTAAGTGGGATGAGTTGAGATTGGACATGAGTAGCCTAAGATGAGTTACATGTAGTTTTTAGGTGAATAAAGTATACGTTGAATTTCAATGACATATGAGAATTTGTTTTTGGTCTTAGAATATTTGATGCAAACACACTCAAGTGCCACAACACATATACTTTGCACAACGAAATCTACACACATTAGGGAATCAACTAGTGCACATGACAATTTTTAACTTTTTCAAACCGTTCTTCGTTAAATACAAACTATAATAGAATATGCTAGAGCTCTTGTACCACGGATCATGACCCTTCAAAATCACACTGATATAAGGAAGACAACTAGGGCTTGTTGTTAGTCCTTTGATAACCAATCTACCTCGAACAAGACAACACTTTAACCACTTTTTGATGGTGGCCACACATAGCCCTTTCAATCCACATGTCCTCAACATCACATCTGGCAGGTCCTCTTGCCTCCCATTATGCATCTCCTCAATTTTCCTCTATCAATGATCAAATCCTAATCAGTGTAGAGATAGGATTTAGTTGGATTCATTTGTATCATCACTTGACTTGGGGTCTCTCTATCTTTAGATAAGTTCACATTTTTCCTTGGAGGATTATTTTGGACGATGGATGCATTTTGATGTATGGATTTGGGCTATTTTTATGTTGGATCTTTGTTTTTGCAAATGTGAAGCTAGTTGGATATACTCTCTAACATTGTGAGTGATAATTTAACTCTATTCTTCTTATTGTTGCATGCTATTGAATTCACTATAACTAGGGCTAATTGTTGCATGATGGAAATGTGGAATTATGTGTCTATTTAGCTTATTTAATGTAAGGGCCATTGTTAGATGAATGAAATGTCTTTGAGACCATTTTATCTCAATAATATTGCACCATTTGTATTAAGTATAAATTCTTGAAGGTCAATTTTCGTATTCCTCTAACATTGGACGAAGTTGACTTTCTGGGCCTCCTTGATCAAGAAACCAAATTCTTGCTTATTATCATCCCTGACTCCATATCCCCAAGTGAGTTAGGCACTAGTACCTCAAAAAGGGTGATGATTTCCCGCCATTTTTTCACAATTTCCCATTTTTCCCCAGGTCTAGCCCCATTATGTCACCTAGGGCATCAATTTCCCATAAATCTAGCCAGAGGAAAACTTCGATCTCCTAGAGGCAACTGCGTTGATGGGTCCCCTCACTCTCCTCATAATTTGGGCCAATTATGACGGTGGAATCTCCAGATACCTCAAGCCCTATCTCTAGGATCAAGTTTTGCCTAGGTATTCCCAAGGCTAGAACCTAATAGGATCAATTTGACCCATCGAAGTAAAAAATCTTACTTGATCCTTTCCCTCACATTGTCCAGGATAGGAACATCATTGGTTGCTAAATTCCATCCTTGAACCTTGGCTGGGTCCACTTGACCCCGTGTGGTCCCATTTGGTGTCAAAGGCCTTTCATCAAGGACCATTTGGGAATCCAAGTTCCCAAAGCATTTTATGGATTGAGAACTTCCTTCATAATTCATATTCTTCTCCCTCAACCCTTCAATCCCCCTCCTCTCTCCCTATAAGATCAAGTCCCTTGCTTAAAAGGCAAGGAAGTCCCACTCTTTATTGTATCCTAGGGAAATGGTTTCTAGGGCTAGGGCTAGTTGGCTGGTCCACTTGACTGCTACTTTAGTCCTTCAAATTCTGCACATCCTTAGGCCCTATACACCTGCCCTTCTACCAATATTGTTGTCCTTCGCAAGTACAAGAGTTAGGCCTCTTCTTTGACAGTAATGTAACAACCCTCCAACTGTACTTGGACTACCATAAATCTACCCAACTACAATCAATTCTTTTTACTGATCTAGGGCCCACAATATTATCTTCATCTATGGATCTTCAAATCTTACACTTAACAATGGTTTGAGTCCTCTCAAAATCATTGTTCTTGTGTATCGACAATTTGATCTTTATTGTCCAATCTATGAAAAAATCTAAACTACTCCTCTTATCATCCTTCTAACAATCTATAGATGACTGAACTAGGGTCATAAATTAGCCACTAACAGTCCATTGACTAATTTTGTATAGGTTGCTTTAGATCTTTGTCTAAAACTCTCTGGATAGTCCACCAAAATCAACTCCTCTGCATGTCAATCCATTATTCATATGGAACATTTATTCTGCATGCTCAATCTTATGCTCAGGTTCCACCCTTCTTTGGATTTGTTATCTCCACACATACTGAATCTGCAAACCATCTTCGATATCTGCGATCTATATTTCAAAAATAAACCTCGCTCTAAGGGTCATAACCATTCTTCTTCTAGACAAATTTTTCACAGTCTTAAGGGCATACCTTATGAACTAAACATGCTAGGAAATTTTCCTAACTAGGGTTAAAGAAAAAATTGTGGTGATGTTTGGATGGGTGCTAATTTGTAAGGTTTTCCATTTTTATAATTTTCTTTGTTGTGCTTTGTACCATGCTACCTAGTTTCTTTCCTATTTCCCTAGCATTTTAACTTTTTCGATGTTTATCTCTCTATTGCTTCTTGCCCCATTTGAAACGTCATCCTTATTTGGTAGGTGTTTTCTTCAATATAGTGTGAATATTTTTCCATCACACAACTTCTATGGCATTTGTCTACTTAAATAGCTTGTAAGGCCCATTCATCAGGGTATTTGATGAAATGAAATGATTATCGATGATCACCAACTAATGGTACCTGCAATGATTTACTCTAACAATTCTATAGTTTTCCTGTGCCAACAATTATACAACATTTTAACCTCATGAACTAGTCTCCTATGTTCTCTTAGCTGATGCTATAAGCACTTATTGTTGTTGTCAAAGCTTTTACTCTCTAGTCCCATTGAGCTATTTCAGTTATTTGTGGACATTAATCTATTTTCATTTCATTTCTTCAATTTTTCTAACTGTTATGTGTTACCTTTGGCCAGTGACTTCTTTCTTACCTATGCTTTTTCTGCATAAGCATTCCAGCCGGCCAGAGCAGCAGGGGAAGCAGGAGCCACTCAGTCCAGCCAAAGCCCAGCAAGGGCAGCACAGAGGCAGCAGGAGCCACGCAGGGCTGACGCAGGCCCAGTCAGGGCAGTGTAAGCCCTTCAGTTGTGACGTAGACCCTTACTGATCAGCGCAGAGGTCGACATAGGCCATTCAGGCTGACGTAGAGGGATTCAGAGCAGTGTATTACTGCCATTTTTATTTCTCTGTTGGGTGAATCAGTTTTGGTACCCATGATTGTTGTACTTAGATTCTACATAATAATGAAAACCCTCTAGAGCTAGCTGCACCGGTTTTCCTGCATTGGGTTTTTTTTGGGGACAGTTGTCCAGAAAATCTGTCTGCCACTTTTTCTATGAGCATGTTATTCAATATTTGATCTGTATGCGTAGGTTGCTAGTTGTATTTACTATTTACTTTGCTAATTTATTAAATATTTCATGAATTAACTTGTAACTTAATTCAAGTAGGAGATGTAAATCAAGATACTACAATAGGGTTTATTAGATTAAGAAATTTTCACATTCCCTAGGTCTAGCCCCATTAGGTCACCTAGGGCAACAATTTCACAGGAATCTAGCTAGAGGAAAACTTCTATCTCCTAGAGGCAGCTGCGTTGTTGGGTGCCCTCACTCTCCTCAGAACTTGGGCCAATTCTGACAGTGGAATCTCCGGATTCCTCAAGCCCTAGCTCTAGGGTCAAGTTTTGCCTAGGTGGTCCCAAGGATAGAACCTAGTAGGATCAATTTGACCTATTGAAGTAAAAAATCTTGTCTGATTCTTTCCCCTCACCTTGTCTAGGATAGGAACATCATTGGTTGCTAAATTCCATCCCTGAACCTGGGCTGGGTCCACTTGGCCTCGTGTGGTCCCATTCGGTGTCAAAGGCCTTTCATCAAGGACCATTTGGGAATCCAAGTTCCCAAAGGATTTTAGGGATTAAGAAATTCCTTCATAAGTTTTTTTCTTCTCCCTCAACCCTTCAATCCCCCTCCTCTCTCCCTAGAAGATAAATTCACTTGCATAAAAGGAAAGAAAGTCCCACTCTTTATTTTATCTTAGGGAAAGGGTTTCGAGGGTCACTTCCCACCTATTCATTGACCTATATGCTACAAGTGACTTCCTAAACTACTGGGACTCGACCCATCAGTGAAATTCAGTGAAGAGAAAGGAGCCTTAGCTGTGGTGACAATGGGCTAAGCCTCCATCATTTCCCTTGTCCTAGTAGTTGCCCTCTTAGGAACCCCTTTTAGGTCCACTACTAGTTTGAGTGGTAACAAGTTCTTCACAATTCCATTTGTGAACAACTCTTTGGTAAGCCCACCTTTTCCATATTATAGCTCGAATATGAGAAGTCCAAGGCTATGGAGACTGCCCTTCTTCTCTCTGAATCAATCCTCTACAATATAGTGAACTAGGGCTAGTTGGTTGGCCCACTTGACTACTATTTTAGTCCTTCAAAGTCTGCACATCCTTAGTCCCTATACACCTACCCTTCTACCAATTTTGTTGTCCTTCACCAGAACAAGAGTCAGGGCTCTTCTTTGATAGTAACCTAACAACCCTCCAAATGTACTTGGACTACCATCAATCTTCCCAACCACAGTCAATTCTTTTTACTGATCTAGGGCCCACAATATTGTCTTCATCTAGGGCTCTTAAAATCTACCACCTAACATTGGTTTGAGTCCTCTCAAGATCATTGTTCTTGTGTATCGACAATTTGATCTTTGTTGTCCAATCTATGAACAAATATAAACTACTCCTCTTATCATACTTCTAACAATTTGTAGATGACTGAACTAGGGTTAAAAATTAGCCACTAACAGTCATTTTACTAATTTTTTATAGGTTTCTTCAGATATTTGTTTAAAACTCTATGGAAATTCCACCAAAATCAACTCCTCTACATGTCAATCCATTCTTCATATGGCACATTTATTTTGCATGTGCAATCTTCTACTAAAATTCCACCCTCCTTTGGATCTATTGTCTCCACAAATACTGAATCTACAAACTATCTTCTAGATCTATGGTCTTTATTGCAGAAATAAACCTCGCTTTAAGGGTCACAACCCGTCTTCTTATACACAAATTTGTCACAGTCTTAAGGGCATACCTTATGAACTAAACATGCTAGGAAATTGTCCTAACTAGGGAATTATACTTATGTACTTCTAATTGTTGTAGAACAAACCCTATCCACACATAGAAAAAACACGACTCTTGCCTCCATAAGAGACTCGACCTAGCTCATATGGATCTGTTGTCGACAGATATTGTCGCCCCTACAGACATCCTAGAGTTTCCATAGACCAGTGCCTAGGACATCTTATCATAGCAAGGAGCATATAATATAACTTGGGTGTCAATCCAAAAGGCTCTCTTGCTATCTCTTGTAAAACAAGGAAATGGATTTAAATGGGACCAGAACTTACAGAAATTGCCACAGGGAAAGTAATGTTGCAGAGACAAGATGCAAAGCTCCAACACCAAAGCATCAGATAGTTAAGAGACAATTTATTGTAAAGAGGGCTGATTCAAGTAATATGCCACAGAAATCAAATATCAGAAGGTGTATGCAGTGGAAGTAACATAAGAAGATATTATTTAACTTTGGTCTGATACCCAGATACACAACAAAACCACATATGGGCTTATCATTCTAAGAATCCATACATGATAATGGCGTTTTAAAAGCACCCTCCCAAAGTAACTAATATAGCAGAAAGATGAATGAAATGAACTTGAAACAGTATATCATTCCTGAGCCATATTTAAAGCGCTTGACTGATCCAAGTATGGGTATCAACTAGGATAAATCCTTACCTAAAATCAGTGAGCCACTCGCATTCCAGTACATGATACAAGAAGATGGATAAAATGAAATGATGTATTAAACACTTAAAGGAAGTTACATACTGTGGAATACCAAAGACCAGAATCCTCTAATACAGATAGAACTCCTCCTCACTGAGACCCTACGGGCTCTGAGCCTTCATACAAGAGCTTTTACAAAATGTATACAAGATGCCTTTCACAGTACAACTTTCTGAAAAAATCTGGAACCTCTACAATGTCTTTCTTCCTCCTTTTTATAGAGAAAGGAGAAGAGAAACTAATAAAGAAGTAGGTGAAAGCAATTAATTGTTTCATTAAAACAAAATGGCGGAAACATTTCGCGCCCATAATATTTGACGGCTCTAGGATGTTGCAGGTACTCTATGGCTGCTCCATGAAGTAAATGTTGTGGGTGCAAGTTTCTCGAGGGGGAAGGTATGAAAAATAAAATATGTAACATTATGTACTCTTCTGAGGGAAAAATTTGTTGAAATAAAACCTAGAGGGTATGATTTTAATGCACTTGTACTCTTTGCCTCCAAATCCCTGAATGGGGATTTAAAATCTTCAAAGCCGGACATTGAATTTCTCGATTGTTCACTGATATTCGTGTGCTGTCCTGTTAATATTTCCTGCTGCGTAATATTTCTCTGGAATGCCTCTGGAGGGTTCCATGAATTTTGTCCTTACTTATTTTAATAGAACTCATGTCGCAGCAGCTACTCCGAACTTCCCTCTTAAATTTTTCCATTGAAGGATCGTCCTTTGAGGTGTTCTTGGCCTTTGTAATGGAGGCGATGAATTATGGCAACTCTTCCTTGCCGTAAACCTGCAAAACCCACAAACACGTTAGAGAAAACTAGACGCAGGGGTGGTGGATGTGGCGGTGACCATAGAAATGGTGATACATACTGGGCGAAATGGTGAATAGATGGAGGGTGGCGGAAAACGCAGATAAATGGCGGAGCAATATTTTGCTGAAGGTTGGAAGGATACGTGAAATCTAACGAAGACAATGGACTGTTGTCCTTTTAACAAGAATATAGATGGGAGACTGACGCATGTACAACGGGAGTATGTGGATGGATGACGTGGAGCTACAGGGTCGATGACGTGACGAGGTGTAAATACAGACCGTTCGATCTTTGGGGGGGGAATCGACGGTGAAAACGCATCAAAGAACAATGAGACAGTGGGCCAGGGACACTGTAGATTGGATTTAACCCATGCGCATCTTCACAGTGTGACGACCTTTGGATGACGACTCACAAATCGAACGGCTCTCGTTGATTTTGCTGCGCGTCCTGAGTTGAGCATTAACGCGCGAAATAGGGCGGTATTGAAACAGTGGCCTGGGGTGCGTGGCATCTGCTGAATGGAATCGCTGGGAGTTTGTGAATACCGCCCGCTGCTGAAGAGTTGTGCGAAATAAACAGGCCAATTTTAAGCAGTGGTTTTTAGGGCGCGGGGACCACCATAGAAATCAAGATTTTGGGCCATTGATTTGTGTTTTGATCAAACGGTCTAGAGTGCGCGCGATAGGCATATGCGTTTGGCACCTTTGGGACTTAACAATCGGTTCTGAGCTTCGGTCGTGCAGACAATAAGATATAGGGGGCCATAACTAAAAGGAGCTAGGCCTCTTATGACTTTGAATACACATCCGTGGCACCTTCTAATGCATTTCATGGGGGCGGGAAAGGCAACAATAAGCAAAAATGGATTTCTTAAGCCACGATCGGGGATTTTGAGGGGTTCAAGAAGGGAAGATGGCTAAAATTTTAATGGGGGGTAGACATGGATAACAGGATCCATAGATTCTGGGCATTTCTTTGATAGAATCTTGACATTAACTTCAGATCTCAATGTCGACCCTCAAACTAGGGTTAAATCAGTCAATATTACGCCTGCGCCGACTTCTGTTATGGCTCTAAATTACAGTGCAAGCCATCCTCCATTTATGTTGTTCTTTATCACAGACCTTGCTGCCTACTAACCACCACAAGGCAATATGGTATCAACCCTCTCTTCTATTTCATGTAGAAAATCTAACCAATGAGATTCAATCTAATCTTGTAATGTACTAAAACAAGATACTGAATCCTTCCTACAATTTGTGGAAACAAAACACGATCGCACAATCACATATAAGTAAGAGAAACAAGTTATCAATCACACAACACTAGATGTATCTGGAAATCAGTCAATATTACACCAGCGTCAACTTCTGTTATGGCTCTAAATTACAGTGCAAGCCCTCCTCCATTTATGTTGTTCTTTATCACAGACCTTGCCGCCTACTAACAACCACAAGGAAATATGGTATCAACCCTCTCTTCTATTTCATGTATAAAATCTAACCAATGGGATTCAATCTAATATTGTAATGTACTAAAACAAGATACTAAATCCTTCCTACAATTTGTGGAAACAAAACACGATTGCACAATCACATATAAGTAAGAGAAACAAGTTATCAATCGCACAACACTAAATGTATCTGGGGAAGCAACTGCTCAAAACCCTCTATCTCTATTTTGTATTAAGTCGAGGAATCATGAAACAATACAATGCTTAATCTCTCTTGATATTCTCCAGCACTCTGCCAATTGTCTCCTGTTGATCTAGGAAAAATCGGTCTAATACTTAGTCAATTCTCAGCCTACCTTGCTCATGCAATTCCTATGGAATTATCTCCATATTAGTTAGGAAAATCGACCTTCCTTGATTGTGCAATCCATCATGGCATCCCAATGACTTTATAATTGCACATGGGAAATTTTCTATAAATACAACTAATAGTTATGTTCCTCTTAATTGTGTTACAATAAGGATGAAGGGTCTTTTTATTATTATTTAAAAATAAGATAAAACCCTAAACAACCAAAACCCTAACCTGAGGAGATGTAACACCAAGAGTTTATGGGCCCCGTTGGGGTTAGTTAGGCAGCCAACTTTTCTGGGTCGTAACTTGGTCATATGATCTTCGTTTGACGCACATGATACCTCGTTAGAAATATCTCTCCGAGGACTACAACTACTAATGCAATTTCTAAGAAATCACAAAACCTTTCATGCCCAAAAAACGTCATTTGGGGCCTCAAAATAGCTTCGGAAGTTCAGGACCTGAAAAAATGACAAAAATAGTAAATTGTGCTATAATTAAGGAAACTGGAAAATTGAAAGAGACAATGGCGAGGGCCCAAGTGGAATAGGCGGGTGGCCACCAATATCCACCTCGATCACCTTAAATTGAATTTACTGAGCTAACTCAATCATCATGACTTAGTTAACTGACACAAGTTGTTATGAGATGAAATTAAAATTTATTGTCCAATTTATTTAAGTGAAAAATAAATTAGACACCTCACATTCCTCACTCCTGGTACATCAAAATTCCTCACTAGTGTGGGTGCATTTTTTTTGTCCTTTCTAGTTGCCAATTTCACTGTTTCTTGTTGCAAATTTCAACACTCCCTCTCAGCAAGAAAGGAATTCAATATATCCCCATCCGGTACCTTTGGAATGTTCTGCATGCTACACTTCTCTAGTGTTGTTTGCACTTGCAAATCCTGAAACTAAATAGCCTCCAAACAACTTACTCAGTATAATGCATCTATCATCAGAGTCTTCTAACTACTGCTAGCTACTACACCTGTCTAGCACTGGGTTCTCTGCGCTGCTGCTGACATTTGCATCCGTGCCCTTTGAACTATTTATAACTCTGATTTGTAATCCAGTATTTGACATCTGTCACTCTGATTTTTGTCTTGTTGACATCTGACTACATCAATCTAACTGATCCTTTCTACTACTATTGTATTGTGGGCTCCTCGTAGCCAGGTTCGATCCATGAGACACGCCATCTCAATGGACCTTGCCCAAATTTATTATCTTGGGATTATGTCTACACATCACCCCACCTTACACCTCGACGTATGGATGCTCCCTCTTCCCATCTGGCTCGAAATTTCCCCCTCATGGAGGTCTCTGCTTGAGTGGATGCTTCCACTTAGTCTCCTCTCTGCTTCTCCAATTGTGGCAGCTACTCCACAACCTTCTGAGACTACTTCTCATGAGGATGCATGTTGAGAGGTAATTTATGCTCCCTCTAAACCACCAAGTCTCTAAATTCTTCCTTTCTCCTCAAAGCTTTGCATGCATCTGGTACCTCAATTACATATAGGTTCTTGACTCGTGCACAGTGTAATTGTCCCGACGTTACAAAAAGTTTCTAAAAAGGAGTTGATTTTAAATCGATGATATCTCCCTCGTTTGAGCTCCTATTCGACCGATTTTTTTTTCTCATTTGGGTAGATTTTCGCGAGGAATCCAAATATTCTATTTTTTTTTGAAAATTTTACACCAAAATATTCAAATATTCTCTGCAAACTCGCCGCCCAAAAAGTTCCTGCTTTGATACCATGTAGAAAATCTAACCAACGAGATTCAATCTAATCTTGTAATCTACTAAAACAAGATATTGAATCCTTCCTACAATTTGTGGAAACAAGACATGATCGCACAATCACATATAAGTAAGAGAAATAAATTATCAATCGCACAACAACATGATGTATTTGGGGAAAGAAACTGCTCAAAACCCCTCTATCTCTATTGTGTATTAAGTCAAGGAATCATGAAACAATACATTAATGCTTAATCTCTCATGAGATTCTCTAGCACTATGTCAATTGTCTCCCATTGATCTAGGCAAACTCGGTCTAGTACTTAGCCAATTCTCATCCTTACTTCAGCCTACCTTTCTCATGCAATTCCTAGGGAATTAACTCCTTATTAATTAGGAAAATCGGTCTTCCTTTATTGCGCAATCCATCATGGCATCCCAATGACTTTATAATTGCACATGGGAAATTTTCTCTGAATACAACTGATAGTTATGTTCCCTTTAACCTCTGTCTCAACTGGGTATTCCTCGAAACTGATATGCATGCAACTATTAATAGAAAATTATCAGTTATATGATTGATCACTCATTTTGAATTAAATCTAATTTAATTCACTGGACCTCTCACTAGCTCATCACTCAGTTAGAACCAGTTAAACTGATTTTAACTCATTTAATCGAGTTAATTACACTTGCACCCCACTAATGCATCAACTTCAACTGGACCTCAAAAATATTAGAATCCCTCTAGATGCCTCATATTAGACCCTCAAGAACTTGAATTTCTTGAGCTAACTCGGTCATCATGACTTAATTAACTGACACAAGTTGTTATGAGATGAAATTACAATTTATTGTCCAATTTATTTAAGGGAAAAATAAATTAGACGCCCCACATTCCTCACTCCTGGTGCATCAAAATTCCTCACCGGTGTGGGTGCATTTTTTTTTGTCCTTTCTGGTTTCCAATCTCACTGTTTCTTGTTGCAAATTTCAACATTTCAGAATTTGATGCGGCCTTCACACAAAGACACCATTGAAATCACATGCCCAGATTCTCATGAGAAACCTCTCTTAAGCTCAATCTGCCAGAAGAGAACCAACAATATGCCATCCTACTTCCTAGCGCAAACCGACCCTTAAGGTATGCAACATTCTTCTGAACCCTCACATGATGATCTTGCTCTTGGAGGATGATCATGACATCCCTTTAGCAACCCTTACTCAGCCCTCGTACTCTACCTACTTTAGGACTACATCTCTCTTCACCCCCTTGATGTGCCAGATAGTGGGAATACATGTCAAACATGTTAAGATGTGCCAAGTGATAAGGCATGCCAATATGTGCAAGGGTGTGTCAATGCGTGTTAGGTACTGTCAAGAGAAAAACAGAGATAAAAAAGTTAAACTATAAGGAAATGAACACACAAGAGGGTTAATAAGTCATCAATTTACCTTTTCCAAGAGGGGCATGCTAGGCACAACACTAGGTGCCAAGTGCAAAGTCTTAGTGCATTCTAAGTGCTAAGTATTCCTTTGTTGCTTCTCATCTACTTTCCAACAATTGATAATCACAAATAAATTTAATATTAAACCATGCCAAATCATACCAAGGCATCTTAACGTATTCCATACATGCTAAGACTTTCCAAGCGCCAATATGTGTTAGGGACTAGTGTTATGCATGTTATGAAGTGGAAGGGAATGTTGAAGAGTGCTAAGGTGTGCTAGAGAGTGATAATGCATGTTGATGAGTGTTAAGGATTAATAGGAAAAAACATTAAGGGAGCACTAGGCAAAAATTCATGGAAGTTAATGAATATGAGGAACATGTGCCAGAGACTAGTGTTAATGAGTGTTAGTTGTCATGCCAAGGAGGGACTGACAAGGTATGCTAAGCATTGGTAAGGCATGCTAGGGAATATCAAGGCATGTCAAGAATTCCCAAAGCGTGCTTGGGAGTTCCCGGGTGTGCTAATTATATCACGTGCCAATTAATAGTGCCAAGATATGCCAATACATGGTAGGTGCTAAGGATGTGGTGCAAGGTGCCAGGGTATGTCAATATGTGACAAGGCAACAAAAGGAAGAACTAATAAGAGGGTTAATAAGTCAAGACTTTATCTTTTTGAAAAGGGGCATGCTAGGCACACTAATAATAGGTCCCAATACATGCCAAGTGGCATTGTGTGCCAAGTGCTAATGTATGTCAATGCATTCAACCAAGGTGCTCTAGGGCATGCTAGGGACTATATGCAGCATGTCAACACATGCTAGGAGAGTTCCATGTTGTGCTAGCGCATGCCGCCATGTGCATGGGCGTCGGTGTCATCACGAGATGTTCTAGGTATAAAGATGTTCCAATACATGTGGGGTGCTAAGAAATGCTAGTGTGTGCCAGAGCATTAATTTAAGGCGTGCCCAGATTGGTGAGGATCGTTAGGTCTTTCTCATTAATAGAAATGTCAAAGCTTGATTATGTATTAAATAATATATTTCCTACACACAATAGTGGAAATTTATCTAAAGGGAATTTGCTAGATAATAAACTTAATATATATGAATCATGTGTTGACTCATAGGAAATCTCTATTCGACTTGTCATTACTTGAGGGAAATGATAAACACTAATTACTTCTAAAAAAATTGACTGACCCGAACCACTATGGCCTTGGACATATTATAAAAAATATTCCACAATAATGGTATTAAATCGTTAACTTTTGACAAAAAATATATTAACAGGCACATAGCATCATCAAAAACTCATTGGAATGATCAATGATGACGGGCATTTTTTGACCGTCACCAAAAGTAACAAAAAGTGCATTGGTGAGGGTCATTAAAAGTTCGTCCCTAGAAATGTCACCAAAGAGAGAATTAGTGATGAGCCTTTAACGACCCTCACCAAAAGTCTCACTGAAAATGTCTTTGGTGACGGACCATAAAGGACCATCACTATATACACTTATAGTGATAGTTTTTTAATTATCAATGATGATGAACATTTTTTGACCGTCACCAAAAGTAACAAAAAGAGCATTGGTGAGGGTCATTAAAAGTTCGTCACTAGAAGTGTCACCAAAGAGAGAATCAGTGATGGGCCTTTAACAACCCTCACCAAAAGTGTCATTGAAAATGTCTTTGGTGACCAGATCATAAAGGACCATCCTTATACACTTACAGGTATGACAGTGGCTAAACTAGTACCCCATATGTGACTGATAGTGATAAGACAAAGATAAAAAATCAAACATGACCCTCACAATGTGTTTTTTTCTTGTAGTGGACCAACTGGTGGAAATTTTAATGGAGACACTACTTCTCATAAGATCCTACATGATGGTTAATATTGGTCGAATCTATTTAAAGATGCTCATGGTTATGCCAGAAAATGTAAGGTCTTCCAAGTAGCTCCAGGGAGGGAAAAGAAACCAACATTGCCTTTGCAACCAGTTAACTTTGAGCAACCTTTTGAGCTATGGGGACTAGATATTATAGGTGAGATAGTTCCTCACTCTTCTAAACAATATAAGTCCATTTTGACTGCTACAGACTATTTCACCATGTTGGTGGAAGCAATACCTCTAAAGTTGGTCAATTCTAAAACTATGATTGATTTTATTGATCAATTTATAATCACCAGGTTTGGCCTTCGTTTTTCCCTTATGTATGACCATGCATCTTATTTTTCTGGAAATGTTATTACTGAATTTTCTCTCAAGAGAGGTTTCAAACTCAAATATTCTGAAAATTATTATCTCCAAGGAAATAAATTAGCAAAATCTACCAATAAAAACCTCATAAGGATGATTAAACGAACTGTTGAACGAAATAAAAAGAATTTACACAAAGTTATAATATTTTCCCTATGGACTGACAATATTACTCATAAACCTCTCTAGGCACTTCTCCTTATTGCATAATGTATGGAAAAGAAGCTATCTTACCTCCCACTTCAAATCTTCCTTCACTAACCTGAGTGCAATCTATATAGGAACAACCTTTATTAGCTTTACAATTAAGAATGTCTCAAATTTTAAAGTTAGAGGAAGAAATAGATAAGTCCAAACAAACTCATACTCACCACCAACAATTGGTCAAATCTTCATTTGATACAAGTTCAGTGAGTGATAAAAATTTTGAAATCGGTAACTTAGTGTTGAAATGGGATAAGGCCTATGAAGAAAAAGGTAAACACACTAAATTCCAAAAAACATGGCTCATCCCATTTTAGATCATTGAAAAAACTAGTCCCGTCAAACTTTATCCTTCAAGATTTACAAAGAAAGAGGGTTGCTCTTCCTGTTAATGGGCTAGTTTTAAAAAAATACTTTTCTTGAAAATATTTATCCTACTATAAATATGTAAATAATCATATGTACATATTGGTGTCTTTATCTTAGTAGTCTTGGGTAATACTCTGTTGACTTCATATTGGCATCTCTGATCATTAACATGTAGTTTGATTAATTAAAGAAGAAGATACTAGAAAAAAATTATAACATTGAAGTTTAATATTGCTTTTATTATAATCTTTGAAATATTTATATCCATTAGTTTGTAAATTTTTCATCACTTGAAATATTAAATATCTCGTTATCCTTTGATCATTCATGAAAAGTATCTTTTAAAAAGTAAAGTTTTAGCATTTATTACCTTAAGTGTCATCCAAAACTCTTAAGGAGTAATTTTACCTTTCCATCCACTCATTTTATATTCTTAGAGTGTAATTCAAAAATATCTAAAAAATTGAAATATAAGGGGTCTTATCATGAGCCAACTTACCACGATCATAGGGAAATAATGATATTGACATTATCATGATTGTTCACCAAGGCAAGAGAATGGCTTATGGATTTATAACAGTAAGACAAGAGGTGTCATCACGAGCTGAATTGTTCAATTTCATTATAACCTGTGAATGAAATTGTCACTATCTGGCCACCAAATCGGGACAAATGGTTAAATGGTAACCTTGTCAGGGCTATGGACGCCTGTTGGAAGTAGTGGCTCTACCAGTGACAAATAAGTCTATCTTAATGCTAGGTTTCTATAGTTCTCTATTTTTATCTTTACAGCTGATTAAGTGACTGACAGAGCTAATAAATATTTTCATCAATAACAAGTTTTGAAAATTTACAAAATAATGAGTTCTTTTATGCAGAGTTACTTTAATCAATCTAGATTTCAAATATTTAAATGTTTCTAAATATTTTTCCTTAGTTGTTAAAATTTCATTTTCTTTTACAGAGATAATTGTTTCAACCAATATGTCGCCAATTTTTTTAGTACTTAACAACCCCCCATTTATTTTTATTTTTAGATATATAATAAATAATTGGGACCCTTCTTTCATGTAGATAAAACCCTTTAATTTCAAAAATAAAGTTAGCACATTTTTAGGATCATATAAGCTTGAAGACCTTCTTCGTCGAAGCACATATAACAAAGGTTCATGTTACAAATGAATAATAATCACGAACCCTTTAAGAACAACCTTTTATTTAAATAAAAAAAAAATTATTGGAACAAATTCATACCAGAATCCTTTGATATCGTAACTTTCCTCTCGTGAAAGTAATGATAAATACTTCCCCGATATTTCTTCCTGGTGACTTGTTTCCAAAGGGATTTTTATTAAGGTTGCACCATAGAATAAAAGTCGCGTGTGCATATATGCATAGTTGAATATTACACTTAGCTACCAACCCCACAAGCATTATTTTATTATTATCAACGCCCATGATATTGCAACTTTACAAAGGTGACACCTTGGATATCCTTCTCTTCCTATATCCCATACTTTTGATATCTTACACCTTCCATATCCCTCGCTTTCAATATCCTTCTCCTTCAACAATCCTTATTTCTGATATTCTCCCTATTTGATATCTAACCTGTCTGATAAAGTTTTCCTCGATATCCATTCCCACCTTTCGTCATAGTCCTTACTTTATTAGAGGATTCACATATCAAAACTCTCCAAAATAATAATTTCTTAAGCTTGCCCCATATCATTCTTCCATTAATTTTTCCTAGATATGCTGATGTGACAAGCCCACGTGAACTCATGTTCTGGCATTTAAATATCACAAAGTAGAGAAGCATTTTTTTCAAAATTATAAGAATTTGCATTAATTTCACCACGATTTCATCAAGATTTGTCATCAAAAGAAAGGTTTTAATTGTGAATATTTAACTATTTGCGCTAAGTCTTCAAAGATAAGATATTATTTCTTATTCCTATATTTCTTTGTTATAGGCTAGTCCTGACCATCACAATAGTCAAGAAATGTCTAAGGCAGGAAAAGGGAAGAAGAAGAACACAACAAAATAGTCATTAGTCGCTCCTCCTGTTAGGGACCTACAACAATAGGATTCATGATTTTGAATTGACTTTGATTAGTCTTGTAATATGTACATACTTTGCTTTCTGCAAAAAAAAATTCCCATATAATAAAAATAAAAAATGTAAAGAGGGTAAAAGTCCTAAAAGAAAAATCAAAGGACTTGAAAGGAAAAAGATAAAAAAAAATAGAAAATGAACCCCAAACAAAAAAGAGATAAAAATAGATCATGAAAGTGATGCAAATTCAAATTCCACTACTTTTTACTTCACTTTGAAAAATAATATTGTGTGCAACTTGTTAAAAATGCCATAATACATGAAAGTCAAACTGCTTAATCTTAACCTTTCATGCTTTAAATTTCATGTTGATAGATAGAGAATAAAGATCTAGCCAAACTATTTAAACTTGGCAGATCAGTAGTTAGATAGAGAATAATAAGGAGCTCAACAGTTTAGTCTGAGCCCTTGGAAGAAATAAGGATAGAATTAGTTAGTTTGTTGTTTAAAAGAAAATGAATAAGGGTCTGCAAGCTCAAATGCACCCATGTAAATGAAGAAAAAATGTTAGGGTAGAAGATGGGTAGGCAGAAGCATTTTTCACAAGGCATGGATAGCATAAAAGTGATCATTTCATTTACTAACTTCCTTTCAAAATCATTCCCCTTGTAAAAATACCCCATCCCCTTCATTTTTACTCTTTCCCCTTATTTCACTTTTTTACCCCTTGCAAAAGCCCCTTTTCCTAAGTTAAAACACCTTTTATCCTTGGGAAAAGTAAAACCCCTTTAATAATTTCCCTTTTCATTTAAAAATTCCCAAAAACCCATAAACATACTTCATCCTATGTCTAAATACTTAAATCTATATGTGGGGCCCTATTACAGATATCCCTCCCCGACATAAGTTTTTACATTAAAACTTAATGATAAATCCCCCTCATATATCATTATTAACACTTAACTTTATTATACTTAACTCCTACATTATATACCTTTTTATCCGGTATTAAAATCACTCCCACATATATATTATTCCCAACCCTTATTTTATTTTAAAATATGGTATAACATTCCCCACATGTTATATATCCTAGACCCACATACTATAAACCCCTCCTATCCATAAGTCACACTTTACCTAACCCCATTGAATATGTATTAATCCTCGACTATATGTATTAAACCATAGTTTTCATACATATAACCTACCACATAGCATAAGTCACAAGCCCCAATCATTTTAAAACCCAACGACTCCATCGCATCATCCCATCCGTCGGATCTTAACACATCAATCCAACAGCCAACATTACCTATCGCACATCTGATAGCCCGATCCTTAACCATACCCTAGCCTTGCGAAATGTGTGGTTTGCGGAGCTCACCTCCCTGCTACGTGCAAATTTTCTATTCAATCACATCGATCAGAATTATACCACTAACCATATTTTGTTCATGTGAAAACCACTGAGTGGTTTTCTCTCGCCCGTTGTGAAAACCACCCTATCAATTCAAATTGACTGTGCATTCAATGTAAACATTGTTTGATAAAAAATGCATATATGCCACCCTTTGTTAGCCCTTTACCGCTTTTTGTTACAGTTTTGCGTTGAAAGAGTGTTTCCGACCATTTTTTAAGCAACCAGATCACTTGACCAACCTTTTTTCAAGCCTTTTTCACTAGAATTCAAGACCTTTGCTGATACAAGAAATTGCAGAACCAAATTGAAGCGTTATAAATACCAGAAGCTTCAAAGAACCTCCGTTGCTTCAGAAACCCTCCTATGATGCAAAATATTCATTTTTCCCAGGTATTACTCAAAGGAAAGGCCTGTTTCTTGATACAAAGAAAAAGTAATCAGTAATTGAATCAAAATAGAAGCCTTTGAAGAGCATAGGAAACCTTATGTGCCTTTTAATCCTTTCCTACAGACCCTGGGCTTCCTTTTGCAAAAAATTGAGGTCCTGAGATTGCTTTTTGTCACAGAAAGAACAATTTGATTAATTGAATCATTTAGAAACCATCTATAGACCTGAACAAAGCATTCTTGCATTCCCAAATCCTTTTCTGCAAACCATGGACATATTTTCACAAAAATTCTGAGACCTGAGACTATTTAAATCATAGATATTGAATAATTGAACAAGTTTTAAACCTTCCCTAAACCTTTTTTGTAGATCCTAAATATCCTTTTAGAGAATTCTGAGGTCCAAAAAATTGTTTTTAAGCACAGAGGCATACAATTTGAGCAGCTTATACCTTTGTAGACCATAGATAAGCCCCTCTTTTACCCTTAAATTAGTCTACAAACTATTATAATATGTCTGAGTTGCTCCTACAGGCCTAAATCAGTTTTTTCTAAGTAAAAGATTAATTAATTGAAGAGATCAAACAAATAATGGCTTCCAAAAGCATTGTATCTGTCAATCCTCTACAACCCCCAGTCGTATATGTAGAACACACTCCCTTGGATGATAAATATTTCAAGATTAATAACATAGTCACTGAATTTAACATTCTTGAGCTCCAATGCCAGAGCCATGAAAAATCCATAGGCCAAGCAAATGAGGTTTTCATATCGGAATCCAATTTTCCAAAGTATGTATTCCCACAAACTTTCTAGTGCCTAGAAGTAATCGGACTTTATCTATCTTGATATTTCCCAAACCAGAGAACCATAATAAAATTTGAAAAATAAATCCTATTTACCATTACTGCTAAGTCAATCAATCAAATTCTCCAGATCCAATCCAGGCCAGATGAAATCCCTTTGTCCATTGAGACTCTTACATAGTTGTATCTAAATTTGGACTTCCCCAAGAGGTTCCATATATTACAGACTTTCATGCCTTCTTCTGTAGAAGTTCCCAAGATAAATCCTCCTTACCCATCTGCAAAATTATCTGAAAGAACCAGACATATCATTAGCATGTTGTCTTTTATTCTTGGTTATTTCGCAGATGAGCATGCTGATGTTGCAGTGCTAGTTTTTTTGTCTAATTTCACACTTGGTCAGCCTCCTGCTACCATTTTTAATTTTTCCCAATACCTTGTTGATAATATTCATGAACAATTAGTCAAAATTCCTTCTGAAGGTGTTTTCAAATATTCCTCAGTCCCTTTCCACATGTTTTTATACTTTCAGTCTGATAAATTTTCCATCAATCTTCAGAAGCTTGATGTTGAAGGAAACCCACATTCAGTCATATTTTGGACTCATTTAATAGTAAAATACTCCACACAATCCACCTATACAGAGTTTATTGATTCCTTCATTCATCCTATGGTCAATGTGCTGAACAAAAACATGCAACCCAGAATTAGTGAGGAGATTAAAAAGGTGTTGCAGTTGTCAGAGCATAATATAACAGGATATCGATACTTGTACCAAAACCATACTGAGATAAGAGTATACAGATCAAATCTTATTCTATATAAACTGCCCAAATACCTCCCAATGAGGTTATTTTCCCTTGAGTACATAAGACAGATTCTTAATTCTGATTCAATCAATTTCCTTGCTGCTAAGAAGAAGACACAGTTCAAAATAAAGAATCAGGTTGGCCCTTTCATTTGTAACAGTAGAGATGCAGGTTTAGAAGCTGAAAAGTACTTACAGGATTTTTAATTCAGTAAAAGTTTTAAGTGGTATTATGATCCTCTAAGAGTGATAAGTAAATTGAAAGTTAAATGCAAACTAACTCCTTATGTACATGAGAAGAAACCAGATATTGAAAAATACTCTAACTAGTTTGAATGGTTGGATAACACCTTGATTGAGGTAGAGAAGCAAGGTGATACTAGTCAAACTTTGTAGACTCTAGCCCAAGAAGATAAAAGCTCAAAGAGAATCATAGAGGAAGGATCATATACTGCAGAGACTACAAATGAAACCAAATTTAAATTAATCTACATGAAGAAACCTAAATGAAATCTTTTCAATGAAGGAGTAGAAACAATAGAAGTGATTGATACAAAAACAACATCAAAGGATAATGCACCTCCTATAGTGGTTGAAAAAATACCTTAGCCTACAACTTCAAACACTCAGCTTATTCAGAAGAAGCACAGTGTTGAAGTATCTTCTTCCAGCAAAACAATAGAGAAGGAGATGGAAATTATGCAGAAATACAGAGAGATAAAGATGAAAAATAAAACTTTGAAGACTGATACATACAATCAGCATTGGAAACAATCACTCAGTGACCAAAGCAGATTAATTTATGCTTTTGACTATAAGACTAGAAAAATGAAAATGACCTTCATGTAGCCTAATGCAAAGCATCCTAAATCATCATCTGATTATAAAAATTCCTCATATGAAGTTCAAGCAGATGATCTTCATCCTATTGATCAAATAGAATTTCACAAACAAGTTGGTGAAATGCTTTACTCCACAATGAAAAATAAGTCCATGAGTGTACAGAAGCTTCAAAACACTCTTGCAAACATCAAATATCAGCTCAATTTGGAAAAGGCATCCTCTCAATCTAAGGACAACAGAATCAAATCATTGGAAGATTTGGTTATTGAAGTAGGATATGATCCTAGTAATGTCAAAGTTGCAAATGAATTGATTAAGAAGATGAATGCAGACATTGCTTCATTAAAGAAGCAACTTAAGTTGCCTCCTACTTAACATCCTCAAGAAAAGGAGGTGTTACAAGATGAAAATTAGAAAGATGAGATGATGAATCTCATACTATAGTTGACCACCCAGATTAAAGAAATGTAGAATGAAATGGACAAGTTGGTCCAGGAGAAAAAGGATAGAGCAGAAGAAGTCCTAGTCACTATCATCCCTATATTCACTACTATTGTACCTTCCACATTGGCAGAATCATTGGCTCCTATAGTCCCAATGGATACAACACTTCCAACCACCTCATCAACAACTTTAGAAATAGTGTCTTCAACAGAAATAGCCCAGCCTACAGATGAAGCAAGTAAAGTAGTAAAATCTATGTAGGACATGTCTATTCAGACAAATGAAATTAATAGACTTAAAGAAGAACTGAAAAATTCTAGAAGATGAATAGAAACTTGCTAAAATAATGCACAAAAATGAAGAATAGAGGGAAAAAAGATTGAATGAGAGATTAAAGAAGTTAGAGAAATATCTAACATTGAAAGAACCCATGGCACAAGCCAAAAAGCAGTTATGGGCCAATATCATTGAAGTTTTCAATGATATTTGGCCATCCATACATGTTATCTATGAATAGAAAGACTTAGTCAAAGCAGCAAGAGAAGCTATCTAGTACATCAAAGAAGAGCTTGGAAAGAAGCCTGAAGAGGCTAATGAAATCATCAAATTCCTTAATTCCAATAATAGGCAAGAACTTGAAGAAATTGGTATTAGTGATAGAAAAGAAACCATCCTAGAAGTTAGGAAGGTTATTTCTAAAAAGAATTTGATGATACAGTTAGAACAGAAATGCCAAAATATGGAAGTTGTCATCACAAGATTCATGATGAATTTTGATGTCCTAAGGCAGAAAGGCCTTCCAAATCCATTAGTTAGTCATGACAAACTAATGAAGTAGGATCATTATGATAAAAATATGAGAGAAGTGGATAAAGAGCAAGCTAATAATTCATTCATGCAGGGTATTCCAACAAGGAAGGTACTTTACAAGAATTTTGAGAATCTGTTTTACCTGCAACATGAGGTGAAACACCTATTTATCAATAAGCCTACATTCTAAAAGTATACTGATGATGATGAAATATTCAGGAGGATGGTGAAAATTAAGCTTCCAGAGGCAGAACTATGGGAGAAAATGACTGATTTACTATGAAGATCAAAATAGTCAAACAGGGCAGTCAAATGAGAAGAATATTAGTAAGGAAAAGATAAAACAGAGCATGTTGTTTTACAATTACATTGTACATTAAATAACAGTAGTAAAAGAATATCAGTTCACAGTCAGAGTCAGAGTATCAGTAAAAGGTCAGAGTGAAAGCTACCAGCGTATAAGACACTTCACTGCTTAACTACAGCCTTCATTGAGCAACAAACAGAGACAACTCAACATCAAACTATCAACAATTGAACATCAAATCAATAAAAATAGGGGTGGCTTGCATTAGTTAGATAACTATCTCTATCTTCTTACATGAAGATATTTCTTTTTCCTTGAATAATTCCTAAGTTGTTTTATGATATTTTGTAAGAGTTTTTGTATAATTACTTCACATTTTGAAGTATTGAGGGTGGATCAATTGCTGAACATTTCTATAGTTGTACTATTCTGGAACCTGAGGGTGATTGTACCAATTTCAAGTCAACAAACTGGATTAAAGCAATGAAGAGATTATATTATAGGATTCACGTGTTGGGCCATTACAGTGAAGTAATTTCTACTTGTTCAATTGTTTCTTTCTGAAGTTTTCACATGCTCATATGTTTTCTTTATCTAAATGATATAACTGGAATGTTATTACAGAATATGTTTAATTACACTTTGTCTTGAACTATTTATCATTTATATGTTTTTCTTCTGATATCCAGATAAAGGAATTCTTAATTTCTCCCTTATTTCGATTGACCTCTGTCTTTTCACTCATTATCTGGATTTGAGAACCCTTAATTTCTCTCTTATCCCGATTGAAACCATTTTCACCATCAGCCTAAGGATTTGAAGTGACTAAACTATCTTTCCCTGTGAATAATTCCCTTTAGAACCTTGATCCTACTTCTGTTGCTTGACACTTTGACTCCATTTTCCCAATGGAATACAAACCTACATCTATCCATCTGAGTAAGTGATTTCACCACCAAACCAAATCCAAAATCAAATCCCAAATAACCCTACATAACTAGCCTAAAATCAACTACAATCAACAAAGATATCATATAGAGAAAGCCCTCTGTGAGCATTAGGAAGGCTAGATCCTAAGTCTTAAAAGTAGGTTTGTGGTTACCTCTAATATTCTTTAAACAAAAAAATAATAACAACGCTTGAGAATTATTAGATTGTTAACATATTGGCGACCATACTGAGGAAACTAACCAGTCATCAATGTTTTAAATTAATCTTAAAGGAAATATTTTCACTTATCTTTTCACCTTAAGATTGTTTTGAAGGGTTGTTAGTAAAATTTTCATTAAAAAATGAAATTCTGGCTTCCAGAAGAGTCTACTATACTAGGTCTAATCTAGATCCAGAGCATGCTGTAATAGTAGATAATCCTAACATAATTGTAAAGAAAAGAAAAAAATTAAAAATTTTAGGTAATAAAAATTCATTAATCAAAGTAGATTCTCTTCCCAATAAATTATCAAGTTTACAAGACATTGAATTTGATTTAAATTTTGAGCAATATTTGTTTATAACTAAATAAGAAAGTGACATACATAATAGTGTAATAGATCCTGATTTCATTTCATTTATTAAAAGTAAGAAGGAAATTGTTTCACTAAATTCACATGAAAAATCCCTAGAAGTCTATGATAAACTTGATGCTATAACTGCCACTTTGATTAAGGAAATTGATGAAGCTTATTTTCAACATTCAGTTGAATTGACTACTTTATTTTCCTATACCCCTAAGCCTTCTACCAGTCATTTAGATACCAATCATTTAGAATCTGTAGGTTCATCCTTGTTAAATACCACCCCATCTATTATTTCCACCACACTTCATTTCATCGATTCATTTTTTCCAAAGCTTCCACTTCAACCAAGAATTTTATTTCCATCTCCCACCACCTCAAGTTTATCCCTTAATATTTCAACTTCTTTTTCTAGTACTTCGTTCTCATTTCCAATAAGCTCTTCTAGCATCCCAACTACATCTTCTAATATCAAAAGATCATCTACAAGTACTTCAACCTCATCACCAAGCACTTCAAACTTACCTCCTAGCCAAGCTAGAATCCAAGCCATGACTTCTAGATATGCTCCATTGGTCCTACAAGCCCCTCTAAATGCCATGCCCCAAGATTATCAGAGAAAAATTAGTCAATTTGATGGAACCAGTCATTACACTACCCAACAGCATGTTAAAAAAATGAAAGACTACTTTGAACTGCATGAAATAGATGATGATGATGTTCAAATGAGACTTTTTGCTCAGACTTTAGCTGGTGATGTGAAGAAGTGGTTTAAAGGTTTTCTTGCTGGTAGTATTTCTGATTTAGCTACTTTCCATAGGATGTTTCTTAATATATGGGAGAAAAATAAGAATCCATTACAAATTTCTTCTGAATTTGAAAATGTAAAAAGAGCACCAAATGAAATATTTCAGGACTATTGTACAAGATATAACAGTATTTACAATGCAATCCCTGCCAATATTAAACCTCCTTTAGACTCTGCCTTGATCAAATTCCCTGATGGATTTGATACAGATATGACTTGCCAACTAAGAGAGAGAAAACCAAAAACCTTAGAGCAGATGCAAAGTAATGTTGTAAGTGTAGAGGCTAACTTGTTAGCCAAGAAAGCTAGATTAAGAAATGAAAGAAGAGTGACAATAAAAGAGGAAACATCAACCTCATATATGAAAATAGATAACTTAGAAAAAACTTTAGAAAGAATGATGGATAAGTTAGATAATATTGAAAGGAAGCCACATTGGGATAATCAACAACAAGGCCCTCAAATAAGAAATCCCAATTTCAGGAAAAACACCAACACTGGTAAATCTAGAGAATCATCACCTAATCAAAAAATAAGACCACCTTTCCAGGAGAACTATGCTGAAAGTGCTCACCAAAATGAAGATGATGAAGACACTCAGATCAATCTAATGGGCAATAATGGTGATAACACCATTTTTCTTACACAAGAAGAACATGAGTTATATGAATTACAACAGTTACAATTAGAATCTGGTGAGTCT
Organism: Pinus albicaulis; assembly: GCA_034641835.2. Taxonomy (NCBI): domain Eukaryota; kingdom Viridiplantae; phylum Streptophyta; class Pinopsida; order Pinales; family Pinaceae; genus Pinus; species Pinus albicaulis. Next base: position 33,952 of record JAXQQM020061100.1, read on the forward strand.
TTTGATTACAAGCAAGGTTATGAGTTTGCAATAAATGAATTTCATAAGGAATATAACCTTACGAGCAAGAAAAATGTAGAAGCCCCTACTAAGAAATCTGTCCAAACTCAAACAAAGAAAACAGTAGAAGCTCCTACAAACAAAGTTCTGAAAATCCTCCCTAGGGAAAACTAGCAAAACCTAGTTCAATTTAGACAAATTCAAATCCTAATCAGAAAATTTCTAGTCCTAAAATTACACCCAATCCTAAGATTGTTGACATTACAGATATTGATGTTCAAACATAAGTTGATCCTCAAAAATCTGTTGCTACTAAAACAACAACTTCTGCAAAAACAAAAATTTTAGATCCAAAAACATATGTTGTCGATCCAATATCAGCTGATCCTAAAACAACTGCTGCCAAAACAATTGCTGATGTTGGGTATGTGTTATGTTCTTTCCACGACTAGCCCCACGCGTTGTACGTTGCGCTGGGCGCAGCAAGGGGGGTGGCAGCGCCCTGGCGAAAACAATTTTGGTATGCGGTCCCACTCATAAGCGGACCCACCCATGTTTTGTGCATGATTTTTCACATGGTTTTTGGGGTACGATGGTTTTCGACCCCTGGTATTTTGTAGATCCGGTCAAGGGAACTACGGTTATGTTCTAATCCAGGGTTAATGGATTGGGGTTTATGTATGCTTCGGCATGTATATATATGTGTTGTAACACTAAAAGGAATATAATGAGAAAATTAAAATTTGGTCATCCCGATTTGGGATCCAGGGGAAAATCTCTGTGTTTATCTGTTTTATGTTTTATGCTCTCGCTATTGTTTATTTTCTATTATAAGATTCGTGTGTAGATAATTTCTGTTCAGGGTTAAAACCTACAACTGAAACCTCAAAACCTACCAAAACTTCCACTGCAACTGAAACTGTCCTTGAAAAGAAGATAAAAAGAAGTAAAACAGTGGAAACACAAACAGAAAATGAAAAACCAACTGTAGAAAAAGAAAAGAAACAAACCCAAACTGCAGTTACAAAAGAAGAAATAATCCAGTTAGGAAAATCACAAGCACAATTCAATATCCAAACTGAAATTCCCAAACTAAAAATACCTATTCCTTTAACAGAATTGGTAAAACATGATTTATACATGACACATTAAACATGAATGAAGGAGAAGACTCTATCAATTTGAGTGATGACCAACCAAAACTAATTTTTGGTCCTGAGGTAAATGGAAAACACTAAGAAGGAGGAGTTCCTCCTTTCTACATTAGCTTGATTGTTCATGATCAGATTTTACATAATTCTATGCTAGATTTAGGTACCTCACATAATTTAATGCCAAAAGAAATCATGGACACCTTGAATTTAGACATCACTAGACCTTATAAAGATCTCTTCTCATTTTACTCCAGCAAAGTGAAATGTCTAGGCTTAATCAAAGAATTATGTGTCACTTTAGTTCAATACCTTGGAAAAAGCAGAGTCATGGATATTGCAGTAGCTGACATCCCTCCTAAATATGGAATGTTGTTATCTCGCTCAGGGGAGAAAAACTGCAAGGATCTCTATAACTAGACATGTCTTATGTCACTATTTCAGTATTTGGCCAACCCAAGAAAATTTATAGAGAGACTCTAATGAAATACATGGTTAGTAGTGTAGAAAGACCTCGAAACTATACCATTTATTCTACACCTACTGATATGGACTCCTTCATTTTATGTAATTCTGAAACTGGTATAGAGAACAACACATAATTAAAACAGAAAGAGAAATACCCAAACAGTGAGAACATATCTCATGAATCAATGTGGCACCTAGAATTTGATAGATTAGTGAACAAATTAGGAGTAGGAGCAGGAGTTTGGATTAAAAACATGGAAAAAAATCATGCAGAAGGTCATGCCTTTAGATTAAACTTCAAATGTACCAAAAACATGGCAGAGTATGAAGCTCCGATTTTAGGATTGCAAATTGTTAGAAACTTAAGAGGCAAAAGAGTTTCTATCCCGGGAGACTGATTTAATTGTAAAACAGATTAGTGGAAAATATTCTATGTATAATCCTAGATTAAGCCAATATAGAGAAACAATTTTAGATCTGATCAAAGAATTGATTGAATGTGACTTTGTTGTAATTCCTAGAAAACAAAACATACAAGCACACAGTCTAGCAACTTTTTCTAGTACCTGTAATCTGCCTTTTCAACCAAATCATCAATATACAACAGAAGTTAAACACATGCCTACAATACCAGATAATCTAAAATATTGACAGATATTTTCACAGGATGGAGAAATATATCATTTCATGAATGCTAAGGGAGAATTTCACAATTGTAACATAGACACAGATTATACAGTAGATGATAAAATAGACAATCAGATAGATGTATATAACTTAGATTTCACTAAACCCACTAAATTCACTCAAGTAGAAATAGATAATTTAGAAAAGGTAGAGATTGAAGAATTAGCAGATGATGATTTTGACATTTTAAACCTTAAAAACAACTTTGTACCTAAGGGATTAGCCCCTTTAGAAGATCTTTTTTATTCAAATGACGTTGCAAGAAAACCAAAGATGTAACCATTAAGATCAGATAGAGAAGAATGCAATATAGGAATAGAAAAAAAGCCTAAACTCATCAAACTTTGAAAAGCCTTACCTCAAGAAGAAAAATTGAAATACATAACTCTATTTAAGGAATTTCAGGATGTATTTTCATGGAGTTATGAAGACTTAAAATCTTATGACACTAGCATAATACAACACAAAATACCCATAAAAGAAGATCAAAATCCTTTCAAACAGAAGCTCAAGAGAATCAATCCAGTTTTAATGCCTTTAATTGAAAAAGAGGTTAAGAGAACGTATGAAGCCCAGATAATTGCACCTATCAGATATTCTGATTGGGTTTCAAACTTAGTTCCCACTAGGAAAAATATAGGGGAAATCAAACTTTGTGTTGATTTCCAGAATTTAAATAAAGTGTCCCTAAAATATAACTACCCTCTCCCCAAGATGGATCATATTTTGCAGAGGGTGGTTGGTTCATCCAGGATTTCATTACTTGATAGATTCTCTGGATATAACCAGATTTTAGTTCAACTAGAAGACCAACCAAAGACTGCATTTACTACTCCTTGGGGTACTTTCATGTATGTGAAAATGCCTTTTGGATTAATGAATGTAGGAGCCACTTTTCTTAGAGCTATGGATATATCTTTTGCTAAAGAAATTCATATTCTTCTTGTGATCTATCTAGATGATATAATTGTATTTTCAAAAATTGACAATGAACATCTAGATCACCTAAGACAAGTGTTTATCAAATGCAGGAAATTTGGCATTTCTTTAAACCCCAAAAAGACTCTCTTTGGACTTGAAGAAGGCAAACTATTAGGGAATATTATATCAAAAGAGGGAATTTTGGATTGACCGTGCTAGAATAGAAGCCATTTTGAACATAAGCCATCCTAGGAATATTAAGTAATTGCATGCTTTCTTAGGTAAAATCAATTTTCTCTGAAGATTCATTTCAAACTTAGCAGAAATAATTAGAGAACTCAATAAAATGTTGAAAAAATACTCAACACTTAAATGGACCGTGGATGCCAAACAATCATTTGAATCAACCAAACAAGCCTTGAGAAGAACACCAGTCCTATAAATCCTAATTTCAAAAAAGATTTCATTATTTTTTCTTTTGCTTCAAAACATATTATTACTGCAGTTTTACTGCAGAAGAATTATGAGGGCTATGAACAACCCATTTATTTTTTCAGAAAATCACTTAGAGATGCCACTTTAAAGTATAACATAATGGAAAAGCAAGCACTAGCTTTAGTGAAGGCTATCAAATACTTTAGAGTGTACATATTATATTCACGCATCATTTCTTATGTTTCAAATTCAGTAGTGAAGGACATTATGACTTAGAATGGGCCTTATGGTAAAAGAGGCAAATGGATTGCTACCATTTTCAAATATGACGTAGAAATTAAGCCCACCAAACTCATTAAAGGTCAAGGTTTAGTCAAACTCATGGCTGAATCAAATTTTCATGCTTTAGATATAAATTTTATTTCCTAATTAGATGATCAAGAAGAGATGGTGACCCCATAGATCAGTGAAGCCTTTTCAGATTCACCATGGTATGCATATATCATATTTGTATTACTAAATTTAAAAGCTCCTCCTAGATTTTCAAGAACTAAAACTATATTTTTAAAGTTAAAGGTAATGAAATTTTGTATCATAGATAATGCACTGTTTTGGAAAGATCATGGTGCCATTTTATTGAATTGTTTTCTTAAAGATGAAGCTGATAAATTTATGGAATAATTTCATGCATGTGATTGTGGAGGACACCTTTACTGGAACTCAATTATAGATAAAATCTTGAGAGCTGGTTTTTACTGTCCTGCATTGTTTGCAGATGTGAAAAAGTATGTGACCTCTTGTCACAAATGCCAAATCTTTGAAGGGAAGAAAAAACTGCTACCTTTACTCCTTAAACCCATCTTCACAGAAATGCCTTTTCAACAATGGGGTATTGTCTTCATTGGTGAAATTCACCCTCCTTCCTTAGCCCAACACAAATGGATTTTGAAAGCCACAGACTATTTCACCAAGTGGATAGAAGCCATTCCATCTAGGCAAGCCACTAATACTGTCATAATCTCATTTTTTAAAAACAATATACTGTCAATATTTAGATTCCCCCAAAAGCTCATTAATGACAATGCAACTGCTTTCAAGTATAAAAAGATAATTAAATTTTGTAATAAATAACACATTACCCTTGGCCATTCCACTTATTATTACCCTCAAGGTAATGGTCTTGTTGAATCCTCCAATAAAAGCCTTGTGAATATCATCAAGAAACTACTATAAGACAATAAGAAAACCTAGAACAAAAGGTTAGTTAACGCATTATGGGCATACAGACTCACCACAAAGAAGTCCATTGGTACATCCCCTTATCAGCTTGTTTATGGGATGGATGTTGTTTTTCCATCCCCTTTAGGAGTACCAGTAATGAAAATTATCCAAGAACTGTAGGTAGAAACCAATGATATCCAGAGAAGGATAAATCAAACCATACACTTGCAGCAAACCAGGGAGGGAGTTTATCTCAAGTCTCAAGTTGTTCAAGATAAGATTAAAAATATATTTTACAAGAAGACTAAGGAGGATGATTTTTACATAGGTGAAAAAGTACTTAAGTGGGATTCCAGGAGAGAAGAGAAAGGTAAACATGGTAAATTTTATTTCCTATGGAAAGGTCCCTATGTCATTTATGGTTACAAAGGAAACAATGCATTATTTTTAAAGGAGTTGGATGGATCAAATCTGCCAGGTGGACCTATCAATGGTAGAATGTTGAAGCTTTACTATTTCCCAGAATAACAATAGTTAATTTTTTTTACTTTAATCATTTTACATAACATTGCAGAGTTTAGGTTGGATTGGATGTTTTTCTTGCAAAGTTGAAGCTCGGAGAGAAGGCCCTAAGCTTTGAAAGACAAAATATTATAAGTATGAATAATGCAAAGCTCAAAAAACAGTTCCAAGGCAAAAGCACAGTCAAAATTCAAGGCTACTGATCTCAAATTTATTGACATTTCACCAGGAAATGCCATCCCCATGTGGAGCTGCTATTAGGGTCCTATAATAATAGGATTCATAATTTTGAATTGACTTTGATTAGTCTTGTAATATGTACATACTTTGATTTTTGCAAAAAAAAATTCCCATATTATAAAAATAAAAATATGTAAAGAGGGTAAAAGTCCTAAAAGAAAAATCAAAGGACTTGAAAGGAAAAAGATAAAAAAAGAATAGAAAATGAACCCCCCCAAAAAAAGAGATAAAAATAGATCATGAAAGTGATGGAAATTCAAATGCCACTACTTTTTCCTTCACTTTGAAAAATAATATTGTGTGTAGCTTGTTAAAAATGCCACAATACATGAAAGTCAAACTGCTTAATCTTAACCTTTCATGCTTTAAATTTCATGTTGATAGATTGAGAATAAAGATCTATCCAAAGTGTTTAAACTTGGCAGATCAATAGTTAGATAGATAATAATAAGGAGCTCAATAGTTTAATCTGAGCCCTTGGAAGAAATAAGGATAGAATTAGTTTGTTTGTTGTTTAAAAGAAAATGAATAAGGGTCTGCAAGCTCAAATGCACCCATGTAAATGAAGAAAAAATGTTAGGGTAGAAGATGGGTAGGCAGAAGTAGTTTTCACAAGGCATGGATAGCATAAAAGTGATCATTTAATTTACTAAATTCCTTTCAAAATCATTCCCCTTGTAAAAATACCCCATCCCCTTGTAAAAGCAAACCTTGGAAATATTTTCACAAAAAATCTAAGACCTGAGACTGTTTAAATCACAGAGATTGAATAATTGAAGAAGTTTTAAACCTCTGCAGTCCTGAAAGGCCCTTTTTACCATCCCTGAACCTTTTCCATAGACCCTAAATATCCTTTTACAAAATTATGAGATCCGAAAAACTATTTTTAAGCACATAGACATACAATTTGAGCAGTTTATACCTTTGCAGACCATAGATAAGCCCCTGTTTTACCCTAAATTAGTCTGAAAACTGTTATAATATGTCTTAGGTGCTCATATAGGCCTAAATTAGTTTTTTCTAATTCAAATATTAATTAATTGAAGAAATAAAATAAACAATGGCTTCCAAAAGAATTGTATCTATCAATCCTCTACAACCCCCAATTGTAGATGTAGAACACACCCCCCTGGCTTATAAATATTTAAAGATTAATGAAACAGTCAGTGAATTTAACCTTCTTGAGCTCCACTGCTGGAGCCATGAAAAATCCAGAGACTAAGAAGTTGAGGTTTTCATCTCGGAATCCAATTTTCCAAAGTATGTATTCCCACAAACTTTCCAGTGCTTAGAAGTAATCAGACTTTGTCAATATTTCTATTTCCCTGACCAGAGATCCATACTAAGCTCTGAAAAATAAATCGTGTTTACCATTGCTACTGAGTCAATCAATCAAATGCTCTAGATCCAATCTAGGTCCGATGAAATCCCTTTGTCCATTGAGGCTCTTACACATTTGTATTTGAATCTGGACTCCCCCAAGAGGTTCCAGATATTCCATACTTTCATTCCTTCTTCTGTAGAAATTCCCAAGATAAATCCTCATTACCCATCTGCAAAATTTTATGTAAGAACCAGACATATCATTAGCATGTTTTCTTTTATTCTTTGTTATTTCATAGATGAGCATGCTGATGTTGGAGTGCTAGGTTTTTTGTCTACTTTCATACCTGGTCAGCCTCTTCTACCATTTTTAATTTTTCCCAATACCTTGCTGATAATATTCATGAACAGTTAGTCAAAATTCATTCTGAAGGTGTTTTCAAATATTCCTCAGTCCTATTCCACATGTTTTTATACTTTCAGTCTGAGAAATTTTCCATCAATATTCAGAAGCATGATGTTGAAGGAAACCCACAGTCAGTCATATTTTGGACTCCTTTAATAATAAAATACTCCACAAAGTCCAACTATACAGAGTTGATTAATTCCTTCATTCATCCTATGGTCAGTATGCTGAACAGTGGCATGCAGCCCAGAATCAGTGAGGAGATTAAAAAGGTCCTACAGTTGTCAGAGCATAATAGAATAGGAAATTGGTACTTGTACCAAAACCATACTGAGATAAGAGTATATGGATCAAATATTATTCCATATAAACTACACAAATACCTCCCAATGAGGTTATTTTCCCTTGAGTACATAAGATAGATTCTTAATTCTGATTCAATCAATTTCCTTGTTGCTAAGAAGAAGAAATAGTTCAAAATAAAGAATCAGGTTGTCCCTTTCATTTTTAACAGTAGAGATACAGGTCTAGAAGTTGAAAAGTACTCCCAGGAGTTTAAATTTAGTAAAATATTTATGTGGTATTATGATCGTCTAGGAGTGATAGGTAAATTGAGAGTTAAATTAAAACTAACTCCTTATGTACATGAGAAGAAACTAGATATTGAAAAATAATCTAACCAATCTGAATGGTTGGAGAACACCTTGATTGAGGTAGAGAAGCAAGGTGATACTGGTCAAACTTTGCAGACTCCAGCCCAAGAAGATAAAAGCTCAAAGTGAATCACAGAGGAAGGATCATATACTGCAGAGACTACAAATGAAACCAAATTTAAATTAATATACAGGAAGAGGTCTAAATTAAATCCTGTCAATGAAGGAGTAGAAACAATAGAAGCGATTGATATAGAAACAACAACAAAGAATAATGCACCTCCTACAGTGATTGAAGAAATACCTCAGCCTACAACTTCAAACACTCAGCTTATTCAGAAGTAGCACAGTGTTGAAGTATCCTCTTCCAGCAAACCAGCAGAGAAAGAGATGAACATTATGTAGAAATACAAAGAGATAAAGATGAAAAATGAAGCTTTGAATACTGATACATACAATCAGTATTGGAAATAGTCACCCAATGACCAAGCAAATTACTTTCTACTTTTGAATATAAGACTAAAAAAATGAAAATGACCTTCCTGCAGCCTAAAGTAAAGCATCCTAAATCATCAGCTGATTATAAAAAGTCCTCATATGAAGTTCAAGCAGATGATCTTTATCCTATTGATCAAATATAATTTCACAAAGAAGCTGGTGAAATTCTTCACTCCAAAATGACGAATAATGTCATGAGTGTACAGAAGCTTCAAAACACTCTTGCAAACATCAAAGATCATCTCAAGTTGAAAAAGGCATCCTCTCAAGCCAAGGACAATAGAATCAAATCATTGGAAGATTTGGTTATTGAAGTAGGATATGATCCTAGTAATGTCAAAGTTGTAGATGAATTGATTAAGAAGAAGAATGCAAACATTGCTGCATTAAATAAGCAACTTAAATTGCATCCTACTGAACATCCTCAAGAAAACGAGGTGTTACAAGATGAAAATCATAAATATGAGATGATGAATCTCATACTATAGTTGACTTCCCAGATTAAAGAAATGGAGAATTAAATGGACAAGTTGGTCCCAGAAAAAAAGGATAGAGCAGAAGAAGTCCCAGTCACTGTCATCCCTGTAGTAACTACTATTTTACCTTCCACATTGGCAGAATCATTGGCTCCTATAGTCCCAATGGCTACAACACTCCCAGTTACCTCATCAACAACTTCAGCAACGGAGTCTTCAACAACAACAGCCCAGCCTACAGATGAAGCAAGTAAACTAGTAAAAGCTATGCAGGACATGTCTATTCGGAAAAATGAAATTAATAGACTTAAAGAACAGCTAAAAAGTATAGAAGATGAAAATAAACTTGCTAAAATAATGCACAAAAATGAAGAATAAAGGGCAACCAAATTGAATGAGCAATTAAAGAAGTTAGAGAAAGATCTAACATCGAAAGAACCAATGGCACAAGCCAAACAACAGCTATGGGCCAATATCATTGAAGTTGTCAATGGTATTTGGTCATCCATACAGGTTATCTATGAACATAAAGACTTAGTCAAATTAGAAAGAGAAGCTATCCAGAAGATCAAAGAAGAGCTTGGAAAGAATCCTGAAGAGGCTAATGAAATCATCAAATTCCTTAATTCCAAGAATAAGTAAGAACTTGAAGAAATTTATATCAGTGATAGAACAGAAACCATCCTAGAAGTTAGGAAGGTTATTTCTAAAAAGAATTTGATAATACAGCTAGAAGAGAAATGCCAGAATATGGAAGTTTCCATCACAAGATTCATGATGAAGTTTGATGTCCTAAGGCAGAAAGGCCTTCCAAATCTATTAGTTATTCATGACAAACTTATAATGAAGCAAGATGATTATGATAAGAAGATGAGAGAAGTGGCTAAAGAGCAAGCTAATAATTCAGCCATGCAGGGTATTCAAATATGGAAGGTATTTTACAAGAATTTTGAGAATCTGTTTTACCTGCAACATGAGATAAAACACCTCATTAGGGGCATTTTGAGGTCTAAAATGGACCTCCTAAGGAAATAATAAAATAATAGCTAAACCAATAAAATAATATTTATGAATTTGAAATTCACCTTTTTCACAAAAATCCATGTAACCATGGTTAAATTCAATTCAAAAGTTGTACCAAAATAAAATTAATAAAAAAATTGTAATGATGTGACTGTAAATAAGAATGAGCTTTTCAAGAAAAATTCATTATCATTGCACAACTAATGCATTTGTCCTTTGTACTTAAATAACTTAAAATAAAATATAAATATAAATTTTTAATGAGATGAATATAATTTAAAAATAAATATATGAAAATATACAAATATAATATTAATTGAAAAATGTGTAAATGCATGAAGATTGTGTAAGATAAGCATTGTTTCTTTCAAAAAATATGAAATGACAATAATAATATTTTATTCAAAATGTGTGAAATGACATTTATTATGACTACTTTACTTTATGACTTTAAAAGTACTTAGAACAATACCATAATTAACCATGAGTTTTTATCCACCATTGAAAATGTGACAAGTAAGTACCTTTAACTCAAGCAATTCCACCTCAACCATTAGGGATGATGTCATCCTATAAAATGTGACTGGTTCTCATAAAGTGAATTTTGATTGTACATTTTCCTTAGGAGGCCCATTTTAGACCTCAAAATTCCCTTAATGATTTCTCAATAAGCTTACATTCTCAAAGTATACTGATGCTGATGAAATATTCAGGAGGATGGTGAAAATTAAGCTACCAGAGGCAGAACTATGGGAGAAAATGATTGATTTACTATGAAGATCAAAACAGTCAAATAGGGTAGTCAAATGAGAAGAATATCAGTCAAGAAAAGATAAAACAGAGCATGTTGTTTTACAATTACAGTGCATAGTAAAGAACAGCAGTAAAAGAATATCAGTTTACAGTTAGAGAAAAAGAGTATTAGTAAAAATCTAGAGTGAAATATTCCAGCATATAGGACACTTCACTACTTAACTGTAGCCTTCGTTGAGCAACAAACAAAAACAAATCAACATCAAAATATCAAAAATTGAACAACAAATCAATAAAAACAAGGACAACTTGCATTAGTTAGATAGTTATCTATATCTTCTTACATGAAGATATTTATTTTTCCTTGAATAATTCTTAAGTTGTTTTAGGATATTTTGTAAGATTTTTTGTATAAATACTTCACATTTTGGAGTATTGAGGGTGGATCAATTGCTAAACATTTCTATAGTTGTACTATTATGGAACCTAATGGTGATTGTACCAATTTCAAGTCAGCAGAATGGATTAAAGTAATAAAGAGATTATATTATAGGATTCATGTTTTGGGCCATTACAGTGAAGTACTTTCTACTTGTTCAATTGTTTCTTTCTGAAGTTTTCACATGCTCATATGTTTTCTTTATCTAAATGATATAACTAGAATGTCATTACAAAATATGTTTAATTACACTCTGTCTTGAACTGTTTATCATTTATATGTTTTTCTTTTGATATCTAGATAAAGGAATTCTTAATTTCTCCCTTATTTCGATTGACCTCTGTCTTTCACTCATTATCTGGATTTGAGAACCCTTAATTGCTCACTTATTCTGATTGAAACCATTCTCACCATCAACCTAAGGATATGAAGTGACTAAACTATCTTGCCCTGTGAATACTTCCCTTTAGAACCTTGATCCTTCTTTTGCTGCTTGACGCTTTGAAACCATTAGCCCAATGGAATACATACCTATATCTATCCATCTGAGTAAGTGATTTCACCACCAAACCAAATCCAAAATAAAATCCCAAATAACCCTACATAAATAGCGTAAAATCAACTACAATCAACAAAGATAAATTGTATAGAGAGAGCCTTCTGTGAGCATTAGGAAGGCTAGATCCTAAGCCTTAAAAGTAGGTTTTTGGTTACCTCTAATATTATTTAAACAAAAAAATCATAACAACCCTTGAGAATTATTGGAGTGTTAACACCTCCCACTAAAACAACTCCAACCATGTCAGGGTTATTTTGAGACAGTTTGAACTAGAGACACTAGGAATTCCTCATGGGAAACCATGTACAAACTATTTGAAGATAAAGGACAAAGAATTACAAAGAGGATAGTGACTGTCGATGATTCTACTTTGACCTCTAGTGTTACCTATAATGATGCAACTAATTCCTTCCTTCACAGGATTGTGACCTGACGTAGGATTCTTCCTTACACAGATATGATTCGTTGGGTTGTCATATATTTTAATATTACCAAAAAAATGTTTAACACAATCAATAAAAAAGTGATTGGATCATTTGTTGGTGAAGATTTGAATAAAAAGCACCATTTTCCCGACCCACAATTGAAGTATGACAAGAAACTCATGGAGGCCTTCATGAAAGAACACAACCATCCATCAGAGCCAATTAGGCAATGGAGAAGGGAATCTAAAAAAAAATGAAATGGAAGTTTTGAATAAAGGTGTGGAAGCGAAGATGGATGGTTTGAAGAATAATATGGATGGTTTGAAGAAAGGTGTGGAAGCTAAGATGGATGGTAGGAAGCTAAAATGGATGGCATGGAAGCTAAGACGGATGAAATGGAAGAAAAAATGAAAGAAAACATGGAAAACATGAAGAATGATCTAAAAGCAGATAGAAGGTTTGACAAAGTTGATAAAAGAATTGTTTCCTAATGCTGAAAAGATAGTAGAGGAAACTCAAGATGAGAACAAAATAAATGTTAATCATGATTTCATAGACTCTATAGTTGGATGGAAGAACCACCATATTCAAAAGATGGATATGAGGAAGTTTGATGGTAAGGATCCAGTAACATGGATACTACAGATGGAGCAATATTTTGATCTCAATAATGTGCAAAACACACAAAAGGTACACATTGCAACTTTACATTTAGAACAAAATGCATTTGTATGGTATCGATGGCTTTGCTCCTGTTATCACCCAAAAGATTAAGCATCGTTTG
>JAXQQM020074227.1:0-127985 GCA_034641835.2 Pinus albicaulis
AACAAAAGAAACCAACTTCATATCAACGATACTGAAAAAATAATAACATCGCAGACAGCAGGGAGATCAGTGGTAAAGAAAAATGTGATATTTTGAATATTTTCAAAGACCATGAAGAAAATAATACATAGGTGACTCAATAGGAAGTGATGAAGATTAAATATGGAGGAACTGCACCAAAAAAACCTTTTATTTCGAAGGTAGAAAATAAATATCTATTTCTTTATTCATGAGGCATTCATGTTGGCATGATCAGATAAGGTCCTTAACTTAAATTCAACATAGGCCTCATGATATATAAGGCTCAAGGAAGTAGTATTGAAGTAATATTTTACTATAACATGGTACTTTCCTTTTCTTGATATAATTATTTGTTAAATTAATAATTATTTATTTAATTTATTTAAATAAATTATATATATATATATATATATATATCAAATAATATCACATTTTATGTTATACAAATTGTGTCAAACAGTTTTTAAATTATTTCTCTTCAGCTATATCTTATCAGTTTAGTATGTTTTCAATTAAGAAGAGGATTTAGATTTTAAGAACTATATTTGAGATATGAGCACATGATTCTATTAAAATTTATGAAACAAATTCAATTTATAAATATGTGCTTTTAGAAGTGATGATGCTTCTATAGACACTTGATTAGTATTGTGGAAGAACTTTGAGTATATCATTAAGGACTATGAAGAGTTCTTGTAGCAGTTGGATAACTTATAACAAATTTTAATATACTTTCTTGGTGATACATATACCTAATCCATGAAAAACTGGTTATCCATGAAAAACTGTAACCATTTCTGCAATGATATATGATAATCATTTCTGTTTTATGTTGATGACAAGCTATTTTATCATTTTTTAAGTAAGCCTTTCAGTTTTTATGTTTATAATAGTTTATAAGCATTGATATCAATCTAATAAATTGATATTGCAAACCAAATAATGTTTGTGACATGTCTGTAGGTGTTTCCATTCATAAATGTCTTTCATTTTGTCTCCAGATTGCTAGATAGTGGTGAAAGAAATACAATATTGATCCAAGTGATCCAGAGAGGTATTCACGTCCAAATTGGAAAACCAGGAATGGAGATGATTCTAATTTTTAATGAAGTAGTCTTCAAAAGTTCCTAACTCTATTTTAATTACATAAATGCATTGAAAACCAACTGATAGCATTTACTTCAATTGTTTTATTTATACCTGTTTCAAGTTGACATTTACTCCTATACACATTGTGCATCAAATTATTATGTAACAATTGTGCCAAGAAGTTATTGAATTAATGCTCTTCGACTATATCTTATCAGTTTAGTATGTTGTTATGAAAATAGCTCCAAGAATAGAAGAAAAGAGAGATCAACACCGTAGAAATAAGACACTTCGAGGGGGAAACATCCTTTACATTACATAAATGAACAATTCTTGGATGATCCAAATGAAAAGACCTCCTTCTATATATAGGAGTCCATGGGGTCACAATATAATCCTATCCGACCTAACAATAATAATGTAAGGGCACAATAATAACAATATTGGGGTTACAGGAGTACAACATTGACAATAAGGGGGCTACACTAACAAAAATAAGGGACTACACTAGTAATATAGGGACCTAACATGCCCCTCTCATTAAAAAAAGTGTTGTCCTCAATGCTTGAGCATCTCTGGGTGCTTCTGTATACAATTCTCATCCTCCCATGTAGAATCCTAAGTGGGTAAGTTCTTCCACTTGATGTGAAACTCTGAAATTGATCGATTTCGTAGTTGTCGAGTTCTTATTTTTGTGACTGCTTCAGGTTCCAATGTGATTCTTCTTTCCTCACCAAGTTCTAGAAATATTATTTTAACTAAAATTTTCTCACCTATAACCTTCTTTAAGCATGGATCATGGAAAACTAGATGCACTCGCGAAGAAGCATGAAGATCCAATTTGTATGCCATAGTACCAATCCTTTGCAACACCTTGTAAGGACCATAGTACTTTAATTTATTGTCCTTATTATCTTGCTTGAGGTAAATTTTTTTGTATGGTTGTAGCCGTAAAAATACCCAGTCTCCTACATCAAAACTTCTCACGCTCCGATGTTGATTTTCCTGTTGTTTCATTCGATTTTGTGCAAAATTTAGGTTATCCTTTAAGAGTTGGAGAACTTCTTATTGATGCTGGATGTGATATTCCACTACTTGAAAGTTATATTTTTCTCTTAAATATGATGTGATGGATAGTGGATGATATCCATAAAGTGCCATAAATGGGGTCATTTTTTTTGCAATATGGAAGGAAGTGTTATACCACCATTCAACAAGAGGTAACCACTTCACCCATTGTGTTTGTTTATCAGATACAAAACAATGAAGATATCCTTCCAAACATTTATTCACTATCTCCGTTTGACCATCAGATTGAGGATGATAAGATGATCTATGAGCTAGTTGAGTACCCAAAAAATAAAATAATTCCATGAAAAAATTCCTGTAAAAATGGGATCTGTGTCGCTTACAATAATATTTGGGTATCCATGTAGCTCTTGAATTGTTTCCATAAATGTAGTAGCGACTGTAGTTGCTTTAAGTGGATGAGATAATGCACAAAAGTGTGCATACTTGGTAATTCTACAACTACCACCATGATGACACTCTTTCCTTCAGACTTAGGTAAACCTGTGATAAAATCCATTGAAATCTCCTCCCAATGTTGACATGGAATGGATAAATGTTGTAGAAGACCCGAAGTCTTAATTGTCTCAACCTTATTTTGTTGGCAACCTAAACAATCCGCCACAAACTTTTGAATATCAGATTTAAGGCCATCCAAAAAACAAATTCTTCACCCTGTGGTAAGTTTTTAAAAATCTTGAGTGTCCTCCTAAAGGAGAAGTATGCAATTCCAAAAAAATCCTTTGTTTTAGTTAGGAATTATTCCAAATATATAAGCGATATTTTTACCATAAAAAATAAATTTTCCAACTCAATGTATCAGATATACTAGGATATTGCTGCAACTTTTAAATGAGTGTCCACACTTCTTCGTCCTTCTTCCATTCATCCCTTGCTTCAGTTATCCAATCTAGTTGGATAATAGAAATGGCACAAAGCAATGCTTCCACTTCTTCATTATTTCTTGAAAGTGCACCTGCTACAACATTTAGCTTCTATTTTTTGTAGATGATTTCAAAGTGATAACCCAACATCTTTTTGACCCATTTTTTCTCTTTTTTTGAAGATACTATTTGTTCTAAAAGTTTTTAAGACTATCATGATCATTTTTTACCTTGAATTTTCTTCCCATTAGGTAAGGTCGCCATTTATTTAGTGCATGTAGTATTGCTAACATTTCCTTCTCATAAATAGATTTCCGTAAATACTTTCCTTTGATTGGATGAATTTCAAAAGAAATGGTTCTTCCTTTTTGTATTAAAACAACACCAATTCCATTTCCTAAGGCATCACATTCCAAAATAAATGTTTCTGTGAAGAATGGCGTAGCTAAGACTAGTGTTAGGTACATTGCCTCTTTAGGATGTTAAAATGCCTTAGTTGCTTCCAGAGTCGATGAAAATACATCTTTCTTAAATAATTTTGTTAGAGGTGATTCTATTCTCCCATAATTCTTAACACACTTGTGATAATACCCTGTCCACTTAAGAAATCCTCACAACTTCTTTATGGTTGTGGGGACTTTCCATTCCTAATGGCTTTAATTTTGTTAGGGCCTACCTTAACACCCTCGTGAGATACAATATGACCCAGATATTCCACCTCTTGTACTCCAGAGAAACAATTGGATGTTTTTCATATAATTGTTTCTCCTCCAATAGTTTGAGCACCATGTCGACATGTTGGACACGATCCTTCCAATATCTACTGTATATTATTATATCATGAAAAAATACTAGCACAAATTTTCTAAAGAAGGGTTTGAAAATGGAATTCATCAACCCTTGAAATGTAGAACGTGCATTGGTAAGGCCAAAAGGCATGACCGAAAATTCATAATGATCCTCATGAGTTCGAAATGTTGTTTTCGGAATATCTTCAGTCTTCATTCTAGTTTGATGATACCCTAAATGGAGATCCAATTTGGTAAAAAAAATTACTCCATGTAATTCATCCAATAATTCATCAATCATAGGAATGGGAAATTTATCTTTAATAGTGAGCTTATTGAGCTCCCTAGATTCTGGACACATGCTCCATGATCCATCCTTCTTGTGCACCAATACTACTAGAGCAGAGAAAGAACTTTGACTAGGTTGAACTATACCAGCGTCTAACATTTTTGCAATCATATGTTCAATTTCTCTCTTTTAGACATAAGGATATCTATAAGGCCTCATGTTTGGAGGAAAAATTCTTAGAATCAAATGAATAGCATGATCATGATCACGAATAGGTGGGAGTCCTTTGGGAGTTTCAAACACCTTGGAATGATTGTCCAAGACTTTTTGGAGATCTGGAGAAATATATTATTTTGATGTTGGGACTTCTAGTGAGCATAATTGTGCAATTAAACCTTGCCATTATTTCTTAAAAATATTTTTCATGACATTATATCTTATTATATTTCCTAGTTTCCTTGTGATACCCCATAATTTGACTTCCTTTTCTTGTGAAAAAAATTCAAGAAATGTTCTTGAAAATTAAAAGCTACCATCCCCAAAGATTGTAACCATTGTACTCCTAGTACAACATCGGCACCTCCCATTGGAATGGAAAGCATTGGACTATTCAAGACATATTCCCCCATGGTTATCTTTATATTACAACATTTTCTAGAGAAATTTATAGTTTCTCCATTTGCAACCATCACTTGACATTTTGCTGCTGGGTATAGGAAACAATTCAATTCCTTGGCTACCTTACAATGCAAAAAATTATGGGTACTACCTGAATCAATCAACACTACTACCTTTATCTTCTTGATATGTCCTTATATCTTGAGAGTTTGAGGAGTGGTAATTCCTGCCAATGCATTACACGATATGGTCGGACTCATTTATTCTTCTTTTAGGGTTGGCTCTTGGTGTATATCCTCTTCTTTCGAAGTTTCTTGTTCATTTTCTTCCTCCTCTTCACAATCTATGTTAAATAATTTCTTCTCGGCACACTTATTACCTTTATTTTTTTTTCTACCACAAATGTAGCAAATCCATTTTGCTATTTTTTCTTCAAAATTTTTTGGTGTCAAACTTGTAGGTTGTGGAAGTCTAGGAGTAGCAACACTTCCATCTTTAAGATGTGAGTGGTAGGCCTCCTTGTCGCCATAATTTCACATTCAATTTTTCTTGCCAACTTGAATGCCTTCTCCAATGAATCATGTTCCCAGATGTGAGCCTCATGTTGGATGTTATCCTATAAAGTCCCTATGAAGACATCAATCATATGTTCCTATGGAATATCAATTACTCTTATATTCAATTTTTGGAAGTCCTCAATGTTCTCCACCATTGAACCCTTTTGTTTGAGATTTATCAATTGGCTACAAAATGTGTTTCTCTTTGTATCATCATAATGTGTTATCAATTCCTCCGTAAAATTTGACCAAGTGACAATTTTTTTACTGGAGCAAAGCCATCGATACCATACAAATGTATTTTTTTCTAAATATAAGGTTGCAATGTGTACCTTTGTGTATTTTTCACATTATTGAGATCAAAATATTGCTGCATATTTAGTATCCATGTTACGGGATCCTTGGCATAAAACTTCCTCATATCAATCTTTGGAATATGGTGGGTCTTCCATCCAACATTAGAGTTTATGAAATCATGATTACCATTTATTTTTTTCTCATTAGGAGTTTCCTCTACTACCTTTTCGTCATTAGGAAACATTTCTTGTATTGACATCCTTAGGCCTTCAATGTCTTATTTTATATCATTCTTCATGTTTTTTATTTTTTCATCAATCTTAGCTTCCATGTCTTCCATGCCAGCTTCCATGCCATCCATGCCATTCTTCAAACCATCCATATTAGGTTTCATGCCTTTCTTCAAAAAATCCACCTTATCTTCCACGCCTTTCTTCAAAACTTCCATTTCATTTTTTGTTGCCCTTTGCGAGAGCGAAATTTGGTGCACTTGCTCTTGTAATTTTGATATGTCATGTTGCATTTCTTTGTCTTCATGAGTCATAGTAGAGCCTTCTAAAGGCTTAATGGGTGTTGAATTATTTTTAGGAGGCATTTTGTAACCCAATACTGATATCTATTCTATAATATTCCCTTGGAATAAATTCAAACTGATTCTTCAAACAAGACTTATGAAATTCGAAAAAATAATACACACCTTTTTCTTACTTTTGAGAAGCTCGATATTGAAACTAAATTATCTATGCAATTTAGGATCTTCAATATCTGAAATTCGGTCCTGTAGTAGCCCTTTGAATCTTCTTTCGAATGCCATAGGTCTAACATGATTTGGATTCTTCAACGCAAAGTTATGCCCAAACTCCCACAATGACCTAATTATGGACTGGTCCAGTAGAGAGAAATTATACGGCGTTCCACATCTCACTATTGCCTCCTTCAACTCTAAATTTGATACCCAAGAAACTACAGTCCGTGTACTTGCGTCCACTTTTTACAAAATTCCAATCTAATGCTCAGAGACAGAGTTATGATGACTTTCCCCAAGTCACATATTTTAGATGAAATTCGGGAGCCTACAAAAACCCTAATTTCCACAGTTCATATCTCTCAAAATATTTCGAGACAAGATTTGAAATTTTTTCACAAATTTCCTGAGGATTTCGGCTTCGCGTGATAAAAATTTCAGCTTCCGCACCTTCGTAGAAAAACCATTATAGTGAAAATTCCACAATGTCATTTTTTAGATCAAATTCATGAGCTTGAAAAAACCATAACTTCCACAAACTATATCTCTGCAAATATTGCGAACCAAGATCTGAAAGTTTTACACGAATTTCCTCATGATTTTGGATTCTTGAGCTAAAAAATTTAGCTTTTGAATCTTCGTAGAAAAAACGTTATAGCGAAACTACCATGATGGCCTGTTTGGAGCAGTGAAACCCTAGAATCCAAAGCTATGATACCAAATGTTATGAAACCAACTCCAAAAATAGAATAAAAGAGAGATCAATGCCTTAGAAATAAGCCACTTCAAGGGGGAAACCTCCTTTACATTACATAAATGAACAATTCTTGGATGATACAAATAAAAAAAGCCTCCTTCTATATATAGGAGTCCATGGGGTCACAATATAATCCTAGCCGACCTAACAAGAATAATAACAATATTGGGGCTACAGGAGTACAAAGATAACAATAAGGGGGCTACACTAACAACAGTGAGGGAATACACTAGTAATATAGGGACCTAACATATGTTGTCAAACAAGAAGAGGCTTCAGATTATAATAATTGTATCTTAGATCTGAGCACATGATTCTATTAAAATTTATAAACAAATTCAATTTTTACAACTTGCATGTTTAAATAAGTGATTTTAGAAGTGATGGTGGTTTATTTAGACACTTGATTAGTATTGCGGAAGAAATTTGAGTATATCATTAAGGACTGTGAGTAGTTCCTGTAGGAGTTACATTGCTTATAAAAGATTTTCATATCCTTTCTATAACCTATTATATAGATATTTCTAACACATTTCCCCCAGACATTACCTATATGGTGAGTAGTTCATTTAGCAATTCCATTACTTATAACAGATTTTTATATCCTTTGTATAAGCTATTGTATATACAATTCTCACACATTTCCCCGAGGTGCTCCCTATATGGTGACTGAGTGATGATGGCTTCTTTAGACACTCGATTAGTATTGTGGAAGAAATTTGAGTATATCATTAAGGATTGTGAGTAATTCATGTAGCAGTTGCATTTCTTATGAAATATTTTTATATGGTTTGGATAAGCTATTGTATATACATTTATACTATGCTATGGATACACATTAGCCCAAAACATTACCATATGGTGTCTGTTGTCTAATTTTTGATATTTAGAGAAATACAATTAGGTGAATGATGGTTTTTGAACATCAAACTTACTATGATGACATTTTATCTTAGGACGACTCCTTAGTGCTCAGATTTGATCTGCATGACGAATATGCATATATCGCTTCACAGGACAACCTTTTTTCCTATTGATAGTATGTGGTAGTTGTATGAATGGACTGCTTATATCATCCTCATTGTCATAGGATTCCAACACGGTTAATTTTTTTATTAAGTCTATATACAAGCTATACATATTATGTAGAAATAAGTGTTCCTTAATAATAATAATCACTGAAAGGGGAAATTATCTCAATACACCCCTCTAGATATACAATGTCTCATGATATTCTTCTCATTTGGTGACATGGAAATTCCAATACCAAAACTCTTTCACATTGCCACTGACATTATACGAAAGTTTATCTTGATAAGGTTTCCTACATATATTAATCCAACATGCAAGTTCATCGCTCTCATGTTATTCAATCCTAATTTTTTAATGACTCCATAAAATTTTTCTTAATGTTTTGTAGATTCTTATTAAAATTTTCCTTTCATTCCTTCACGATGGCTCCTTCCCTACAAAATCATATGTCATCCAGGATATTGTTTCCTTTTCCTTATTTTTTTTTTGTAAGCTTAGGTAGATCCTTTCCATTTTCTATTACTATAAAATTGGGCATCAGATATATAAAAATTTAGACCTCAACATGCCTGTAGGAAACGCGGTCTATTTGCCATCTAAGTACAAAGTATGTCAACCAAAACATAAAAATTCTTAATAACCTATACACTATATAATGATAATTACTATATAAGTCTTGATTTACAACTTTTAACATTAATCGAAGAGTAATAGCTTCTAAAAAAGAAAACCGATAACTTTAAACATGATAGCATTAATCATCCTCTGATTCCACAGGAGCTGGATCTTGGCGCTGGACCGAGGTATTTAAACTTCAACCTGCTGCATGGAATTAATATCCTTTTCCATCCTCCCTAATCTAGCATACTGATGTAGCTGTCTGAGATTAATTTCCTGAATATTTCTGTTAATATCAGCTCTAGCTTGGACTCTGCCATCACTTGAGTTGACATGATTGATTTTGATAACAAACATTTGATCAACCTATAAGTTTTTATAGGCTGTTGAAACAGAGATATGCAGCCTCGGGTGTGCCCAGGGTCAGTCACCACATTCTGCATATCATAAAATTCCATTTCATCTTCCATATCCAATTTATCTATAGCTTCACTTTCCCATCCATAAATACGAGTTCGAACAAAATTAGGAACCTCTGATGCATACGAATGGACAAGCGGCTCCAAAAGATACTTCATGCATTTCTTCCTCTTTTCTTAGGTTGTTGGGAGATTGGTTGTTTGCCTTTGTCTCCCTTTGGCTTTCTGCCACATGTTTTCTTCACCATCTTCGAGTAACCAAGAATGAAAACTTCTGATACTATCAAACAAACAAAAAAAACATTAAAAATACAAATCAGAGACCTACCAACATTTTGCAAATTGGCCAACCAACCTTTTCTATTATCCAGGTTACCTGACTTGATAAGAATTGAACCCAGAAACAGAGGCCATAAATCATAACAGGGACGAAAAGGGATATTTTTCTTCCTCCCATACCCCGTAGCCTTCACCCAAACTGATAGAAAAGCATTAAATTCCCCCCTCAATTCCAACAACACCCTACTGTGAAGAAGAATGATTAAAGAAATACATAAGGAAACCCACCCGAAAAGCATAAAAGTCATTAACCCAACCTTGAAGAAAACAATTTGATCAGTATGAAGAGGAAAAAGCACAATAATGATCCCAATTCTACCCAGATTGCTACCCAAACTAATTTTAGGAACTGGTAAGCTAAAAATAGTAACAACAACATAGCCCCATAGCCCAGCAAATACAATAGGATTTTTCAAGGAGCCGACTAGAAACCCAAAACCGACACACTGGTAGCAACCAACTCTTGAATTTTCCAGCATTTTCAGAGACCCATTAAAAATCTGAGCCACCAAACAGATATATAAATAGTTTAAAACTGCCATAAGTACTAAGCATAAGATGGAAGCAGGTATCAAAGGTAGTACCCATATTCCCCAACCGCAGTAAACTTTCTTTTGTAAATAAAACCAATTAGTAGAAAAGAGAATGAGAAACCACCAAAAAAATTCCTAATTTCAACCAGATTCATCATTTTCTCAGACCAGAACCAATCAATACCCCATTCAAATAGATAATATAAAAATACCATGACTACTTTCCTCATGCGGTGAAAATCTAAAGTCTTCATTACAGAAGAGAGATATAATGATACATACCGATTTACCTCCTAAACCGTGACCTTAGTTCTTCGCTTCTGTCCGCCCTAGAACTCTGTATAACAACCTTCCTAGAAAATCAAACTAACAAAAATCATTCCTTGTCCATGCATATTCCCTTCCTGCCAAAACTTTTTCCCATGATCCCCTAACAGCCATGCTTGCTTTCCCAGCTGGAAACCGCACTCAACTCTCCACATTTATTATCTTAATTGATGAGTTTCCTTTAGCCCAAGCCACCTACCCGCCTTCTGCATGCGGAAACCACATGGTATCCATCCTCCTCATGCGGCAGGACTCGCCCACCAATGCCATCGGTACTACACCCCGATCGGGGAAGTTTTTTTTTCTTATGTTATTGACTTACGACTTTTATTTTAAAACATGTGGTGCAATTGCTAGTCTATTATTCAAACTTAAACATCTTAAGGTTTATAAGAGATTGGTTGATCTTTAATTTTTAACTCTCCTGATGATGAACTACATTCAGTAGAGATTGGTCGATCTTTCATTTTTTAACTCTTGTGATGATGAACTATATTCATAGTTCTTCATCTCTATAATTTCATATGTTATTTGCCGAAAGATTTATTAATAAAAAATAAAAAATCTTTTTATATTTACTCCATAAACGTCTTTATATTTATGAAAACTTAGAATGGAGGTTTTATTTACGTGAATCCTATGGGCCAAATACTATGGGACAAATTATTATTAATACCATGGGCTAAATACTATGGGCCAAATACCGTATCTATAAAATAGGTATGGTAAGTAAATAAATATAAAAGAGGTATAAAGAGGTATGGTAAATACATACAAATATATCAAATATGATTACAAAACAATATCTAAGTATATATCAAGCTTATGGGCCAAATACCATGGCAAATAAAAGAGGTATAGTAAATAAATATAAATATAAATAAACCAGAGGTATGGTAAAAAATAAAACAATTTTTTTTATTTTTATATTTACTCCATACTCCTCTTTATATATAAGAGGAAAAAAAGGTTTTATTTAGGTGAAAGCTATGAGTCAAATACAATGGACCTTGAATTATTATTAATACCATGTAAAACAATTATTATTAACCCCAATATTAATATCAAATTATTATTATTATTATTAAATCTAATATTCATATTAATATATTATAATATTAATATTACTAAATTTAATAAAATTGGACTAATACAATATTATATTTGTTATATTATAATATATATTAATATATCATGATATATATTAACTCTATATATATATGGGATGGAAGAACAAAGACACAGAGTGATAAAGGTGGAGAGATGGAGAGCGAAAAAGGATATATGAAGATAAAATGAAGGAGAGAGGAGAGGAAAAATGAAGGCAGATAGGGGAGAGGAGTGAGATAGGTATAGAATGTTGGCAACATGACGGACTGAGTGTTCTCCTTGATGGCAACACTTTATGAAGATGATGGCAACCTACTTGATGAGGATTGTGCTTGATAGAATATGTCTTGATGAACTGTCGGATGATGTATCTACGGTGAGTACGGAGAAGGTAATGAAGAACGGAATTCGGTATGTGCTAGATCTATGATGAAAAGAGTATGTCTCAAGGCATACGCGGATTTTCTAGGATAAGTCGCCTATGCACGCGGGAAATAACGTGCCAAGTCGCGTATGGGCAAAAGCGCTCATAAAGTGAAAAACCAGGGGTAACCACCATGGTATTGACCCATTGTATTGAGTAATGATTCATCTATGTGACCCCGCCCAGGAATACCATCGAAAGTAATGTGGTTTTGACTCATGGTATTGATAAAGGGTAAACCTATATAAGGAGAAGAAATTCATTGTGCAAAGGGTGTGCTGGTGTCTGGGCTTTAATGTATACTTCACTCTGAAGTATATCTGCATGGTGGAACTTTTCTCTTAATTGATAGATCTGATTCTATAATGTATCTATGAACATAATGAAGGTCCAAGATCTCTAGATCTTGAAATGGTGAAACTCTTGGATGATCTAAAAAGAAGTGATGAAGACCTGGCGCAAATCTGTTGAAGAAGTTGAAGAAATCACAGGCTCCTCCATAGATGCGAGTACGTTTTGGAATTCACATCTTTTATAAATCAATACGTAGGTTCGCTTCACTGAAGGCGCGTGTATACGCGGATCTATTTCAACAAAGGCGCGTATGACCTGTTAGGGTTTTTCTGAAAATTTGCACAAATGTATACGCGGGTTGTCTTCATTGAAAGCACGTATATACGTGGGTCCATATAAAGAAAAGAGCGTATGATATATGAACTGATGGTTTCTCATGGTTGAATGTGTTTCTGCATACTTATTCTGAAGTTTGGGTTATCTCTGATATACTGATTACAGTGGTTTCACTGTTCGGTTTGGAAGCATTGGGCAACGTATGTTTATTGATAAGTGAAGGGTTGTGTTGAAGCTGTTTGATCCAGTTTGAAAATTGATGAAACGTGGTCTGCATTGGATCTAAGGGTTGAAGCCTTCAGTCTGATAATAGAACCTTTCTATCAGTAGAGGCTGGTGCTAATATCAGGGGGTAGTATCTCCCTTCCAGGTAAGACTGGGAAACGAGAGCAAGGGGTTGAAGCTCCCTTCCAGGTGAGGCTGGTAAACGAGAGAAGGTTGTAACCTTCTATTGGTGGGTGCCTGCGTGCTGGTATAAGTCTGCACCAGTACATGATTGTAAGAAGTTTTTCTCTATAATAAAATATTGAAGGCTGAGACAACGGCAGTGGTGGTTTTCTCCCGACTTGGGTTTCCACCTAAAAATCATGGTGTTCATGTGTGATGCTTTTGTGTGATGTTTCATTCTGTTATTACTGCACATGTCTACTGCTATATAAACATCTGATGAATGAATACATGCAAGGATCTAAGTGAAGAATTGATTGTTTATTAATATCTCTGTGCATACGCGAGTTCAGTAAAGGGTATCCGCGTATATACGCGAGTCTGGTTCAGTAAAGTAGCGTATGAGTTATTAAAGAATGAAAAAGTAAAAATATATGAGTAAATCCTAAATACTTATTCACCCCCCCTCTCAGTATTTTTCCAACAATTGGTATCAGAGCAGGTCCTTCTGAAAAGGCTTAACCGCTATAAGGAAGATCAAGCAGGATGAGCAATCACGAGGGAACAACATCTATCAAACCTCCGCTCTTCAATGGAAGCAATTTAATCTTCTGGAAAATAAGGATGAGATCCTATATTCAGTCTATGGGAGCAGATATATGGGCCATCGTTGAACAAGGATATCAATATCCAGCTGCTACACCAACAGATCCAACTGAAAGAAAGAATTATGAATCAAATGCAAAAGCGGTCAATGCTATAACTGGAAGTCTAACTGAAGCAGAATTTGTCAAAGTCATGCAGCTAAATACAACAAAGGAGATATGGGACAAAATCATCCTAAGCTATGAAGGTGATGCAAAGGTAAAAAGTGCAAAACTTCAATCTCTTAGAATTGAGTATGAAAATTTAAAAATGCATAGTGATGAGAATATTGCTGGTTTCTTTTTACGTGTTGATGATGTTGTAAACCGTATGAGAAATCTGGAAGAAACAATAACCGAATCCACTTTGGTTGAGAAAATTTTGAGATCACTAACGGCCAAGTTTGAGTCAAAAGTTTCTGCTCTTGAAGAAAAACAGGACCTTCAAAATATTACTATGGTGCAACTTCATGGCATATTGACTGCATACGAAATGAGGAGAGGAGGACCATATGAAGTCAAAGAAGCTGTTTTTAAAGTTTCTACAAAAGGGAAAGAAGTTCAAAAACCGGAAGGGTTAGGATATATCTCAGAAGAAGATGAGGCAAACTTTGTGAGAAAACTCCAACTAGGAACTGGAAGATTCAAAGGTAAGCTTCCTTTCAAATGTTTTAATTGTGGAAGAGTTGGTCATTATGCTGCAAAATGTCCTTATAAAGAAACATCTGCTAAAGAGAAATAAGTAGCAAGAAGAAATAAGAACCGGTCTAGCACTAAGAAAAGCTACTATACAAATGAAGACAGTGATGGGTTATCTGACAGTGAGGAAGAATGTGAACAAGATCTTAGACATCTCATGGCATTTGAAAATAATTCTAGAGACGATAAGGATGCTTTTATGGATGCTCTAGATGACAATGATTTTCTTGATCAAAACAATCAACTCAAAATATGCTTGGAAGAAAGTAAAATAATCATAGAGACTCTGAAAAGGCAGAATGAAGAAGAAAAGAAACATAATGAAAAATTAGAATATGAAGTAGTAAGTCTAAGAAAAGAACTTGAGAAAGTAAAGACTCTGAATCTTAGATTTGCTAAAGGATCTGAAACCTTAGATGAGATTATCAAGGTACAACGTTCTCCTCTTATAAAGACAGGTCTTGGATATACCGGAGAATCTTCTCAGGCTTCAACACCAAATTATCTAAAAGCAGCTACAGCTGGTTTACAAAATTCTGCCACTCAGCAAGGGAATAAAGAATCATTACAGGTAAAGCATGATCATCTCAATTCAAAGAACACTAACAGGAATATCTCTCAAAGAAACACCAATCAACAGGTAAATTCAAGTAGAAGATTTCATGATCGCGGAAATTTCTTCTTCAATGGACAATGTTTCTCATGTCACAATTTTGGTCATAAAGTTGTTCAATGTGTTGCATATAAAACCATCATGACAAGAGAAGCAAGAAAGAAAAGGATGAATATTGAACCAAAGAAAAACACCTATAACAACTTTTCTTCTCTTCAAAACGAAGTTGAATGTACTTATTGCAATAACTTTGGTCATGAAGAATCTGAATGCAGGAGCAAGGTCCAGCCAAAAGAACATGTTCCCTCAAGCTCTAAAGTGTGGAAAAAGAAAGAAATACCGGTTGAAAATTGTGGGATAGTGTTATTTGCAGAAGGTGAAGAAAATCAATGGTACATTGATAGTGGGTGCTCAAGACACATGACAGGTGACAAAAGCAAACTTCTTTCATATAATGCTCTAGAAAAGGAAAATAAAGTTACATTTGGAAATGATAATCCTGCTGTAATTAAAGGAAAAGGGTCCATGTTTCTAAAAGAAAAGGTGAAGGCTAATGATGTCATGTATGTGGATGGATTAAGGCATAACCTGTTAAGTGTAAGTCAAATGTGTGATCAAGGTATAGAAGTTGTCTTCAGTTCAAAAGAATGTGTGGTTCATGATCTGGATACAGGTAGAACTATTATAAAAGGGAAAAGAACTCCAAGCAACCTATATGTATTGAAGAACTACAAAGATCAATGTTACTTGAGCAAATCTTCAGAAAATTGGCTATGGCATAGAAGGCTGGGGCATCTAAGCTTCTCTCAAATCAACAAAGCAAGCAAACTTCAAGCTGTTCGTGGTCTTCCCAATATTACTCTACCAGAAAGTATCATATGCAAATCCTGCCAATTTGGTAAGCAGACCAGAGTACAATTTAATGCCAAATAAGGATCATCAAGTAGGCCTCTTGAACTTGTTCATACTGACATTTGTGGACCTATGAGGAAAAAGTCACCACATGGAGAAGAATACTATATCTTATTTATTGATGATTTCTCTAGAATGTGTTGGATTGGGTTGCTTAAACACAAAGATGAAGCATTTGAGAAATTTCAAATCTTCAAAGCACTGGTGGAAAATGAATTGGATCTAAAAATCAAATGTCTTAGATCTGATCGAGGAGGAGAATATACATCAAATGAATTCTTTGAATTTTGTGAACAACATGGCATAAAGAGACAGTTCTCTGTAGCAGGCACTCTACAACAAAATGGCGTAGCAGAAAGAATGAATAGAATAATTCAACAAATGGCTAGAGCTATGCTTGATGATTCTGGAACTCCTGACATGTTCTGGGGAGAAGCAGCACATACAGCAGCAAATATTCTCAACAAGGCACATGTTCGGGTAAATAGTGACAAAACTCCATATGAACTCTGGTATGGTAATTCTCCCTCTATAAAGCATTTTAGAATTTTTGGAAGTAAATGCTTTATCAAAAATAATGATGAAAAGCTTGGCAAGTTTGAACCTAGATCGGATGAAGGGATACTTCTTGGTTACTCATCTACAAGTAGAGCATACAAATGTTACAATAAAAGGCTTCGAAAGATTGTTGAATGTATTGATGTTGTCATTGATGAGTCTCCTACAGCTCCTAAAGAAGAAAAACAAGCAACATAAGAAGATGATGGTGATTTTTGTCCTTCTACATCAAATGGAAATGATATAGACAGTGGATCCAATGAAGAACCTGAAGATGATTTATCAGAGAAAGCTCCATCCAGATATGTTCAAAGAATCATCCTGAATCTCAAATTTTGGGAAACAAGGAATCAGGTGTACAAACAAGGAGGACTCTTGTGGGATCTTCTAGCTATCTGGCATTCCTATCCACAATTGAACCCCAAAATGTCAATCAAGCTAGCAAAGATGAATGTTGGATTCAAGCCATGAATGAAGAGCTTGATCAAATTGAAAATAATCACACTTGGGAATTGGTACCAAGACCACATGATAAAAATGTCATTGGAACCAAATGGATATTCAAGAACAAGTTAAATGAAAATGGGGATGTTATAAGAAACAAAGCCATATTGGTTTGCAAAGGGTACACTCAACAAGAAGGTATAGACTTTGAAGAAACTTTTGCTCCTGTAGCTAGACTTGAAGCCATAAGAATGTTTCTTGCTTTTCCAAGTTCTCAACAAATCAAATTCTATCAAATGGATGTCAAATCTGCTTTCCTCAATGGTGATCTTGAAGAAGAAGTTTATATAGAACAACCAGAGGGATTCATTTTTGGAAATGATAAGAATCTTGTTTGTAAACTTAAAAAGGCTCTATATGGTCTCAAACAAGCTCCCAGGGCATGGTACTCTCGTCTTGACAAATATCTCCATCAACAAGGTTTTTCAAAGGGGTCTGCTGATAGCAACTTATACACAAAAATTGAACATGACAAAATTTTTATTGTGATTGTATATGTTGATGATATCATTTTTGGGAGTAATGAAGAATCCTTGAGTCAAAAATTTGCTTCTCTTATGCAGCAAGAATTTGAGATGTCTTTACTTGGGGAACTAACATTCTTTCTTGGCTTGCAAGTGCATCAAACTACAGATGGTATATTCCTATCACAAGCAAAATATCTTAAGCAAATTTTGAAGAAGTATGGTATGGAAGAATGCAAGCCTGTAAGTACACCAATGATAACCGGATGCAATCTCAGTTCTCATGATGATTCTCCCATGGTGAATCAACCAGAATACAGATCAATGATAGGAAGTCTACTTTATCTCACCGGGACTAGACCGGACATTATGCATGCTATTGGGATTGTTGGACGATTCCAAGATAATCCAAAAGAGTCTTATCTTCAGGCTGTCAAAAGAATATTCAAATATCTGCAAGGAACTGAAGACTTTGGACTATGGTATCCAAAGAATGCTGATCTTACTCTTCATGCTTACTCTGATGCAGATTGGGCTGGAAATGTTGATGATTGAAAAAGCACAAGTGGTGGTGCATTCTATATGGGGCCTCGGTTGGTATCTTGGTTCAGTAAGAAGCAAAGTTCTATTGCCTTATCTACTGCTGAAGCAGAATATGTGGCTGCCGCATCTTGTTGCACTCAACTCCTTTGGATGATGCAAACCTTGGGATATTTTCAAATCAAATGTACTTCTCCTATCTCCATTATGTGTGATAATACAAGTGCCATCAGTATCTCAAAGAATCCTGTTATGCATTCAAAGACCAAGCACATTCCCATCAAGTATCACTTCTTACGTGAGCAAGTGCTTGAACAAAAGGTGAAGTTGGAGTATGTTCCCTCCAAAGAACAAGTTGTTGATATCTTTACCAAACCTCTGCCCAGGGAAGCGTTCGAGTATCTAAGACAGAAGCTAGGAGTATTCTCTGCCAGTCAAAAGAACAAATCTGCATAAATTCAGAAGATTAAATTGGATACGCGTGTTTCCTGAAACATAGTAGCGTATATACGCGAGTATATGAATAGAAAGTCGCGTATGGATAGCTGCTGACTATTTTTGGTTGGGGTCAGCATTTTGTAGTACTTTTTGATTTTATGGTTATTTATGACAGAGCATTTGATGAAAAGAAGACAGGCATAGGAAGGACAAAATTCAGGGGGAGATGAAGGAATGTTAAGTTTTCCATGTTTCACTTTCCATACGTGGTTTATGTGAATAAAAGCCGCGTATACACGCGATTTCCTGCAGACACAGTCGCATATGCATTGATGCTGAGGAAATTTTTACAGCAGCTGAAGATCAGGAGTACCAGTTTAGGGGGAGCATCAGTCTGACTACTGATAATTGTTGCACAAGCTAAGGAGGAGCTTTGGTCATTTAGAAAGGATGCATTGGATGCAAAGTTTCAAGGGGAGCAGTAGCCTTGCTGGGTGTAATGCATTGTTGGCATTATGATGATTCTGAAATGTAATCTCTTTCTTGATGTCTTTTTGGTAGTAGTCATGAAAAGTCATATTTGTAATTTGATAAAAAGGGCTTGATGAGACCCATGATGTAAAATTTTAATATTCAGTCATGTAAGGACTTGTTCATTTTGTAAACCCACTTGGTTGGGTAGCCGATTCAAAGTGTGTAAACCCACTTGGTTGGGTACTTGAGTCTCATATATAAATCCACTTGGTTGGATATTTGATGTAAGTATGAGTCCTTGATGCTAGGAAAGTCATAGAGTCATATACTTCATTGAAAAATATGATTAAAGATTCGGCATGACCTCAGGGGGAGCTTGGTCACTTCAGTGTACTTCAGATCTGCAGAACGCTTCCTTCTACATGAGGAGACAAACCTTATGTTGGTTTTGATCCGCCCTTTGCCCTTGATGTCAAAGGGGGAGAGTGACATGGTGTTTGAATTCTTAATGTAGTGACATGGTGTCATTGTATTCTTAATGTATCTATCTGTTGTGGTGATCAAACACCATCGTGGTTGCCATCAAGTCCAAAGGGGGAGATTTTTGGAAATATGATGCTGAGTGTTGTCCTTGATGGCAACCCACTTGATGAAGTTGTGCTTGATAAAATATGTCTTGATGAACTTGTCAAATGATGTATCTACAGTGAGTACAGAAGGTAATGAAGAAAGGAATTCAGTATGTGCTAGATCTATGATGAAAAGAGTATGTCTCAAGGCATACACGGATTTGTCTAGGAGAAGTCGCGTATGCACGCGGGAAATAACGTGCCAAGTCACGTATGGGCAAAAGCGCTCATAAAGTGCAAAACGAGGGGTAACCACCATGGTATTGACCCATTGTATTGAGTAATGATTCGTCTATGTGACCCCGCCCAGGAATACCATCGAAAGTAATGTGGTTTTGACCCATGGTATTGATAAAGGGTAAACCTATATAAGGAGAAGAAATTCATTGTGCAAAAGTGTGTGCATAAGTCTGGGCTTTAATGAATATTTCACTCTGAAGTATATCTGCATGGTGGAACTTTGCTCTTAATTGATAGATCTGATTCTATAATGTATCTATGAACATAATGAAGGTCCAAGATCTCTAGATCTTGAAATGGTGAAACTCTTGGATGATCTGAAAAGAAGTGATGAAGACCTGGTGCAAATCTGTTGAATAAGTTGAAGAAATCTGGGTAAGTTCATAGATCTGGTCTGTTCTGCAAAGTTTATCTTTTATAAATCAATACGCAGGTTCGCTTCACTGAAGGCGTGTGTATACGCGGATCTATTTCAACAAAGGCATGTATGACCTGTTAGGGTTTTTCTGAAAAGTTGCACGAATGTATACGCGGGTTGTCTTCAGTGAAAGCGCGTATATACGCGGGTCGATATAAAGAAAAGAGCGTATGATATCTGAACTGATGGTTGCTCATGGTTGAATGTGTTTCTGCATACTTATTCTGAATTTTGGGTTATCTCAGATATACTGATTACAGTGGTTTCACTGTTCGGTTTGGAAGCATTGGGAAAAGTATGTTTGTTGATAAGTGAAGGGTTGTGTTGAAGCTGTTTGATCCAGTTTGAAAATTGATGAAACGTGGTCTGCAGTGGATCTGAGGGTTGAAGCCTTCAGTCTGATAATAGAAGCTTTCTGTCAGTAGAGGCTGGTGCTAATATCAAGGGGTAGTAGCTCCCTTCCAGGTAAGACTGGTAAACGAGAGCAGGGGGTTGAAGCTCCCTTCCAGGTGAGGCTGGTAAACGAGAGAAGGTTGTAACCTTCTGCAGGTGGGTGCCTGCGTGCTGGTGTAAGTCTGCACCAGTACATGATTGTAAGAAGTTTTTCTCTATAACAAAATATTGAAGGCTGAGACAACGGCAGCGGTGGTTTTCTCCCGACTTGGGTTTCCACCTAAAAATCATGGTGTTCATGTGTGATGCTTTTTGTGTGATGTTTCATTCTGTTATTACTGCACATGTCTACTGCTATATAAACATCTGATGAATGAATACATGCAAGTATCTAAGTGAAGAATTGATTGTTTATTAATATCTCTGTGCATACGCGAGTTCAGTAAAGGATATCCGCCTATATACGCGAGTCTGGTTCAGTAAAGTAGCGTATGATTTATTAAAGAATGAAAAAGTAAAAATATCTGAGTAAATCCTAAATACTGATTCACCCCCCTCTCCCAGGTATTTTTCCAACATAGAAGGGTAAGAGAGGGAGAGGGAGACATAAAGATGGAGGAGGAGAAGCGAGAAGGAGAGGAAGAAGAAAAATAATGACAGGATTTGAGGGCACAAAGGGAGAGAAATAAAGAGAGAGGGGGAGAGAAAGGAAGGATGAGAGAGAAGACTTGAAAGAGAAGCGGAGAGAGGGAGGGATAGAGAGATGGAGTTTGAGGGGGAGATAGGGAAGGAAGAAGAAATACATAGAGAGAGAGGGAGTGAAAAGGGAGTTATTGAGAGAATGTGTGTATGTTTTGGGGTGAGATAAAGAGACGAAGGAGAGATGGAGAGAAGAGGAGAGAGGAGAGAGAAGGGGTACGATAGAAATCAAGAGAGAGGAAGGATGTGAGACAGGACTTGAGAGATAGTAGGAGAGAAGGAGGGAGAGAGGAGGAGAGAGTGATGTATAGAGAGATGGAGTTGGATGGGGATAGAGGAAGGGAACAAGAAAGACATAGAGAGTGAGAAGTGAAGAGAGAGAGGAAGTGACAAGGGAGAGATGGAGAGAGTGTGTGTATGTTTGGGGTGAGATAAAGAGACCAAGAAGGAGATATGGAGATAAGGGAGGAGGGAAGGCAAGAGGGATGGATATAGTATCAAAATTGGAGAGAGAGAGAGAGAGAGAGAGAGAGAGAGAGAGGTGGGAGAGCAAGGAAGGAAGAGAGAGGATGTGAGAGAGTGGAGAGAGGGAGGGAAAGAGATATGGAGTTGGAAGGGGAGAGAGAGGGATTTATAAGGAATATGGAGGGAGAGGAGAGGATAGCATGAGGAAAGATAGATAGAAGCAGGGGAGAGGGAGAGAGGGAGAAGATAGAGATATAGATGGAAGGTGAAAAGAGGGAAGAAGATAGAGATAGAGAGAGGGGGGGAGGGATATAAACATTGATAGATATTGTGTGGGAGAGTGTGTGTGTTTGGGGGGGGGGGTTACGATAAAGAGACAAACAAGGAGATATGGAGGGAGATGTAGATATAGATGGATGGGGGAGATAAGAAAGAATATTTATTGCACTAGATGCATTGATTTCTATCTAGATGGTGATTTCTAATCGTATTTGATTGTCTGCACTAGATGCATTGATTTCAGTGTAGATGGTGATTTCTACTCCTAATTGATTGTTTGTACTAGATGCATTGATTTTAGTGGAGATATTGATTTCTATTGCTATTTGATTTCTTGCACTAGATGCAACGATTTCGATTTAGATGATATCTAATCATATTCTATTGCTTTCACTAAATCCATTGATTTCAATGTAGATGGTAATTTCTAATCCTATTTGATTGCTTGCAATGGCTACATTGATTTAAATGTAGATGTTCATTTCTAATTATAATTCATATTGGTTGCACTAGATCCACTGATTTCAATGTAGATGATTTCTAATCCTATTTGATTGCTTGCAAGAAATGAATTGGTTTAAGTGTAGATAGTGATTTCTAATCCTATTTGATTGCTTGCACTAAATACATTGATTTCAATGTAGATGTTGGTTTCTAATCGTATTTGCTTAGTTGAACTAGATGCATTGATTTGAGTGTAAATGTTTATTTCTAATTCTATTTTTTTCTTGCATTAGATGCATTGATATCAGTGTAGATGTTGATTTTTTATTTGACGTAATTGGATGTATGATGGTACACTAATTTTAAAGTGATTGGATTAACAATGTGCACCAATTTTAGTGCAAGCACAAAAAATTATTGACAATGTACATTTTTTTTTTGTTATAGTAATTCAATGTATTAATATTGGAGACAAAGATAGACAAGGTATGATGTTTACTACAACAACTCGAGCTAAATATTTAAATGGTTTACGATATGAAAATATGACAAATCTAACAAGGGTGACAATAATAATAGTAGAAGAAAATAGTTTGAGATTAATCGCAATGAAGACTATTTGTAATTGAAAACATTATTATTATTCACATTTTCTATCATTCAACACTATTATTGTTACTTTGAATTCAAAATTTCTATTTCATCTTTTTTCATCATTAAAATTATTAACAATATTTATCATCTCAATAAACTAAGGCAACTAAGCAAATTTAAAATTAAAATGATCAGGTTAATATTACACATATTTAGCATATTTAAAATGATTATATTAATATTAGATATGTTTACATATTATTGATAAAAAAATTCATATCTTCGTTAGATTTTCCTTGGCCGCACACGAAGGACACCAACCTAGATCCATCTTAACTTTGGATCTATCAAGCACCAAGAGGGATCAAATCTCTCTAGGTGCAAACCTTTCCTCAAGTATTGCACTCAAAAAATAAGTTTTCACCTTCAGAGATTCCATCCTTCTCAGCACTTGATAGATCCAGGGTTAACATGGATCTAGGTTGGTATACCTCCCATCACTGACTGCAGTTCTTATTTCACATGGGCTTCACTTAATGAACCTATGACATATCACATGCATTCATGGCATATTAAACAATACCCTTAATTTTCCAAGATATTGGAAAATACGTCTAAAAATCACATTATCTAACCCACTACCAATATGAACCAAATAGACCTTCCCAATTTAGAAAGGCCCTATTTTCACTAGATATTATAGGTGTTCTATTTTTCATGAACATTTTTTATATCCTTTCATATTTTTTTATTAATTTTGAACTCTGTTTTTTATACCTATCAATATAAAAACTCTTTACCCCCTATATATTCCGTAGTATATTATGTCATTTTTCCCTCAATATATATCCTCCAATATAAACCCATGTGGTATGGTATTACTCCCAATAAAATAACGTGTCTTATTCACAAGTTTTATATAATATAACAACTATATCCATATATAAAATTCTATTAAATAATATATATATATATATATATATATATGTTTTTCTATAATGTATTAACCGTATCATGTGCACATGGGATGTTTTCATATTGGGTCATATCGATTATATATGATGTAGTTAGAACAATTTTCATGTGTAACCTCTCTTACGATGTGTGATTCAAGCCAGTCAAAGGGCCATAAGCCTTAGAATATGGTTGAGTTGAACAATAAAATAAAAAATACATTATTGAAGGGACCTCCCACACAATGAGCCATTCGCGAGGAGCCCTCACATTTGTTGTCATTAAGGAAACGAAATGGGCATTGCCTCAATGTGGTGGAGAATGGAACACCGCTAGCAATGGACAACATGAATCTCAGGGATATGCATATATAGTGTTACGTATATGGTGTTATGCATATTGTAGAGCAGGTGCAAATCCTGATTTCCTTCTCCACTGAAGTTCTTTTCAAGTTTTGAAAGCTAGGGGTCGTGGTGGATTGCAATCTGTGGACGACTCGCCATTTCATTACATAGTCATAGAGGGTTGGTTTAGGTGGTGGGTTGTAAAGTCACGAGCCATGTCATGGGGCCAACGAAGTGATACAGCACCCTGTGCCACAACCGGAACATGGAGTGGTCGCGAGGTTTAGTGGAAGGAGACCGCGATAGTGGATCCTCTCAAATTCCTTTGATTTTCCACTGACTCCATTGATTTTCCACTGAGAAAACTCCAACATTTATTGGGGGCATGGAACCACAAAGGGAACCATGATAACGGGCCATGATAGTGAACCATTACATGGTCGTTGATCTCATCGTATAAAATTTACTTGTTCCATTTGCGGATTGGAAATGGACCCATGTCTACATGTCATATATTGACATTTATTTCACAAGGATTCCGAGGAGAAATGGAGGATGATATGACAATTCACATGGATTTATGCTGTATATATTTAACGTTACATATAATGAACCTTTTACGTATCCTGTATTGTCTCGCAAGAATGTTTTAGGGCATTGAATTATATATATATATATATATATATATAATATTTGTTTTGAAGATATTTTTTATTCATATATTTATGTAAATGATAAAAATATGGTTACTTTAAAATATAATTATTGTCTTGATATAATTTGTATATGTTATTTTTGGTACACTTTGTAGATTTTACTCATTGGTCAAAGCACATGCATATATAGTTGTTCGTGGTAGATATAAATAAATATGTTTAGATCCATATCAATTAACTTATTGTGATATAATATATATGGTATATAAATGTGTTTATATTCTTTTGTATATATCTATTTATAATTGGCATTGATATATGTGTTATGCTATATATATATATATATATATATATATATATATATATATATATATATAATCAACTATAATTTTTTATATGAATTTGTGGAGATAGTGAAAAAAAAGCATAAAAATTTGTTTTTCTTATATAATTAATTAAGTTGTTGTGAACAAAAGTGTTTGATTTCATTTAAGCCATTTGTAGGCCAAGAAAGTATTTGGCTCATCAGATGGCATGAAATCGGCCTATGCATATAAGCCAATTGCTTAAAAACTTAGTTTCCATGAAATAATAAAAAAGAGGGTTATGTTGCCACCGAATAAGAAAAAAGAGGGTACAATAACAGAAGATTGAGCTTGAGTTAAGCAATTAATATCGAAGAATGAGATTAGGTAATAGTGGAGAAGGAGTGACGTGAGTGTAGAGCTATAAAAAGTGTAAGTTTGTATCCAAGAAACGAAATTTTGTCAGTGAACAATCAAATGAAAGAGAATTTCAAGAAAAATATTTCTAGGTGGATATGAACTAAATTTGAAAAGTAATATATCCCTAGAAATTGAGGCGAAAGTTACAAGATTCGTGGGGAAAAGAAGTTGACCTAGTAAAATATCTTTGGAGAATGTAACTTACTACCAGATTGTTGGAGTTTTTCCAATAAAAAATAGATGGAAAGCTATTAACAAGTATGATGGAAAGATATTAAGAAGTATAATGCACTCTTGACCTCATATTGCTAGTTTTGACAAGAAATTTTGTGGAATTTCTTCGAAGAAACATACAGTTCAGGTGGATAATAGTCAGTATGAAAATTTTAGAAGAATGAGAAATATTAGACATTCATAGTCCAAAAGAGTAATTCAGAGCTATATATGTTAGCATGGGATATGTTAGGAATAAACCAAATGATCATTGAGTGAATAGGTTGGAAAATATTGATTTGGAAGAGATTATGAGAAACCTCAAAATGAAGGTTCTCAATGTTAAAGCAATAATGTCAAGATGATTAAAGAGAAGCAAGAAAAAAACATTCAAATTCTACAACATCTAAATATAATTCAACGGGAGTTGGGCCAATAGTCTGAGTAAACTAGGCATAAGAAATTAGAAACATACATGGTAAACATATTCTTAGAGTTTTAAGGAAATCTAAAAGCGATGACTAGCAATAGAGGTGTGTAGAGAGGATATTTCACAAGATGAATTATACAACCTCTGAGACAGATAGTAGCATTAGTGTGTCACTAGTGTGAGGGTCCAAAAAGAAGAAGCATTATAAGGACAACCTACAAGAACTAAATAATATTAAGCCTCCCATTTTCAATGGAGAGAACAAAAAGGACGAAGATGTTGAAGATTAATTATTAGAAATACGAATGTATCTATATTTATTTGATTATTCTTCCACCCTAGAAGCTCGAATTTCAATCTATCAGCCGAAAGGTAAAGCTCACCTATGGTGGGCGTAGCTTAAGGAGGGCAAGAATGTGGACAAAAAATGGAAGAGATCATGGAAATTTAAAGAATACTTCCAAATGAATTATTTATCTGAAAATCATTATAAGAAGAAGATGCAAGAATTATTTTACTTGAAATTGGGTGATATGACCATGGAGAAATATGGTCGAAATTCCATAAAGTTGCTAAGGTACATTATCTTTATCAAATATGAGAAGGTTAAAACTCAAAGGTATGTTAGCGGAATACCTTTATTATTTGCAGGGAACATGAAATTCAATGAGCCCAAAGAATTGGTGGCATCCATGAGGAAGGATGAAAATTATTTGAAAAAAAAGGAAACAAGTCAATCGTACGAAAAACCTGGGTCAATAGGAACAAGACTCTCATGGAACATGGGAAGAAAGGGTTTAAACCTCTACCTTTCAGGAATTGGCCACGAATGAAACATCGTTCAACTTTAGTTGTTAATGAGCCCAAGGGAAGTGAATTATTAAGCAAGAAACCCTCGGTCCACCCCATGAGATGTTGGGGTTGTTGAGGATATCATAAATTATATGATTTCCCCTATAAGGATGGGATTAAGAAGAAAATTCTCAGTATGTGGGCAATTGATACACGTAACAAGTGGGTTAAAGGAAGCCCAAGATTTATGTCATGCTAGATAAAAAGTAAGAAGAACATCAAGAACATGTGATTGAGGTTGAAGGTAAATTGCATAATTAGCCTATTACTATTTTAATTAATTTTGGAGCTAGTCACAATTATGTTGATACAAAATTAGTAGAAAAATTTATGTTAGTAGAGATTAAACAGAAAAATGCAAGGCTAGTTTAATTAGCTACTAGAGTTAAGATAAGAAGTATGGAACTCGTGAAAGAATTCCAAATTGAGCTGAATCAATTAAGTACCAAATTTGAACTTAATATAATATCCGTAGGATCATATGATTTCTTAATCAGTATGTAATGTTTTGAGAAACATCGCTATATTCTATATTGTTATAACAAAATTTTCACCTGCATGGATGATAAAGGCCAATATAAGTAGGTCTAGGGACTACGTAGATCGATATCTCTTAGGGAGATATTATCTTTTCAGTTAAAGAATGATTTTAGAAAAGGCTGTTAGGTTCTGGAAGTTCATGCAGAGGAACTCGATAAAGGTCAACACACCAATTTTGAGGATTACCTAGTATTAAAAGAGTATGCTAATTCCCTTTTGGAAATTATGGGGTTACCTTTGAGGAGGGATATAAACTTCTTGA
This sequence comes from Pinus albicaulis, assembly GCA_034641835.2. Classification (NCBI taxonomy): domain Eukaryota; kingdom Viridiplantae; phylum Streptophyta; class Pinopsida; order Pinales; family Pinaceae; genus Pinus; species Pinus albicaulis. The sequence goes on from JAXQQM020074227.1 coordinate 27,916, forward strand.
TTGATTTGATGTCGATATTTGCTCCGGTATCTAAGAATCCCTATAGAATGAGTCCTCTAGAGCTCATAGAAATCCTTATACAGTTAGAAGAGTTGTTGAATGATGGTTACATCTAAGTGACATGGATGGTTTAAAAGGTGAATTGGATGGTTTAAAAGCACACATGGAAGCTAATAAGGATGGCATGGAATCTAAGATTGATGGTGTAGAATAAAAACTTGAAGGTTTGAAGGAATGTTTGACACTGTTGCTATAAGAAAAGCTTCCTAATGGTGGAAAGGTAGTAGAGGAAACTCACGATGAGAACAAAAGAAATGTTAATCAAGATTTCATAGACTCTAGCATTGGATTAAAAAATCACCATATTCAAAAGATTGATACTAGGATGTTTGATCGCAAAGATCCGGTAACATGGATACTAGAGATGGAGCAATATTTTGACCTCCATAATGTGAAAAACACACAAAAGGTACACATTGTAACTTTATATTTAGAACCAAACCAATATGTATGCTATCGATGGATTTTTTCTTGTAAAGCACTTTTCACTTGCTCAATTTTTACGGAGGAAATTATAGCACATTATGAGGATACAAAGAGCAACACCTTCTTTAGCCAATTGACAAATTCAAACAAAAGTGTTCAATGGAAGAGCACATTGAGGACTTCCAAAAAGTGAATATCAGGGTAGATTCTAGAGAAGAATAGGATTGATGTATTCATAGGGACTTTAATGGATAAAAAATATGAGGTTCGCCTTTGGGAATCTTATTCATTGGAGAAGGCATTCAGGGTGGCAGGAAAAGTTGAAAGAAAAATTATGGAAATAAGGAAGTCTACCAATCACAACTATAAAGATGGAAATGTTGCGGCTCCTAGCCTTTCACAACCTACAAGGTTTACACCACAACAATTCGAGGAAAAAAGAGCAATAGGGATTTTTTTATAGTTGTGATAGAAAATACACTAAAGGTCGTAAGTGTCTCGAGAAGAAATTATTTTACATAGATTGTGAAGAGGAGGAAGAAAAGGAGTAAGAAACATCAAAAGAGGAGGATATACATCAGTAACCAACCCTAGAGAAGGAATAATTGAATCCAACCATATCTTGTAATGCATTGGTAGGGATTACTACTCCTTAAACTCTCCAGATAGAAGGATATATCAAGAAAAAAGATAATAGTGTTGATTGATTCGGGTAGTATGCATAATTTTATTCCTTTTAAGATCACCAAGAAATTCAATTGCTTCCTATATCCAACACCAAAATGTCAAGTGATGGTTGCAAATGGAGGCACTATATATTTCTTTGGAAAGTGCCATAATATTAATCTAACCATGGGGTAATATGTATTTAATAATCCAATGATTTATATTCCAATGGGTGGGGCTGATGTTGTACTCAGAGTCCAATGGTTACAATGTTTGGGGACTGTAGCTTCTAATTTTTAAGAACTTTTCTTGATTTTTTTTGGGAAGGAAAGGAAGTTAATTAAGGGGTATCACAGGGAAACCAATAAATATAATCAGCTCTAATGCCATGTAAGAGACTCTGATGAAAGAAAAACGAGTCATAATTGCACAATTATGCTCGCTACAGGTTCAAACATCGAAATCTTGTATTTGTCCAGATCTCCAAAAAGTCCTAGACAATCATTCCGAGGTGTTTGAGACTCTCAAAGGCCTCCACCTATTCATCATCATGACCATGCTATTCAATTGATTCTAGGAAGTGTTCATCCAAACATTAGAACTTACAAATATCCCTATGCCCAAAGGAGTGAAATTGAATGCATGATTGCATAAATTCTAGAGGCTGGTATAATTCAACCTAGTCAAAGTTATTTTTGTGCTCCAGTGGTATTGGTGCACAAGAAAGATGGATCATGGGGCATGTGTCTAGATTATAGGGAGCTAAACAAGCTTACTATTAAAGATAAATTTCCCATTCTTGTAATTTATGAATTATTGGATGAATTAAATGGAGAAATTTACTTCACCAAGTTGGATCTCCATTCAGGTTATCATGAAATTAGAATGAAGACTTAATACATTCTGAAAACAACATTTAGAACTTATTAGGGTCATTATGAATGTTTTTTAATGCCTTTTGGCCTTACCAGTGCACCTTCTACATTTCAAGGTTTGATGGATTTCATTTTCAAACCCTTAGAAAATTTGTGTTAGTTTTTTTTGATGATATACTAATCTACACCAAGTCTTGGAATGATCATGTTCAACATGCTGACAGGATGCTCAAACTATTGGAGGAGAAACAATTATATTCCAAAACCTCCAAATATTTCTTTGGAGTACAAGAGGTGGGATGTATAGGTCATATTCTATCTCATGAGGGTGCTATGTTAGATCCTAACAAAAATAAAGCCATTAAGGAATGGAAAATTCCCACAACCTTAGACAATTTGCGAGGATTTCTTGAGTTAACATGGTATTATCGCAAGTTTGTTAAGAATTATGGGAGATAAGGAGCACCTCTAACAAAATAATTGGATAAAGATTCATTTTCTTGGACTCAAAAAGAAACCAAGGCCTTTGATCATCTTAAACAGGAAATGTGCCAAGCACTACTAGTCTTAGCTACGCCTCATTTCACAAAAACCTTTATTGTGGAATGTGATGCCTCGAGAAATGGAATTGGTGTTGTTTTAATGCAAGAAGGAAGACCTATTTCTTTTGAAAATCATCGAATCAAAGAAAAATATTTACAGAAAGATATTTATGAGAAGGAAATGTTGGAAATACTACACGCACTAAATAAATGGTGACCTTACCTAATGGGAAGACACTTCAAGTTAAAAAAACATCATGATAGTATTATTTAATTTTTGGAATAGAGACTATCTTTAGAAGAGTAGCAAAAATGGGTCACAAAGGTGTTGGGTAGTGACATTGAAATCATCTACAAAAAAAAGGAAGCTAAATGTTTTTGGAGATGAACTCTCAAGAAAGGATGAGGACATGGAAGCATATCTTTGTGCCATTTCTATTATCCAACCAAATTGTATAACCAAAGCAAGGGAAGATTGGAATAATGACGAAGAAGTGTGGACACTCATTCAAAATTTGCAGCAATATCCCAGTACATCAGATACATTTAGTTGGAAAAATGATTCATTATGGTACAAATATCACTTATATATTTGTAATAATTCCCAACTAAGAACAAATATTCTTTTGGAATTGCACACCTCTCCCTTAGGAGGAGACTCGGTAACTTTAAAAACTTACCACGTGTTCAAGAAAGATATTTTTGGGATGGACTTAAATATGATAGTCATAAGTTTGTAGCAGAATGTTTGGTCTGCCAACGAAATAAATTTGAGACAATTAAGACCTCGGCTCTACTACAACCTTTATCCATTCCAAGTCAACATTGGGAGGAGGTTTCAATGGATTTTATCATAGGTTTACCCAAGTCCGAAGGAAAGAGTGTCATCATGGTGGTAGTTGATAGACTTACCAAGTATGCACACTTTTGTGCATTATCTCATCCATTTAAAGCCAGTACAGTTGCTACTACATTTATGGAAATAATTCAAAAGCTACATGGAAACCAAAAGATTATTGTAAGTTACAGAGAACCCATTTTCACTGGAAATTTTTGGACGAAATTATTTTATTGTTTGGGTACTCAACTAGCTCATAACTCATCTTGTCACCCTCAATCTGATGGGAATACTGAGATAGTGAAGAAATGTTTGGAGGGATATATTTGTTTCTTTGTATCTGGTAAAAAAACAAAATGGGTCAAGTGGTTACCTCTGGCTGAATGATGGTATAACGCTTCCTTCTACACTATAGCAAAAATGACCCCATTTATGGCACTTTATGGATATCATCCACCGGCCATCACATCATCTTTAAGAGAAAATTCTAAGGTTCAAGATGTGGAATATGACATTGAGACTCAACAACAAGTTCTCCAATGCTTAAAGGATGACCTAACTTTGGCACAAAATCAAATGAAACAACAGGAATATCAACATCGCAACAAAAGAAGTTTTGATATAGGCATCTAGGTATTTTAACACCTACAACCATACAAAAAAATTTCCCTCAAGCAAGCTAAGAAGGATAATAAATTATCACAAAAATAATATAGTCCTTACAAGGTGTTGCAAAAGATTTGTACTATTATGGCTTACGAACTGGAGCTTCTTCCATCTTCCTGAGTGCACCCAGTTTGCCATGTTTCATGATTAAAGAAGGTTATAGGTGACAAAATCCTAATTAAAAAAATGTTGCCAAAACTAGAGGAGAAAGGAAAGGTCATGTTGGAACGTGAAGAAGTCACAGAAAGAAGAATGCGATAGCTACAAAATCGACCAATTTCATAGTATCTCATCAAGTGGAAGAACTTACCCACTGAAGATTCCAAATGGGAGGATGAGAATTTTATACAAAATAATCCATACTACTCAAGTGTTGACGAAATTTGTTTTTGAACGAGAGGGGCATGTTATGTCCCTATAATACTAGTGTAGCCCCTTACTGTTATTGTTAGTGTACTCCCCTTAGTGTTATTATTATGCCCCATAGAATCCCACTATTGTAATTGTTGTGACCTTACATTATTATTTTTATGTAGGCTATGATTATATTGGGACCCCTTAGACTCCTATATATCGTAAGTATTTTTTTTTCATTTGAATCATCCAAGAACTATTCATTTATGTAATTTAAAGGAGGTTTCCCCCTTGAAGAGGTTGACTTCTAAGTTGTCAATCTACTTTTTCTTCTATTTTGTGTGTTGGTTGCATAACAAGTTGTATATAGAGTTTCCTTACTTGCATCCATGTGTGTTCATGATCTATTTCATATATCTTTTGTTAAAAGGCATGTTCCTACTACTGATCACATACTTGATTGGAATATGATCCACGTGGAGCTAGAAGGAAAATTTCAGATACAACCCAGACAGACCATGTACAGGATGGTCAAGGTGCTCTCGAACTGAGTCGTAGGCATGGTAAAGGTACAATAGACCTGACTCAATCTTGATGAGGCCACTTGGAAAAAATTAGATGTAATGAGGGTAGAGTACCCTCATCTTTTTTATTGATGTACTATATATACATGTATATATATGTGGCACAAAGGAACGTGTATAAAATAAGGGGGAAGGAATTCAATACCCCCACTATTTTTTATTATATATTTGAACATGTTCATATTAGGTTACTAAGCCAGATACATTTTGGTGGGCTTGCGTGATGGTGTATTTATGCTTGATATACCTTTGGGTTAGACTGCCCAAAATAATATGCCAATTTTGATTATATGGTTAAAAGGATAGGATTTTATACATTATAACTAATGTACATATTTTGTATATAATAAATAGTATGAAATATACTAGCTATATTACCACTCCACAATAATATTATGGGGGGAACATAACTCCACAAACACAAAAAATGAGGTTCATGAAAATTGGTGGAGATAAGTGGACATTGGGGTCCACGTGGATTTGGTGTGCCATAGGGAGGAGAGGCTATGTAGTGTGGAAAACATGTATATATATACTTTCCTATAAATATAGGAGGGGATTATTATTATCATTCATTCATGGATTATCTAGATGGATTTTCATATGGAAAAACATTTCTTGGAGGAGGATGATGGTTAAACTTTGGGCCTATAATGACAAGTTTGTGAGCCCTGTGTGTGGGTTCTAATACAAATTAGATTTGTTTCATTTGTGACCTAGATGGTGCTTGAATAACCATGGAGAATCATAACCATTGGTTTAGCACCTTGGAATTTATGGCTTACAGGGAGCATGGAGCCTTGTAACAACATGACTATTGGGTTGGCACCTTGGTCTTGGAGATTCATTTATTATTTTTTTTGCTCTTTCCTGCGGATTTTATAGCCCTGGGTCAGGGTGGACTAATGGTTGATATTAATGAACCATGTGGTCGATGGCAGGGCAGAATGTGGAGAGATTGTAGACATTTTGATTGTCCTGTATAGATAAGTGTTCGTAATAAACGATACGTACAGTTTTTTCTATGTATGTGCCATCTTTGTCATATGACATGCACTATTTATTTATAATGGATGAAATCTCTAGAATTGGGGTTTTTGCACTGTCACATATAAATTCGTGATAATTCCACTTTTTGTATATTTCCAATATCTATTAAAATACTCAAATTACTATTTTTTTTTTGTATCGTAGAGGAACCTAACAACCCACCTAACACATAACTACTAGTAAACCTAGGGGGTTTACGACCTATCCTTGTATCTCTATATCAAGTCATAACTATGAGGATTGAACTTCAATTATCTAAGTTTTCATATACTTCACATTACTTCCATCACCAATTGAGTTCCCCCCAAATCATTGGTCAAATTACTATTATTTCATAATACCATTACATTTATTATGAATTAAAAGTATACATAATGTATTACATAATTCTGTATTCATATCTATAGAAATTAAGTTCTTTGCCTATTCCAAATCTTATGAGTTAAATTTTGAGGAGGTATGATGTCACCCAGAGGCAAGGAACCTTACATCTAAGATTTTGTGTAATGTGGTTGCATCTTTCATCAAATATTTATAATTGATACGAAATCTTAAAACTATCCACGTGAACAATAAAATGATTGAACATCTACATAATGTTTCATTCAACTACAGAGGAAAAGTGGGCAGTAACAACAACTTTTAAGACATTTTTTAAATAGGTGGTCCTGTTTGTTTATCAGTTTGTTTCTTTATAGAAATTAGTTCTTTAAATTTATTACATGATTTTATGTAATAAGTGTTGAATTGTGTTATAGTTAAATTTGTGAATGTAACATAATTTCAAATCTTATCTCCTTTAAATAATTGTAAATGATTTAGATTTTTATTTTTTTAAGTAAAAGTAAAGTTACTTTTGACTAAAAACATAGAAGGGAATTTTTATCATCTTTAATTTTATGGAATTTTGTGAGGTAAACTTAAGGTTATTTTTTTTTTGGTGGGGGGGGGGGGGGTAAGTAAATTATTTATATCAATTAAAAATAGAGGACTTAAATTTTAATTCACTAAATTCTAAATTGGTTAGTAGGTCACTTCGAAGACTAGACCAAACCTAGTATTTTAGTCTTTTAAAAGGTGTAAAAGACAAGATTCTTCATATAATTTCAAAAACCAAAAAACATATATTGTGGTTGGACCTAGGCCTTTTTTAAACCAATAATTACAAAACTGTAACATAGAAAGATGAGGACATGAAACTAAGAGATAGTTAAGAATAATTATATGTGGATTTAATAGGTATGGGCTCCTTGTTACTACCTGGAGAGTATCTTGATTTAAGAGTGATTCCCATATGTTTCTTTATGTATTCCAACCTACGATCTAGAGATATCATTTGTTCCTACATGTGATCCAAATAGAGGAGAATTTCCTACATGCCTTTATATATATCCATCACAACCTTAAGAAGGAACTTGAGGTGCCAATAAATGTCCACCCTATACATGTATTGATTGTAATTCCCATGAGTGCTCTCGGCATCAAGAACCCAATATGTAACTTCTACTAATACATTGGTGTTCATGAGGGTACATCTCTAGTTTTATAATTCTTGTTCAACTTGAGAAATTTCATCTTGGAAAATTTGAGGAATGAGCTCCCTAAACCATTAAGTGGAACTTGTATCCATCGCTTTTTCATGAGCATGGCCTAGTTCTTGATAATATGCCACCCTATGATGAACCCAAGCTCTTTGACTTGGAATATTGATTGCACTAAATCAGATATGAATCCATTGGAATACATGGGTCCTGCTAGGCTCAAGGAAAAATCTTGAGAGAATAATATACATATGTAAAATGTGGTCTCAAGTGATATCCTTATAAATTACAATAAGCTAAGGATATTTCTATAGAAACCAATAAATAGAAACCTTAAGATGGTGAAAAGACTCACAATATGTTTTCCTCACCTTTACTTATAAAACTAGTTGCCATCAAACCAATAATTATGAGCAATTTAAGATACTGCAGAGAAGGGTATATTCAAACTTGAACTTACTACTACCAAGATCATCTACATGTTGAGTGTTGGACAGGGAGAGCCCACCAACTTAAAGTATGATTTGATGGAATTTTTCCTAGGTGTGACAAGGCTATGAGAAGGACCCATAATATTTTTCTAAAGAATTAATGGTAAAAGAGGTGAGGGAAACAAAAAAAATTTGTTTTATTTTCTTATGAGACTCCTCTAAGCTAGAGCTAGAATTGAATGAATCCAAAAATAACAACCTATGAAACTTCCTTAGAGGAATAATTATTGCCCACATGGAGAGAATAAATAAAATTACCATGCCATGAGCGAATTTTTGATGCATTCACCGCATGAAAATGCTTTGAAGTGTGAGTATGAGATAAGATGCATTGGAATGATAATGGAAATTAAAGTTTCTAAACTATGATTTTTTACAATACTTCTTTTCTTGAAACTAATTGAATGTCCCCTCAATGAACTGCAGCTGAGAGAAATGCACATTGGGAAGGAATATTTCCTCAGGGGATGTGAAATCCTGCTTGGTTTTATGAGAATACATCATAAAACACTTCCAATACAAAAAATAATGTGTCTTATTAATAACAAGATGATGGGATATATGGCTCCCCCTTGGCTCTTGCATACTATTACCTAATCCAATATGGGGGCATGCTACCACATGCCTCTAACATGTGGCTTGGAGGGATGGTTGCATCCTGCCCCTGATCCTCTCTCATATTTAGTACCCCATCTAAGGATTCATTCCCTATTAAGTGAGGGTCCAACGATCTCGATTACGGAAATATTCTACAAAATATTTCGAGGGGGAGGATATGATAGAGGTCGAAGTGACACATCCTTTATCAGTAAAATGATTCAAAATTTTATTTTTATATTAATTCTGACATGATTTGGAGTAATCACAAGATGATCCATAAAATACCATGGATATTCCAATAGACAATTTGTAACAGCATATTTTATAATTATACTTGAAAATCCAAAAATCAACAATATGAGGGATTGTTTCCCCTTATATATATGGATCTATAAATTACTATTTATTGTGTATGTGTGGAAATTATAATATGAAAAAATTCTTGTTGCTACCAATTCCAAGGGGGGATATTTTTGAGCAATTTTTTGTCATTGATGTCAAAAGTTAGTCATTGATATCATTCCCTAGGATATTTTTAAGTAGGTTGGTAGTGATATTTGGCACTGTCAAGCTTGGGGGAAATTTTGTCTTTGGGGAATTTATACCTCAATTCCTTAGCTTCAATGAGGAATCCAAGTATTCATTCTTATATCCCTCATAATTACTTTTCCAACGGTATATGGCACTTGATTTAATTCCGAAGGAGTGAAGAGAACATCAGGTTTAATGTTTGGAAATTTAGGCATGTTAATACACACAATGATTAGTTTAAATAAGGATTAGTTCTAGCATTAGTATGCCATATTATTATGTTAAACATGTATCCTTGGGGATAATAAGATGATGAATATTGGTGTTCGAAGCCTAACAATGAAGATATCTCATACCATATCTCATCTTCAAATTTTCGGCCATCGTAAAAGACCAATTGTTTCGAAACCATAAATGAAGTGATAACATCGTTAAAGAAGAATAGTGTTGAAGTAGTTGTGGTTTTATTAAACATGGGCATGGGTTCATCCCATTTGGTGAAAGAGTTGACAAACACAATAATATACTTATGGTTATTGGAAAATGGAGGTCAACACTCCATAAATTTAATGTCCCATTTCCAGACAGGACCAATCACGATGAAATTATAGAGGGTAGTAGGTGGATATAAAGCCTTAGGGGCGTCTAATTGACAATTGGGACAATAGTTGACTACCTCATTGCAATCGCTAAATAGAGAAGGCCAAAATTATCTGGCACACATGGTTTTTGGGCAGTGGCCATTCTAGAGAGATGACCACCACAAGTGTCACCGTGATAGGAATTTATCATTTAATCATCTTCAACATGGGTGAGACAACTAAGAAGGATGGTGTCGACACCACAATGATAAATATCATCACCCATGAGGAGATAGTGAGGGGATTGATGTCGAATATGTCATTGATCATCACGATTGAGATGGGGAAATAATTTATAGGTTCGAAAATAGGTGAATATGTCACTATACCAAGGATAATTACAGGTTATAGAGAAAAATTGTTAATGTGGAAGGTCATCATTTTCCAGTGGATCTAGTGCACCAGTAGGAAATTCAGAAATGAATTGAGCAAGGGCTAAACCTTTCTTACTCTTGGTGGTAAAAAATTCCAAATCAAATTCCTGGAGGATAACTATCTAGTGAGCATACTTCTCATTGTTGATCCACTGACTCAACAAGAAGGACATAGGATTGGAATTTTTCATCACCTTGGTGGTACGCGTAAGGATATGATGATACAATTTTTGAACAAAGAACAAAATGTCCAGTGCCAACTTTTCTTCATGGTAATATGACATAGGAGGACCATCAAGGTTCTTACTGACATAGCAGATGACATGTTCATTCCTAGTTCCATAATCTTGTATTAAGACACTAACAACTGAATAGGTGGATGCTAAGACATATATGATGAATTCCCTCTTAAAGTTAGGTGGGATAATCAAGGAAGTGGAAGTGAGGGAATGTTTGAGGCCATCAAAATAATGTTGAGCTTGGTCATCCCAAATGAATGGAATGTTAGATCGAAGGAGTATAAGAAACCCATGAGCATTGGTGGCATAGTTAGGAGCAAACTGACGAAGAAAGTTGGTTTTTTCTTGGATGCTTTGTAGATGGAGAAGGGTGCGAGGAGGAGGAAGTTAGAGAATGGATTGAAATATGAGAGGGTCAGTAGTGATACCATGTCTAGACACAATGAAGCTCAAAAGCCAGTTGGCAGGAACAAAAATACACGCTTTAGGGCAATGGGGAGAATATTATACTGGCAACATCGAAGGAATATGGTACACAAATCATTAAGGTGTGGCGGTTGAAGCTTGGAATGAGTGGCGAGATAATCTAGATACGTAAGGATAATGTGATCCAGTTCATGAAAATAATAGGACATGGCACACTAAAAATCTACCCGAACATTATTTAAACTGAAAGGTATGACCCTATATGAGTAGGTTCCCTATGGACTAGTAATAGTAGTTTTAATTTTATCAAAAGCGGATATAAATATGATTGTACCCCGATGATCCATCCATAAAGGAAAGGAACTCATGTCCTTCACACTAGTCAATGATTTGGTCTATAAAAGGTGTGGGTAAATTGTCTTTGGGACAAGCTTTGTTTAGATCATGAAAGTCCGTGTAGACTTAAATGGTGCCTTGTTTATTTAGAATAAGAACAAGATTGGTCACCCATGTGGTGTATTCAATGAGATAAATAAAGCTAGCTTGTTTGAGCTTATATGACATCCTTCTTAGAAGGATTGATATCCATTTGCTTTTGGCATAAGGTAATGACATTAGGTCCATGTGTTGATATGGTGTTCAATAATGGGAGGATCAAGTCTAGGCATCTCATAATAGGACCAAGCGAAAAAATATAAAAACTATTTGTATAACTTAGTGTAAGCTTCAATTTATTCTCGAGTCCATTTCTCTTGCAAGGTGATATTCTCTTCAACCCCTGGTTTGTTAGAACTATTAATTTTGATGGTAGGGGAAATGTTAGCCATATTTCCTTCTTCGAAAGCATTTGGTGCAGGAATGGGATTTTGACGCAATCGATCTCGCCATGGATGAAGTATTTAGATTCCACAACATATTGATCATGGTATTTTTGTAGAAGGAAGTATGCACGATGCTTCATATCATCCCAATGATAATCAGAGGTGGTCATGGCTTCCATGACGTCTTCATCGGAATAAAATATGGGACGATTAGAGGAAGAGGGACCATTTGGTTAAGAGGAAATACCTGAAGCATATTCATGAGAGATAATTTTATGGAAATTACTTCACTTAAGTCACTAGTGACTAGTGACCCTAACAACTAGATATGAATTTTTATGCTTCAGATATTCAATGAAACAAAAAGAAAAACCATCCAAAAAAAAGAGCACATGCAACCTAAAACATACAACAATAAAAATCAACATTGTAGTACCCAATGGATTGTATAAATAAGCAAGTTTTATTAATGTAGATGGAACACCTAGTGAGGAAAACTTATGAAATTGGGTCTATAGATCCCCCACTGTGCGATGGGTCCTTTTGATGTCTTTGTGCTTCAGTGATCTGTTTCTCTCTCTCAACTCGCAATGGGAACAATAAAACAAAAATAACTTGAACTCAAGTGGGAGCTCAAATGTGATGAAATGATAGTAATGATGATGATAACTATCAAGGTGAAGAATGAATGGAAAACTCTCTTACTTATAACAAAATATTGAACTAAATTAGGAATTGGAAAATAATAAAATGTTATTGAACAAATAAAAATATAGTCATTTGTAATACTTTATTATGTTTTTTGGAGAGTGAAAAGATATTCAAAATTGTCAAATATCTTTAATTAGAAAGTGGTTGAAGTAATTAACAAATAAAAATGATTATTAATTACTTTTTGAGGATTAAGAAATAAATAATTATTAAATAGTTGTTTAATAATCATCTCATAAGGAAAACATGGAATAAATAAGGAATAATAAATAAATAGTGATTTATTTAATTACTCCAAGGTGATTAATTCAAAATTAATTAAGAAATAATTCTGAAGTGATGATTTAATAATTATTTCAAGGGAAAATTAAACGAATATTTACTTATTCATTTATTCTCATTAGGTTTTTAAATTTTAATGAGAAATAATTTAGGAAAAATTCTTTACTAAATTATTTCATTTGGTGAAAGTGATTTTACCATGGTAAAATTAATCCTACATGGCTTATTTCAATCCACCTAATAAGAAATGGCTAGGTGTTCATTTTTTCGGTGATAACAAGGTAATCATGTCCCTTCCTCATTGTTGGTCAACCTCTCACAATGTCCATGGAATGTTTTCCCAAGAACAAGTTGGTAGATGTAAGGGATTATATATACCCTATTTTTTGTTACTTGGATTGGTGGTACAAAGAATGCATCCTCTTATGAACATAAGTACTTATTTGTAATATTCCCAAATGGGAAATCCCAGCAATACATGTAGTAAAAACACATTTTTCAGAAATGTATGCAATAATAGTTAAATGTAGCCCATGGATCCATTCATTCATACATTATATTAGCCATATAAAAAATGAGATCTGGAAAAAATCATGGTAGCTTAGTTAAACAAGCTTCCCAAGCCATTATTACTCAAAAATCATGCAAAAAGAGAGGGGTTGCGACCATGAATTAAAATGGAAATACCCTGACAGCGTTATTTTATTACTCCTTCAAGAGAAATAATTTGTACATCAGATCTAGAGTTTATATGTGCATAAAAATTCACATCTATATCAGATCCATGCACTATACAGCTCCTCTAATGAACCACCTTGGGGTTTTCAGCAAAACACCAAATACAAGATGTAGATCTAAGATCTAAGATTGCATATCTATGGAAATATTCAGATCTGGAAAGTGGATCTGATTTGATATAATCAAAACAATTGACATCCTCCAACAGATCTCCAAAGTGAAAGGGAGATCCCCAACACTCAAAAAATCAACTCTCCAAATGGTGCACTGAATCACCCTGCAACTGCTTCTTCAGAAATAACGTAGATTTGGATCAATACTATGCTATAGGGGAAAAAATATAGTTGGAATGTATCCAAGATATGAAAATGAAGCTCAAAACCTCCAATACTATCCCTTAAATCGACTAGAGCCCTCCTCACTGAAAAGAAGCACTGAAATGCACTAGATCTAAAGATGTAGTTTCCACTTGCTGCAAATTTCTGAAATAGAAAAACCCTCAATAGGATCTCCACTGTCAAAGGAAGATGAATATTGGCCTTAAGCCAGATAGTGGAAAATATGGTGCAAGACTCCTCCAAGAGCTACTCAATGGAGGAGGTGGGCTTCCCGATCAGGAACGCCCTGTGCTAAACAACAATCTATCTCAGCTAAATAGCCAGAGAAAGAAATATGTCTAAAGAGACCATATATTAAGAAAACAATAATCATAAGCTAACCCCATATGGCTTCCATCCTCTTCCTTATAAACAATGTGAGCCTTCTCACCTTGGGTCCCACTCATTAGGGTTTCCATCTTCATGCAATGAATCTCCCTCCAAAATTGCATTGTGCCATCATCAATACGACTCCTCCATAACAGCGCTGATGAATTTGGTCAATCTTGACCGGATCTCCATGCATTTTATACTTCCACACTCAAAGTGGCTTTATTCTAACTATCTAAACAGATCCATATTACCACTGAGTTATCTTCATTATTTTTCCACACCCTCCATACTATCTTAGTTGACTTGGTCAAACTTTATTTTGTTCACATGCATTTAGCCCTTGTTCACACATGAAGGTGTTTTATCCAACTGTGAATATTATCTTTTTCCCATTAAGAGGATTTTTATTGCTGTTAAAAAGATCTATGGGTTTCCCTACCCATTTATTCATCTAACTATGTGTTTCGATCAAAATTAATATTGCAATTTGCTGCATGCTAATTTAGGAATATTACAGTCCTCCCCTCCCAAATGTTGCTTGTCCTCAAGCAACTGTAAGGATAGAACTGAAGAGCCTCTCATATTCCTCCTGTACAATCCTCAAGTGATAAGTTCCTCCAAAGAACAAGATGCTTTTTCAACAATATTTCCTCAAGTTGTTCCTCCCATGTGTAAAATTATGCCTTTGGTGAAAAATCCAAATGGCTCTCATCATGAAAAAGTGGGATATACATGGAAAAAAACTATGTGTGGTCTAGAGGCCTTCTTAAGGCATGGATTCTGAAATATACTGGGAATCATCATCCCCATGTGAAGCCTCCATCCCCAAGCTATCATCCAAAAAAAGTGAGTCACCCTCCAACATGGTAACTCCTGAAACATCTCCTCCACCTTAGGCTCCTGCAAAGAAGGTGGGCTGCATAGCTGAATATGTGGGACTAAAATTTCCATCCCACGTTGTTTCTCTCTCCACTTATGATATGTATGGGGCTGCTGCTAGTCTTGGGCTGAAATATTACAGTCTTCAAGAATGACCTAAATCACCCCACGAATCAAAAAATCCATGAAGTGCCTCCCCCAAGAACTCATGTTCTCCAAATGGCTCCTCCCACATGAAGAAAAGATGTATAGAGTGGCAATCATGGTTTGCCCATTGTTTCTCCCGAAACATGAAAGATATGAAGTATGGATTATCATACTCCCAATGGGCACCTCCAACTCTTGTGCCATCCTCCCAACAAATCTTCCCATAAGAACATGAACATCATCAATATATGGAAGAAAAAAAAAAAAAAAACAAGTTTCCTTATGACAACCAGGAGGTGGTTTATAGTTCCATATGTGGAAGAAATGTAGTGCATCCCTTGCCTGCCTAAAAAAAAAGTATAACAAGTGTCTTTTAAACCACTTGTTTGTTTCCACAATCATCCTACAATATAGGATCATGAAAGTAAAATTTTATGTCAATGGTACACACCAAAAATCATGTGGCATCCCCCACAAACCACAAATAAAATGGCCAACATCAATACTAAAAATGGCCTCAAGTAGATCACAATACAATATACAATAAGGGATGATCCTCCTTGGTACAATATGCTTCTCACCAAAAGTAATAGAGTACAAATCATAATGCATGAATGTACCTCCTCTACGATGTACCTTGGTCACTGAGCTGAAATGGCTCAACTAAAAGTTCTCCCTTACTCTCAATGAGTAGGGAAGTGGTTGTGACAACCTCTCCATCATCATCTGGGCTATGCATCTTTCCATATGCTGATATACATCCTGTTGGATTCCCTCCCAAGTTAAATCCTCCATTAAGGAATGATATGCATCAAAGTGCATGGAAAGGAATCCCACATGTGATGCATGTAAAAACTTCTCCTTAAGCTTAGAATCTCTAGTCAAGAATACTATGCCATAAGAATAGATGACCCCATCATCCACCATGTATCTATCATCTCCCTCTTGGTCATCCGAAATCATGCAAGCACCAAGATCTTGGAGTACTCTACCAAAATTTGAGACCTCCAATATGGATCAATCCTCCTAAGAGACAGCGCTGAAGATCTGAAATGTGAGGTTCCCCACATGCTGTTGTCTTTTCCTTTGACATCCCTCATGCCAAAGTCATTAATCATAATGCTGCCATATGTGCGAGATCCCTTCCAAAGTGGAATTACCTCCTCATCCTCCAAGGTTAAGGAGTAGCTCCTTTTCACCATGATAGTGCCATCTCCTACTCCTACAACATCATGCAAAGTATGGGAGAAGATCAACCCATACTCTCTCAGTAACAACCAAAGCATCAACAACTCTAGTTGCCTCCCCACACCATCATCATATAAATCATGGAGCAACAACATTATAGTTGAGATGAAAAATATCACATCACCCCAATACACCCAAACTCCTTGGTGCCATATGATGTAAGTGTCATGCCAAGTTTCCTCTACCAACATACCATTTGGAGAAGGCTATGTCACATGATGACCAAACTCTTCCAAGAGTAGCCAACGCAGTCTTGCCTCCTGCTGCTCATTATCATAAATCTGCAAGTGGCCTTCCAACCTCTTGCTCATCAACATCACCCATCCAACCCATGGTGAGTGTCTATCATCATGTCCAAAAGTGGCATTCCTCCAATGCAGAATACCATCCTCCCAAATCAGATTTTTGTCTTTGCAGTTCATGGGATGTTGAAATGAAATTTCATAAGGATCCAAATAGGTGGTAAGAAAAAACCTCCCATCATGATGTGAAATATCCATCAAGAAATATCCATCATAACCATGAGAGATGTTATCCATCATAAGATGTCCCCCAAAAACTATGTGCCCATCCTTTGTCATACATATGGGAAGGTCATTGGAATTCTCCAACAATGGTTGGGCCCCCAACTCATCACTGCTTCTCAATCACAGCGCTACTTCTTTCCATGATGGTGCATCTACTGTCTTCAGATCATACTCAATGCTGAACACATCGTTCTGCATGGCATGGTTCAGGACAATACTCATCCCTTCCTCCAAAAATCTACACTCCAACCCAAAGAGTTATGTGCATCTCAACAAATGGTACTCTAGGATGAAAGTACATCTACTCCTTGAGTAAATCAAGGTTGCTCAGTGCATTGAAAGTTTGCTGCTCCAAATCAGCAATATATTTTGACCCAAAATATATTGTTGATGTTGCAGGTTGGGGAGGAAAACCAGTGAGGGTATCACAAACATTTTTAAGAGAAAGATAGGGCACGAAATTTGTTAGAGTTGATGAGTTGCACGATGTTGTAGGATCAGGTTGGGGAGAGAAACGGTTAGTACGGTGGTATAAAAACTAAAGAGGATGTAACCACAAATTTATCATGACTACATGAGGAACAAGCACAAGTTTCCCGGAAAGGGGACTCTTGAGATAGGGTGGTATAACCACAATTGTGGTACATGATTATATCGTAAAAAAAGTGAGACCACTTGCGCACGTTGATAGAATCCGAAGGAGGCCACGATGTCTGTTTGGAAAATGGTCACAAGGGCTGTTTTGATATGTAAATTTGGTGCATTTTATTCTCACTTATCTCATGTGGGATAGAATATTAGGATGGTTTTGTGGATGGAGAGGGACTCGGGGTAGCTTCGATGATGTATTTTAGATGCCAACTCAGAATCGACTTTGATGGAGTTGGTGGTTACAAAAGTTTCCTTAAAGCAATTTTTTTATATCACATGAGGAGTTCCTATGATTCCTCTTGAGGATATGGCAATTGACACCACATTTTTTTGACAAACAAATGTTTGAACTCCCCATATCAATAGAGGTATGCATTTACATTATTACATGACTATTTCCTTGATGGGAGGTTTTACTTATGGATCTTCCCCATGGTGGGATCATATTGGTCGTGTTGGCCAATCAATGGTGCGGAGTCGATCCATATGATGTCAGGTGCATTAGGATCGAGTCAATATTTGATTTGGCCACATGATAAATTGTAGTGATGATTGTCCAGATTTATCGTACCTCAACCCCTCATATGATGACAAACGTTCAACTTGCATTGATGGAATGGATGTGTTCCATCACCTTCTTTTACTAGCTCAGAGTGGTACATCCTGGGATGACTAATTAAATCACACAGGTGGTGCGAGGGGAGATACATGGCTTCCAGTATTGAAAAAGTTTAATAATTTTTTTGTATTCATGTAGATCCTACTATTACTAGTCATCTCAGAGGATCTGGCACCTCCAAGGGATCCACTTACATGGTTTAGGGTTGGTTCTTATCCAACCCTTAGTTGAGTATGGAGTTGCTGTATGAAAATATGGAATTTAAGGGTGATCATGACATGGGGTTACCCCTAGGTGATGCTTGGGGATAGGTAGGTATGTGAGTACATTATTTTATTGATCTATAGCCATGTATTTATGTGTAATTTTTATGATGTATGTCATACTAATAGTTGATCTCTTTTATTTTATATGTATAACTTAATGGGAACCATCAAGGTACAGTAGCAAGAGTTGGAGAGGGAGGTGAAAGACATCCTCAATAGTGAGTTTTTGCGGTAGGATATCAATTTCCTCTGGAGGGAGCCATGGAGGAGTGATCAATGCAAAGGGTGCATCTCAGGTTAGGTGCTCCCCAGAAGGGTGGATATGTTGCAGGTCCCTAGGAGGAGATATGGAGGCTAGAGGCCTATGTGAGGGCCACAAAGTAGAGTAATATGGGTGCATGAAAAATGCTAACTAACCTTCTAATAGGGTTACCAAAGGCTGGTTGGGTGATGGTTAGGGAGGACGTCATTGAGACAATGATGGCATTAGACATAGAGTGGCATCTCTTCATTTTAAGTGTAGTTGTTGTACTGGCTACAACATGACCCATATTATCCCAAGGGAATGGAGACAAAGGAGGGCCTCCAACATATGGTGTAGGGGACAATCGTCCCAGAACATAGATGTATATATGATGTACTAGGAGGATTTTGAGGATGTCCCCATCGTTTTTTAGATAATCTATTTCTTTTTGTGTTGGCTAGCCAATGTACATAAACCCTATTATTTATTATTGATAATATGGGCCATGTGTATTAAGATTTATATGTATCGATTATGATTTGTATGCAACACTTTCTAGTCTAATATTTCATTAGCTATGCGATGGAAACCATGATTTGTATTCTTGGTATATATATGTGAAAATTTATTGTTATCAAAACCACATGATAAGAGTTTTTCATGAAAGTATTTCCAAAAATGACAAGGGACATGGTCATGGAAATTTTGATTAAAATATGATACAAAAAGATGGGAGTCAAGGAACACATGCAAATTATCGATACCTAACTGGGAGGCATCAACTAGGAGGACTATGAAAACATCATTTTCAAATTAATTATTAATGGTTGAACCAATGTAGAAACCATTTTGATTGAGAATATTCTGATTAGGAGAGTAAATTTCCCAGGCTACAAAACGAGGTTCTGCGACCATCGAGAAGCATCATCAATGAACAAGTGATACTAAGATAGAGGATGATCCGTACACAACACATGGTAAGAGTACAATTTAGAGTACATCGGTAATGTGTTGGTCATAAAAAAAAATCATGGCACACACTGACATCATAGGGAATAAAACATATGGTTAGGGATTGAATTTATTAAGGTATAACTGTTTGAGAGGGTCTTTTAGGAATGTCCCATGAGGTTTTTCTAATTTTTATTTGTATTATTTTTTGTATCAATAACCAAAAATTTAATATAAATCTGACATTTGTAGAGTTCAAGGTGTAAAACTATAAATTCCTAAGAGGCTATAGGTTCTTACAAAAAAAAATCCCTACTCTAACCTATGCTTCAACACTATTTTAAGTTAATGCGAACCTTTTTTTAAACTCTTAGTCTGATTCTTTCAATCAAATAGATTATTAAAGAACCAAACCCTTGCTAACGATCAACTAGAAACCTGATCTTCGACTATTAATCAAACTAAGGAATTTGAATGGAAATAATATCTCAAACTACTAATAAACATGGAAATTAAACTCCTAGAAAATCCACTCCAGAATGTAAGACAAGCAATCTCACATTCTATGCAAAATTCAAACCACTAGGTTTATTATAATGTTGTGCACAAATGTTATTATAGACTCGCTCTATTTAACTACGCACAAAACCGAGAAAATAAATATCAACTTTAGATATACTTATGAAACACATATTTAAATGAAGATGCATTAACTGTAAAATAAAACATCAAATCAATGAAAATGTTTTCCCACTCAAATATAGTGTTAACTATTCTCCCCAAACTTCACATACAACACTTGAATCTACAATAAAATTACTATCTTAGTCAAGAGAAATTAAGTATGGAAATGGTATATCTTATAAGAAACACACAAGGCTTATATATCAAGGAATAGGTTTTGTATATTCCATGATTACAAACTATTTTTAGGTATGTAGTGATTTGAAATAAGTTACATACTATAGATAAAAACCAATCCCTTAACTTGATCCCTCGTGGAGAATGAAGGAAATATCATTAAATATATTGAAATATCAGAGTTGTAAATGTTTCAAGTTTCATAAGCCCATCAATGACATATGTTATTTTTTCTTTACACCAATGTTAAGAAATCAAAGAATGGGATATATAGATATTTTTAGTAAACCTCAGTTAGAAACTCAGTATAATACTTATTATCAATCACAAGTTTTAGGCTAAATTGAATCTAGACAGCTTCAAATTTTTATTCAACACATGGTTAGCATGTATAAATATGTATTTTGTGTTTGTATTGTAACAAAACAGAGGCTCAAATCAAGATATATGTGTCACTCCTATGTCATTACTTTGACAAATATCCCTATATCTTCACAAGACCTAGTATGCCATTGTAGTGTTACTTCAACAAACCACTCCAAGTTATAATTATGAATAGAAACCATGAAAATCATTCATAAAACTGAGTATCAAATAAAAAATCATTGCAATGCACATATAATAACTGTATAGTGTCTCAAATAGTGATCAAATACAATTATTATTTATAAATGTAATTATTTGTCATAAAAATAACCATGTACCTTTGTAATGTACTTCAATGAATCAATCTAGGCTACCACAAAGGTCAAATCCCTATAGGTAAATGACGAAACAAAGTATGGTTTCATTCGATTAATATAATGCACATATGAGAATCATTTCATAACCCATTATGGGATTTTTGAGGTCTAAAATGGGCCTCCTAAGAAAAATGTACAACCAAAATAAAATTTATGAGAACCAATAGAATTCAAGATGATGATGTCAACCATGGGGGGATGATTCACCATTTTTGGGGTAAAGTAAAAAGTTTAAAAAGTAATAAAATAATAAAACTACTTTTTCAACTTGTATTTTCAACTTATCTCCCTAAGGGTTTACTCAAAGTTAGAACGAGAGTACTCGTTGGATGAAAAATATATCCTCATCCAAGGAGTACCCATGTTGCATAATTTTGATGGACCCTGCTAGACGAAAAATGAGAAATATATGAAAACACGTGATTGCGATCACATTTTTCATGTATTTCTCATTTTTCATGTAGCAAAGTCCTTCAAAATTATGCAACATGGGTATTCCTTGGATGAGAAATTAAATTTTGCATCCAACGAGTATTCCTGCTTGAAATTTGAGTAAAACCTTAGGGAGATAAGTTCAAAATATGAGTTGAAAAAGTAGTTTTTTCTTTTTTCCCTCTAAAATTTGATGATGTCATCAAATCTTATTTTATTATTTCCACTATTATTTTATAATTTCCTTAGGTGGCCCATTTTCGACCTCAAAATTCCCCTAATGCCATGCATACTATCCATTCAATAATCAACCATAAAAATGATTCAAATATTAATTCTTATATAAAATATCCAAGCACACAATGTCTCTAGATATGAAGATGTACAATTGATGTAAAAATGAGGAAATATGTATCAAGAATAAAATAAATAATTTTCACTCTAAAAACCTTAAGATATGAGATTAACCACTCCAGTCGACACACTGAAAATCATAAATATCAAATCAAATTATACATATGCAAACATATTAAACAAATAGACAAGCAAAAGAGTGCGACGAGTTGGATTTGTGGGGCCAAACAAACCAACTCATCCCGTATATAAGAAGCTTAAATCAGAGAAATGAGATCAAACATTAAGATTCACAAATAAATTAAAGGGAACATGCCTTGAGTCTTTAAAATTAATCTTTCTCAGTATTTACATGATAATTCAAATGCCGAAGGTCGGGCTAACTAATGGAGTAGAGAAAAGGAAGGTTAAACCAAAAGATTGAAGCTATAGTAACATCATTAACTAGGGCCAAGGGCCATGATTTCTTTCTTATACTAGTTACATTACAAATGTAGGTTGTAACAACAAAAACTAATAAAGATAATCTAATTATGTATAACACAACAACCATGGGAGGGAGGCTTGATCTTGTATTATCACAAGCTAACTTTAGAGGTATGTAGAGATGGATCGAACAAGAGCTGAAAATGGCTCCTCAAATATCGACATCCGAAAACTATAATATTATTTTGAGTGCACAATCCTTCGCCTAACTTTTAGGATGGTCTTCGAATAATGTGAGGAAAGATTATTAGTCAGCGAGCCCACGTGGTGTCTCAATATAAAATTGTAAACACGAACTTAAAATTTGGTTCCAGGATCATTAAAGATGGTGAAAGAACCTACAAAAATTCATTAGTAAGTATTTTAACCATCATAAAACCTAGAAAATGCATAGAAATGGAGTTTAGGTATAAATAATATTATACCTTCTAATTGTTTTATAGTATGATAATTAGACACATTTCTCGAACTTTTCACTGAAGAGGTATGGATATGCAGGGTAGGGTAGGTTCAAAATGCTAAAAAAATGGATCAAAATGGGCATATGTAAGGGTAAAAATGGGACAATTCTAGGGCCTAACATCTCCTAGGCCAATTGGTTTGTGTGTCCTCAAACAAAAAAGATAGTTGCATGTCACTCCCTTGCAAAAAACCAATATTGACACTTCTCCTTTTTATCGTTTCTCTATCTTGATATTGATCTCTAAGCCAGAGGTTTGAATGTATTTCAATTTTCTTTTGAAACTCTTGTTATGAGCCTATAAGTAGGTAGATTTTATTCTCCACTTCTTGGAATGCTTCACCATTCTTTTATTTTTTTTCTTCAATTCTTCCAACTCCTTCAATAACTCTTCATTGTTGGTTCTCATAATGTAATTCTAGTACTTTAGATAGCGGTTGAGAAGATCAATTTCTTTATATGTGTCCTCCAACGCCTCAATTTTCCTCTCTCCTTTTAACTCTTGCACCAAAAACTTAAGAAGCACAAAATATCCATAATCCTCAAATAACTAACTCGTATGACAAATACCAGGCTCATCGATGGAAACAAATCCCATCAAAACTAAGAATTTCCCTTTTATAGTTGTAGACCTTCCATATGCAAAGCCTTTAATTCTCACTGTACATTTTACTTTCCTGGACACAGGGATCTCCATTGTAGGGTTTCCATTAAGAGGGATTTGTTCCTCTGCTAAAATATGGTCTCTTAATCCAAGGGTCGCTCATGCACCAAACTATCCTCATCACCTGATATAGAAATTTGAGGTTTCACAGTCTTTGGAGTGGTTTTTAAAGAACAAAGTACACACTTCCCTTTCAACATAGCCCTAGTTACTCTGTGGGTCAGCTCTACTATTGATACTTTTTCTAGCATGCCCTTCTTCAATTCCTAGTTACTTGAATTATAAACCCTTTTCTTATGTTTCACATTAGATTTTTCATATGGTATATGTTTCAATCCCTATTCCTACAAATATATTGTAGGTTTATTTATATCCTCAGGAAATTTTCCCTTAGGGTCAATAATTAACCTAGGGTTTCCATACTCATTATGAGCAATGAAATTCTCCCAGCTAGAATCCCTTTGTCTTAGCTCTTCAGATACCAAAATTTTAATAATTTTGTGATTATAAATCTTATAATGAATCTGGGTCGGGCCTCCATTTAACCCCTTATGCCATCTTAGTTAATATTCTTAGAATAAAATAGGGTTAATTTATAAACTCACCTACCTCAAAATGAAGAAGCATGAAGATATGCTAGTGAAACAAAATTGAGTATCTCCCCTCGCAAGTGAGGAAATTTTTTATCACATACGATAGGATCTTCCACTTCTCAATAGTTAAGTATCATCGAACTCCTCATTTCCGATCAACATCATAGTGAGGGTATGTGATTTATTGCTTCCAAAATCCTCTTTCTACAAGAAAAATTTTGAACCATTTTTCTCTGATGCATTGAAGCTTGATTTCTTTAGAGATATATTATTATAAAACCCTCATAACAAGGCCTCCCATAGTGGAAATTTTTCCATTAAACCCATCATAAAACACCTTTTTGATTATAGGGTTGAGCCCATTTAATTATGAAGAAAATGAAACCATCCTAAAATCTGTAGAATCACCAAAATGAAAATTTCTTCAACTTATAGAGAAAAACAGTTAAAATATTCAAATCTTTTGACAAAAAAATATCTATCACATCTCCTAATAGGGAGGAAGAGAGTCACATAGTGTTGAAAATGTTGGATGGAATGGAAATATGTTAACATTTAATTATGTAATTATTTCTTTTACAAAAAATTCTCACAATACTAATATAATAAAAGAAAATTAATAGTATGAACATGTTATTAAAAAAAAATAACATCTCTCTACATATCTTCATCTAAACCTAAACTCAACAACATTATATTATCAAAAAAAATTTTCAACAAAGGACTTACCTACAAATGGTGAACATATGAAACATGCACATTAAATTATATCTGAAAACATTTACAAAATGTATGTGAATCAAAATTAACTGTTAGGTCCCCATATTACTAGTGTAGTCCCTTATTGTTTTTAGTTTAGTCCCCTTATTTTTATTTTTGTAGCCCTATAACCCCCATATTGTTTTTATTGTGCCCTTACATTATTATTGGTAGGTCGGCGAGGATTATATTATGACCCCATGGACTCCTATATATAGAAGGAGGTTTTGTCATTTGTATCATCCAAGAATTTTTCATTTATGTAATGTAAAGGAGGTTTCCCCATCGAAGTGGATTATTTCTAAGGTGTTGGTCTCTCTTTTATTCTATTTTTGGAGCTGGTTTCATAACATTTTGAATCAAAGCTTTGGATTCTAGAATTCCGTTGAACCAAATAGATCATTGTGGAATTTATGTTATAAAATTGTTTCTACGAAATTTCAGAAATTGCAATTTTGACCACGCGAAGCCAAAATCCTGAGGAATTTCATGTAAAAATTTCAGATCTTGGTTCACAATATTTTTGGAGATATGATCTGTGGAAGTTAGGGGTTTTTCAGGCTCCCGAATTTCATCGAAAAGAGGTGACCATGGGAAAATCGTCATAACTCTCTCTTTGAGAATCATATCAAAAGTTTGTAAGAAGTGGACGAAAGTACACAAAATTTATCTTCTTGTGTATCAATTTCAGAGTTGAAGGAGAAAACAATGACACATGGAACACCATACAAGTTCGCTCTACTGAACTAGGGAATAATTAGGTCATTGTCGGAGATTGGGCATAGCGTTGTCTTGACGCATCCAAATCAAATTATACCTATGGTGTTCAAAAAAAGATTCAGAGGGATAATACAAGACCATATTTCAAATATTGAAGATCCACAATCACAGATATAATTGAGTTTCAATATCGAGATCCTCAAAAGCAAGAAAAAGGTGTGTATTTTGTTTTTCAAATTGCTAAAGTCTTATTTGAAAAATTAGGTTGAAGTGATTCCAAGGGCATATTGAAGCATATATATCCATATTGGGTTATATAATGCCTCCTATAAATAATTCAACACCCATTAAGCCCTCAGAATACTCTACTATGACTCATGAAGAGGAAGAAGTGGAACATCATATATCAAAATTACAAGAGCAAGTGCACCAAATTTCGCTCTCAGAAAGAGCAACAAAAAATGAAATGGAGTTTTCGATGAAAGGAATGGAAGCCAAGATGGATGGTTTGAGGAAGGGAATGGATGATAATATGTATGGTTTGAATAATGACATGGAATACATGGAAGAAAACAATGGAAGACATGAATAATGATATAAAAGCAGACATGGAAGGCTTGACAAAGTTGATACAAGAAATGATTCCTAATCGCGAAAATATAGTAGAGGAAATTCATGATGAGAACAAAATAAATGTTAATCGTGATTTCATAAACTTGAATGTTGGATGGAAGACCCACTATATTCCAAATATTGATACGAGTAATTTTGATGGCAAGGATCTCGTAACATGGATACTATAGATTGAGCAATATTTTGATCTCAATAATATGCAAAACACACAAACATACACATTGAAACTTTATACTTAGAAAAAAATATATTTGTATGGTATCAATGGATTTGCTGCCGTAAAACAATTTTCACTTGGTCAATTTTTACAGAGGAAATGATAGCACATTATGAGGATGCAAAGAGCAACACCTTCTTTAGCCAATTGGTAAATCTCAAACAAAAGAGTTCAGTGGTGTAGCACATTGAGGATTTCCAAAAATTGAATATAACGGTAAATGATATTCCAGAGGAACACATGATTGATTTCTTCATAGGGAATTTAAGGGATAACATACAACATGAGTCTCACCTTTGGGAACTTAATTAATTGGAAAAGGCATTCAGGTTGGCAAGAAAAAATTAATGTAAAATTATGGAGACAAGGAATCCTACCACTCACATATATAAAGATGGAAGTTTTGCTACTCCTATAATTCCACAAACTACAACGTTGAGGCCAGAAAAATTGGAAGAAAAAAGAGAAAAATGGTTTTGGTATAGTTGTGATAGCAAATTATTTTATATAGATTGTGAAGAGGAGGAAGAAAATGAACAAGAAACTTCGAAAGAAGAGGATATACACTAGGAACCAACCCTATAGATAGAATAAATGAGTCTGAAAATATCATGTAATGCATTGGCAAGAATTAACACTCCTCAAACTCTTAAAATAGAAGGACATATCAAGAAAAAAGGTAATAGTGTTGATTGATTCAAGTAGTACCCATAATTTAATTCATTGTAAGGTATCCAAGGAATTGAATTGCTTCCTATACCCATCACCAAAATTTCAAGTGATGGTTGCAAATGGAGGAAATATAAATTGCTCTAGAAAATGCCATAATATCAAGCTAACCATGGGGGAATATGTATTGAATAGTCCAATGATTTTCATTCCAATGGGAGGTGCTCATGTTTTACTAAGAGTATAATGGCTACAATCTTTTGGGATGGTAGCTATTAATTTTCAAGAACTTTTCTTGAATTTTTTTTCGGAAGGAAAGGATGTTGAATTATGGGGTATCGTAGGAAAGTTGAGAAAGATAATAAGCTCTAATTTCATGACAAAGCTTATGAAGAAAGAACAACGAGGCGTAATTGCAAAATTATGCTCACTAGAAGTTCCAACATCAAAATCATCTATTTCTTTAGATCTCCAAAAAGTCTTGGACAATCATTCCAAGGTGTTTGAAACTCCCAAAGGACTCCCACCTATTCGTGATGATGATCATGCTATTCATTTAATTTTAGGAAGTGTTCCTCCAAACATCAGGCCTTACAGATATACTTTTGTCCAAAAGAGAGAAATTGAACGTATGATTGCAGAAATGTTATAGGCCAGTATAATTCAACGTAATCAAAGTTCTTTCTCTACTCCAGTAGTATTGGTGCACAAGAAGGATGGATCATGGTGCATGTGTCTGGATTATATGGAGCTCAATAAGCTCATTATTAAAGATAAATTTCCCATTGGGATTGATTAATTATTGGATGAATTATAGGTGAGAAAATTCTAGTCCAAACAATATTTCCAGAACTTGACGAGGAAGGAAAAATCATATTGTAACTTCAATCAATTATGGAAAGAAGAACTCAATAGCTATGAAATCAATTAGTTTCAGAGTATCTCATCAAATGGAAGAACTCACCCACTAAAAATTCCACATGGGAGGATGATAATTTTATACAAATGCATCAATAGCTACTCAATAACTGAGGAGAACACTTTTTTGAAGGAGAAGGGCATATTAGGTCCCTATATTACTAGTGTAGTCCCTTATTTATGTTAGTGTAGCCCACTTATTGGTATTTTTGTATCCTTGTTTCCCCCATCTTGTTATTATTGTACACCTGTAGCCCCCATATTGCTATTATTTTTCCCTTACATTATTATTGTTATGTCGGATAGGATTATATTGTAACCCCATGGACTCCTATAAATAGAAAGGTGGTTTTGTCATATCTATCATCCAAGAATTGTTCAATTGTGTAATGTAAAGGAGGTTTACCACTTGAAGTGGTTTATTTCTAAGGAATTGATCTCTCTTTTCTTCTATTTTGGAGCTCGTTTCATAACACTAAAGCAGGTGATGATGGATTTGTTAAGCCTTTGTTGTGCTTCAATTATTCGAAGGCCTCTTCTATGGCTCATAGCTAAAACTGAAATCCTTCATTCTCCTCTTTCTCTTCTCGTAGAAGTATCCTCAATTCAGCGTTCTCTTCTTGAAGGATATAATTTATCTCCTCATATGAGTGATGAGAAGATGATCAAGAAGAAGAATGTTCACTGGAAAATGGAGCACTGTCCTCTGATACTTCTTTCTCCCATTCCTCTCTTGCCATTTTATTCCCATAATATGCATACATCATGTCCACCATGTGTTCCATCCCGAGGAGGTCATCCTAGAGATATTTTTTGTTCTCTATTTCCCTTCTTGTTGCACATTCAATCAATCACACACAATTCACATTAGTAGGAAGACCGCTCTGATACCAAACTTGATCTGTATCTATTCAACTACTGGAATTAACTAAGATATTTTACTACTATGATGTTAGCATAATTTCATATGAAATATTATAAAACAAGCACATGTTTATGATTTAAATAAGATGAAACATAAAAAAAGCCATCAAATCATGAGCACAAAACATATTTATAAATAATTTCACCCAGTGTGGGTTACATCTCTCAGCCTGGCGACAAGAGAGTGGAGGTCATCTTAATTAATGTTGCAAATGATGATGATATACATGGTATGTTATTTTTAATTACAAGAAAACCTACCCTCAACCTGAGTGGCATGTATCTCCAGGAGACGTTCTCCATATAGGAACTCTCACTCAAATGGGCCCTCCTTCAGCATGACAAGCTAATCAAAATCTCAAATGACGTGGCAAGAAAGTATCCCTTAACATAATGGTAATCAAGGAACTCAACAATGAAAACATCATCTCATGAAATCAGAAGAAATACATGGCATAATTGCATCATGTATCTCCACTTTCGAGGATGGCCTAAAAATGTAAATATTTGCTGACAAAATGAACGTCACATTCGAATTCATGTCACAAGATAATGAAAAATTGACTATAATGTTTTTCAAATTTTGTCACCAACACCTTTGGCACTCTAAGGGAATATTTAAGGAATGTTATTGATGCCCCTGCTCAGGGTTCCAACCCCTTCACCTTCTCAGGCTTCTACATGGATCATTGTTCCACACCTCCAAGTTCCACCTCTTCCCTCCTATTCATTTCCTTGGTTGACTAAATGAAAGGTTTTTTAAATAATAAAATGGGCAGATAAAATAAGATTGGTCATTGGCCTGTTGGAAAAATCCGAAAATAGGTTGGGGGAGGTCAAAGGTTCCAACCCCCTGCCAACCAAATTTGGAGATATGTTTTTTAATTGGTTTGGAAAGGTAAAAAATATGTTTTTTTATTTGTGAGGGCACCCAGGTGGTAGGCTGGTCGAGCTATCTAAGTGGGTTCGAGCCCTGCCACTCTCAAATTACATGACATGTGGCAGGGTGGGGATGGGTCTTCCAGCGAGCAGCCCGAGAAACATATATTGTATGTTATATATAGTGGGTTTCAAAGGGGGTGGTGAACTTCTGACCCTTTTATGGTTTTTAAATATATTTAATACAATAATATCTTGCACGAGTGCTCAGGGTGCCAACCTGGCACCCCTAAGTTATATATATAGATATATATATATATATATATATATATATATATAATTGGTTATTTTGAATTTTTCCAAAAATATAGGTCACTAGGAAGTTTAAGTAGGTGAAAAATTCACCTGTCTGGTGGTCAGATTCTATGGATCGGGCTTCGGTCAATTTTTTGCCTTGTTAAGTCTGCCACTTCACTATGTTTGACTAAAAAATTTACTAGCCATAACTTGACAATAAGAACTCATATTTGAGTTATGTTCACATCGTTGGAATCAAGGCAACGAGAGATATGATCTATCCCTAGCTTGACTTGTATATGAGGACTTCTATTTTTGAGCTATTATGAACCCTCTTTGACTTATGAGCATCTATGGAGCCACATCGATCAACCATATTCCAAGTAGTTTTCAGATAACATGATCTCACATATACTCGATATATTTGTCAATACAATTTGAATGTAAGTCAAATTTTAGGTTGATGGATGCCTTAGGGAGAGAAGTACCTAACTTATTGATGGGAGGGGAGAAGTGTCTTTGGTTTTTCCTGGATCTACATCCTTAATCAGATTTAAGTTACAGTGGAGCAATTGCTATTGGGAGCTATTGTCCTTAGCCACAGATTTTCCATAAGAGGGAGTAGATCTACAATTCCTACCATGGAGGCGAAGAGGCACCAACATTTAATGTTTATCAAATGCAAAAGTTGAATCAATTTGTACACATTTAGAGGACTTTACAACCTATATTTTATATTTTAATTGAAAATAATTTTACTTGTATTCCATGAAATATATTTAATTTAATTTTTTTTTTTTTATATATACCTTAACATTGTTCACTATAGAATCTTCTTATGTAATTTTCTTAAAGTAGGGTTCCACCTATTAGTTTTATTTTTGTTCTTTCTTTAATTTATGGAATTTGTATTTAGTTAATTTATTAGGGAGAGAGGGAATATTGTTCCAATGAACTCTGGAATTTTAAATATTGACATACATAAAAAAAAAAGGGCATGACAGGAGGTTCATAATTTCATAGTAGGATTGCAGATAAGGGTCCCCCCCTTCACTCAGTTTGTCGATGAGGTAATTTATATTTCTTGACTAGCGTGGTTCATAATTCTTGTTGTACTCGTATGATGGCTTGAGTTTGGCCCTTGTCTCCTCTCTCTCCCTATTTCGTGTACTGTATTTGATGGTATGCCTCATTTATTTCATTTAGATTTGTGTACTCTTTATTAGTTTCAATCATGTACATTTGACCAAAGAGATAAGACACATGCCACTTTCTTTCCTGTTAGTTTATATCTCCTTCAGTTGGCTAGTATTAGTGTAATCGAAACAGCTCTGTTTGTATTGTGTCATCCTTACCTATGGACATGGGTTTTACTTTATCCTATAATCCCTTGGGATCATATAAATTCATATTATAGAGGCTATACTGGTGTCACATATTTCTTCAAGTGGTATTCTTCTCTAGTAGCATAGGAGGCCATTATCCTTAGGATTTTTTGAGCATTCCCAAAACATTGTTTCACTTGGTCCATAAATAGCTATATGATTCCATGTCAACATTTTTGATCCTATCAGGGGGCTAGTGAGAGGGGACATTCAAGTTGATATTTCCCTGAGGCTTAGGCTTAGGAAGTGATAATTTCATTTCACACAACTAATTCACCCAACCTGCAAGAGAACGCTCATTTCTTAGAGGGTTTTTCTCGAAGAGAATGGAATTTTTTCACTATATCTAATCTTATTTGTGAATTTTGTTGTTGGATCATGGACCTTGTCAACATGAGAAGGAAAATTTCTCAATAAATTCATTTCTCACTTAGCACAAAAATCTCAAAACACTTATGGAGAAAATCCTCAAAGAAATGCATGATTATCGCAATGCAATAATCTCTTTCATGAATGAACTTCAAAGAAATGAGTGGCATATGCAAGACATATTTGCTCATATTTAACAAAACCAATGTCAAATGAAAGAAATAATGGAACTTCTAGATGCTCTATTTCCCCATATGGAAAACCATGTACATTGTAAATTTTAGTCTCTACCTCCACTTGGCTCACGAGCGAAGAATATTGCTCTCCTAACTACATCATAATCCTAATGGTTGTTTGTTGTATCTTGATCTTCCTAGTATTCTATTTTTGTGTTTCGCTCTACTTTTGGATTGAAATCTTTGTCTAGCACGGTGTAATATTTTATGGAAGTACCTACTGGCCAACAAATATGATAAGAGTGGAGATGCTATAATTTTGGAAAATTGTGGGCAACATTGTAATATTTTCGTATAATTTAAAAATCATGAGTTAATAATATATTTGTATATTTCAGTGTGTGAATATATATATATTGTGAAGTTAAAATTTGTATTTATTGTTAATAGGGTTGTAATTATTAATTATGGAGTCTTCCATCGGACAGTCCTGACCATATACAAATATTTAATCTTGTCAAAAGAGTTTTGGTTTAAAAATAACTCTTTCATCTATATGAAAAATTCTAAAAATAATTACTCGACCTCATGGACCTGTAATAAAATGATACTTGGAAAAATTATGCATAAATAGTAACAAGATAATATAGAAAATTAACCATTAGGAAGAGTGATGTAAGTCAATAGCTTCTACCTGGATGCTTTCCTTATTTCTTCGAGAGAGAAACTTGGTTTTAGAGGGACACCTATGTGCCTTTCAATGTGTCCAAACTTGCAATCCATAGTTTCTAGTTTCCTTTGCATGTGACCCAAGGACATAATCATGTCCTATCTAGTTGCATTTCTATCAAGGCGAACCTTCCCAAAAATAAATTGAAGTGTTAGTAGATGTTAAAAATGTATATATATTAGTTGTATTTTCCCCTCATTTCACTAACATCAAGTATCAACTATGCCACCCCAACCAACATATTAGATTCAATGAGGGTGAATCACTCCTCTACTAATTATTTTCCCACCTAATTCAATTCATCTTGAATCATATGTTGCAAAGTTCCCATTACCTAACCACTAAGCTTCCATGCTTCATCCACATTCCTAGTGATAAGCCACACCTTAGAGGATCCAAGCATGTTGAAGTTGCATGTCTTGGTAATTGAAATGAGTAGAGGAGGCCACTGAAAATATGAAAGTGGTTGGCCTAAGGCCAGATCTCATAAAGAAATATAAGGGAGGGATAAAATATCCTAATGGTTTTACAAGGGTCTAATGTTACCACCCTTGAAAGTTTTGTAAAAAAGAAAAGGGGATTGATCAATCCCACACCTAGGGAAAGCCTTATAGTAGCCCTACTACTAAAAATTATATAGCACACAAAAATTACCACAATGTGAGTTAAAAGATAATTCCCATAGTAGTAAATGATATAGCTACCAAATATGGAATTGATGCGTTCCACTACTAGCAACGTGAGTGGAGTGAGAGAGGGATGCTAGTATTTGTGTTGTTGTTTCTATATACATGCTTACTGACATTCAAGAGGGGCTAACGATCAACTATGGGGTTTCCAATAAACCATTGAGGCTATAAAGAGATATGAACCTATAGCATTGATTATATTTCCAATGTTTACTTTATCCTAGAATAGTCATAGGGCACAAAGCCATAACACCATAATCCTAAGTTCTCCCTACATAGTAAAGAGATGACAAAGATGAGGAGGGGCCTTTTCCTAATAATTGTTCTTAGAATTTAAAGTTTTTGAGAGACTTCCTAATATATGAATTATAAAAAATACATAGAGAAAATTGCTAGAGCAAATTTCCTTATCTTTCCCTTGAATTAATATCAAATTAATGGGATGGTTTGCAATAGGAGGCCTTGAAAGTGAATTGTATACCATCGCAAATATGAACACAAGTTGGAGAATAGAGTAGTGAATCAGGTAGAGGGTGGGAAAATAAGAAATGAGATTCATGTTTGTTATGATTACCCATGCATATTACGTGTTCCTTTCAAACCATTACTGGGACATGTTGGCACTTCCCTTGGATGCATGGATTGGTGGGATGGTGAAAAAATTCATTACACTCTCTCTTTCTACCACCCAATATGAGAAACCATAGAACACTATGTTTCCTTTGGATGCTCCATCAAATTTTAGGTTGAGAAAGTTGAACGATTGGGGATTCTAAGATAAAGATGGGAGAAAGGCTAAAGGATGGGTGGATGAACTAGTCAAACGTCTTGTATTTAGATTATATTGTTACAAAATTAGAGCTTCCTCACAAATTTATTTTTAATATTTCTCATTCCATGATTTTGAAACAAGTTTTTACTTGAATCTATTTTTAACTATGAGCTAAAGAGAATCATGCATCATAGAACACTCCTAAAAAACGCGTCAATTTCTCTCCTTAGAGATGGCCTCATAAAGTAATGCAAATAGAAGAGTCTATATTCTCTTAAAGATTGAATTGTGGAAATTTTGGACTCTCTATCTCTCTATGGTCTTAGTGATGTGTGTTGTGTCCTTACATTATTACTTCATAATTGATTCTAAGAGCTACAAGAGGTTGCAAGAGTAGGGGAAGACATTAAAAATATGTTCCATATTTTCTAACTCTTCTAGGAATAAATGGTAGTGAGAGGGACTTGAGTGTTTGTACTTTTGAAGATTATCTCACTTTAATTTCATCTCTAAAACCAAATTCCATATGAAGATTAAATTTTTTAGAAAAAGGTTTTATTTTCTATATATTTCTCCATATAGTATCCTTTGGAAGGATCTGATAAATATCCTCCAAGTTATAAGCTTTGAAAATGGAAAAAACATCTCTCGAACTATATTCCCAGCAAATTATGTCCTCTTGAGTAGAGATGGTGATATGTGATGGCTAAAGTAGTTTCAAAAAGCTTGTCTAGATTTCAACAATGAGATTTGAGGTCCATGTTTCCTGGGGCTATCATTTTTGCTAATATTGGCTAAGATTGGGCAGTTGTAATCATATTTGACTATTTGTAGGACTAGCTTGGTCATACTAAGGAAGAGAATTACAACATCCTTTTTATATTTTAACTTGGGGATTTTTTTCCAATTATCAGTCTATACCAGAGTTTATTGATCATATCTAGTCTCCTATAAGTTGTGTTGTGGAGCAAGGTACATGCCTTTTTTTTTACAAGTTCCAAATGCAGGGTCATAATTAGGAGGAGGAAGTGTGTATGAACTCCTAAAGAGTGATTTTTCTTACATATTTTAAATATCAATTTTTTTTCCAAACTTTAGAGCCTCCCTCAAGCCATCATAACCATAGTTTATCTCTTAGTACTATCACTAGTGTTGATAGGCCTCTCTTAGATTTGGTTTGCATGGATTATCTGTTGCTACCAAGGCCCATTTTATCTCCAATTTAGCCCCACCCCATAGGAAGAAATATTGAAAGTTAATAATTAAATTGAGGATAGAAACATGATCCATAAGAGTTGAGAATAGAAATGTGAGCCATAAGAGTTTAGAATAGGTAACTAGGAAGAGCTTGCAGAATTGATTTGAGAAGAACGAGTATACCAACCATATTGAGAGATCTTATGATATAGTAGGTGATCTTACTATTTATTTTTGTGATGAGGTTTTCGTATAGGTTGTACTTGAGAGATTTTTTAACCAAGCGAGCTCCTATGAACTTGGAGGGAAACTTGCCCATTTGAAAACCAAGAATTCTAGCCATGTGTCTTTCTACTACTAGTGGGGTGTTAAAGAGGAACGCATTTGATTTGGCTCAGCTTGTTTCCTTACCTAATGCATTATAAAGGTCCTTAAATATTTGAGAAATTCGTTTATATTTCTATATGGTTAGGACATTAGTACCCATTTTGTGATCTACAAGTCGCTGATGTGAGAGAGGGAGATCCTCCTGAATAGTCTCAAGCCTTTCATATTTTTTTTTATAAATAGTTGTCTTTAGGGATCAACTAAGGAAATTTTCCACTTAAATGAATAGAAACAATACTGGGTTTCCTTTCCTTATACATCAAGAGGTCTGGAAAGGATCAGTGGGGCATCCATTCAATAATATGGAGAAAATGGATGAGGTAAGAAGATCTTTTATCTAGTAAATCCAATTGCAATCAAAGGCACACGCGAATAATATTTTCAAGGGATAATGAAAGTTTATATTGTAAATTTTTTTTGAGAGATATAGTGCGAGCATCAGACTTATTTTTTTGAAGGGAAAAATTCAGGGGAAAAATTTCACTAAGTGGCTATTTTTTGGACATTTTATAAAAAAAATATTAGCCAATTTGCCAAAAAATTCACCCAAATTTTACATTAATACAATTATATGGATGAAATTCACAAAAACATTACAAATTTTAATAGTAAATTATAAATTTTTAATTAAATATTCTTGTTGGCTTGAGGGGTCTTGACCTAGTTCAATTTTAAGATTTTCCAACAAACCCCTATACTATTGGCCCTTTCAGCAATGGCCTTTTTGCATAGGTCAAGGTCTCACCCAAAGTAGTATGGGAGAGTGTTGGAACCAGGTTTCCGTACAATGAAAGAGAGAAAGTTAATTGAAGGGGGTACCTTCAGATCTATCAGACTTGCACCAGAGAAACCCTAATACAAAAACCTGTAACAGTGTATCGTCGGAATATCTTCAGCAAAGCTCATAAATCATTCAATAGCATGTTAATAGAAACAAAACATCCAAATCTAACTAGATCTATGTGTTCACCTTATTATACAGTATCACATACATGTCCGCATCAATAATCATCAGTATGAAGTAGAAAGATATAAATAACACAGAACGCAACCAATAATAATAACACATAACACTTCAACTATACCAAACAGTCTTCTCATTCATTAACATCCAGATCTAGCTTAAAGACTCTATGTACTAGCTCGTGCACACAACCAGTGGGGTCCGCACACAGCAGGACTCAAGGTCTCCGCACACATAGCCAACAAGAGCCCTAAACTAGACAATCGACACAACATATCCCCAAGTTCGTATCTAAGCTTAGTCACTACTTAGCCTACTCTAGACTCGGTTTATCCATCTATTTATATAATGCTAGCCTGTGTTATCCTATGGTTGGAAAACTATGGTTTTTGGACCCTTGGTCTACCCTTTGACCCATTACCAGTTTTTGGGGGTTTTGACCCACCCCAAACCCCCTGTGCTAGAATAAATATTACAAAATATTACAAAAATCGACAGAATTGTGGTTAGGGAACCCCGTTCTAATAGTCCCCCAACACAATCTTGTGAGTCGTCCCAAGCTACAGTGCCAATAGGGTCTTCATCATGTCCTTGAGATGTTTAATCACGGGAGTGAATGGAGGTATAACATGAAGGCTCTGTGTGGCAGTAGTTTGCATGATGTCCACAAGATTTTGTGAATTTTTTCCTTCTGTTGTATCCCGACCCTTGTGTAGTGTGGGCCACTAGAGCCTGGACCTTAATATCTTCCACGTAGTAGCTTTACCCGCGTAATGTCCCCTGGAAATTCCTCCATGGGCTTAAATTAGGATAGTTGGTATTTCATGTTCAAGGACGTACCTTCGCAACACCTCATCTGTCCCAAAATTGTAGAGTTGTCCTGCAATGATAGTGAAGTCAGTTGTGCGGGTTACCAATTAATTTTTCTGTGGGAATGAATAGCCATTGGGGGCATTACCTGTGGTTAAGAAGTGAATGATATTGGAAAATTTCTCATCAATTTCCTTAATAGAAAACAGCTGCGCGCCAGGTAACCCATCATCCAAGTTACTAAGCTCTTCCCCATTATTGATCCTGGACAAATGATCCGATTCGGCGTTTAACCTCTCTAGTTTCATGATAATTTCAAAATCATATTCTTGAAATAGTAGCAGCCACCGACAAATTCCCCCCCACCCGTAACACAGGCTTATTAACTAGGTCTTTCAAGGCTGAATGATCTATGAAAATCTTGAAGTGTCCTCCAAGTAAATAGTGCATGTAATTTTTTAGGGCATATACCATTGCCAGCCCCTCCCACTTTGTGGTAAAATAGTTACGCTCTGCATTCGAAAGCTTCCCACTAGCGAAGGCTACCAGGTGATCAATATCCCCTTCTCCAAGTTGTGCCAAGACAGCTCCCAAGGCGATCCTAGATGCATCTACGTGGACATGGAAGTTCTTTGCCTAGTCGGGGAATATCAGGGCAGGTCCAATCACGATATTTTCTCTTAGTAGCTCGAAGCTTTTCTAGCACTCGTCATCACAGAAGAATGACACATCATTTTTAAAAAAAAATTCCATCAGAGCAATGATCAAAGCGTACCCCTGAATGAATTTTCTGTAGTAACCTGTGCGGCTGAAGATGGAGCGCAACTATTTTTTTAGTGGTTGGATCTGCCAAGTTGATCATAATCGCGATCTTGGATGGGTCAACCATTAGCCCCTCCTGACATACTATGTGTCCTAATAGAATCCCAAATGGGACGCAGAAGATGCATTTCATAATTTTGAGCGAAATTTGGTGTTTACTACAGGCATCCAACATCATGTGAAGATTCAACACATGGTTCTTTACTAATCCAAACACTGTCCAGTCATCAAAATAGACTTCTAGGAATTTGCGAATGAATTATTTCAATATGGCTACAAAAACTCATGAAAAGATGGCAGGGGCATTCTTTAATCCAAAGGGCATGACAGTGTACTAAAATGAGCCCCACTCCGTCGCAAAAGTTGTCTTGATGCGATATTCAAGTACGATGTGTATCTGATGGAACCCCGAAAACCCATTAGTAAATGAATAAGCTTCCTGACCCCCCAAATTATCTAGGATTTCATCATATAATGGTGAGGGGAACGGATCATGTACATAGGCATAATTTAACTTGTGCAGGTCGACGCAGATCCTTATCTCTCCTTTATTCTTCTTTTCCTAGACCACCATGGGGCTTACCCAATCTGACTGTTCTACTGGTTCAATGATACCTGCGGCCACCATTTTCTCTATTTCCTCCCTAATTTTTTTTTATATTTTGGGTTCAAGCGATAGGGTAGTTGTTTGACTGGCCATGCATCTGGCTTCAAAGTAATCCTCATAACTCCCATGTCCCCTACTATCCCCTTAAGTTCAAAGAACTTGGTCGCAAACATGTCCTGATATTCAGTTATCAGCTCTGCAACCTTTCCCACCGTGCCATCATCCCAGTAATCCCCAATATTGGCCATCTTGGGCTGCTCTTTCGTGCCAATATTTATTTCTTTTAATTTCAAAGGTTTGGTGGCATCAACTACTTGATGAAACGGATGTGCAACAATCCATTCTCCTTCTGACTCTTCTATCATAATATTTTGAGAATCTTCATCACAGGCTTCTATTGACAGATTTATAAAGTTTATGATGTCCTATAGATATGCATCCCAGGCTGGCGCATCACATTCCTGCTCAGGTCAGGTCTCATTGAAGACCATAGCATATGTATCCTGTAGGGCTTCATCATGTTTCTTGGTGCCTCCCTTTAGTCCAAACATCATTAAAACGTTCTCAGCCATTGTAATCCAATTCCAGGTACGTTGATGTAGTTCTGCGTCTAAATAACAGGTGATAGGGATTGGTCCTAGTCTGTGAATAAATATATGGACCCATTCATTCCCTATGCCCTCATTCTATACTTCTAGCTAGAGAGCCATGTGCCAGCATGGATCCCCTCGCCTCGAGAAGAGTTCTATTGTTAGTCTAACTAGTGCATGGAATTGTAAGGTCATCATCCTTCGGCATTCCTCCCAGTCCCAGAAAGCTCCTTTATGAGTTTTCCACCAACGCGTAGAGGTTGTGCACATGGCCAAGTCTATGGCCCAAAATCTCCACTACTCAAGGATTTTTTCTTCTATTGCTTCAAGGAAATTTTCAACATTACCAAAGCCATCAAAGTAGGATAGTTCTCTTACCTCTTAAGAAATACATCGAAATATTTTCGTGATCTTAAGACACCTTAGTGGAGATACATCGTGCAACCGGTTTTTCTAGTTTTCTATCTCTTCATTTGAATCAGATAAGCATTCACTATATTTTTCCCAACGATAAAATTCTGTCAGCTGTGTGGTTGATCCAGTCGTCATCTAGGGCGATCAATTTGTATATGTGATCGAAATCTTCTTCCTCCCATATTGATTCAATGAATCACTCTCCTTCTGCTCAGTCTAACGGGACTATCACCATTGTGATTTGATTTTCAAATATCATGCTCCTCCTTTTATATTAATGATACCTCCATGTCAATAGCCCAATCCAGACCCAAGAGTGTAGGATAAGGGTCCGTGTCATCTACTATCTGGATTACCTCAAAATTAGTGTAAACCTTAACACTTGCAATATCTATCACCACCTTTGTCAGTCTTCCTAATGGCATAATATTTTGTTGATTAGCCATCCATAGTTGAATAGTCGACCATTTCATCTTAGGTTCATCCATTCGTTGCCATGCCTGCTTGGGTAGGACGTTGGCATCTAAGCCCAAGTCAAGTATAACTTGGTCCAGTTTGTAGGATCCAATTTGCATGATCATGTGCATTTCTCGTCCCGTCCTTTTTTGGTTTTGTATATCTTGTTCAAAGTTTTAACCTCTAGTTGTAGAGAAATATTTTCTACGCAATTTTCTATTAGGGTTTGGATATTTTCTATGACCTTCTTGTTGCACAACAGCTTCATACATGCTTGGAAGAATGGCTTAACTACTTTGTCTGAATGTGGATCTATTGCACCCTTCTCAGTAGGTGTTTCACTTTTGGTCATCTCCCTACAGGCTATGATGAAGGTTTATTTTTCCTTTTTTAGTTCTAAAGCTTCCGCTTTGTCCTGAGCCTTCCTGATTAACGATTCAGTTTCAACCTTCTCTTCAACCCATCTGATGGAAATATCGTTTCACATGTTTACATTGATACATGGCCCATTGTCATGTGGTTTTTCCTTAACCCTTTTCACATTTTGCGTAGGTGTCTGCTACTTCTCTTGCAATTTCACTATTAGTACTGGGCAGTCTTCAATGATGTGATCACACTGCCGGCAACATCTACAATACGGGCATGCCAGGTTCAGGAAATCTCATGTGAAATTTCCTACATCACCACAGTTGTAACAGATCAACTGTCTGCATCCTCGAACAACACTCCCCCCTCTCCCTCCTCCACTTCCTCTTGCGGGGGATACCCCCCGTCTTGAGGGATATAGTGGTGATTAGGGGTCTACTTGCACCTCGTATAAAGTTCCCCTATCTACCATGAGGTTGAGGGTTCCAGAATTTTTCTCGTCATGACCCACAGATGAGCATAATCTGCACCACTGTTGTTTCAATTCTCGAACATAAGCACCCAATTGTGGGCAGTGATTTGTATCATGTCTTCTTGCCACATAAATTTTAGCACACCATAGCATAGGACTGCTAGGGCCAGCCATTTCCCTAGGTCAAAGAGGGCTTCATTTCCCAGCCTGCATGTAGTCTGATAACAACAAGAATTGATCCTTAGTTTGACCCGGTACCTTACAACCTATGCGCCAGACATCTAGGCTGGCTTCCTTACTGCGATCATTTCAGAAGCTCTGAATTTCTAACTGCATTTCCTCTAGTTAGTTCTGGATCTTTAGGGCTGTGAATTATGTATCATCCCTTGACGGAGCTTCTAATTTCATGGGTATCTCTAGAGATTCCTCTTGGAAGCCGATATTTTTCTATCCCATGGGCCCACGCAAGTGTGGTAATAGCATAGCGATAAACCATTATTTGTCTTGCTTATATTCATAGGTAGAATCCCCCATTGTTGATAACCTTCTTTAATTATTGGTCATATTCCCAGACAGACTCTGTAGGTCCTTGCTTAAAGTCCTTTAGTTTGACTACACATTGAGCATATGACTTAAGCTTCCAAAATTGTTGTTTTAGGGAATTCTTAATATATTGTATCGATGTGTTCACGTGTTAACTAATATATTCCATAAACAAATCCAATTCACTCCCTTCGAAGGCTATGGATAGTTGCACTCATTTGATAGCATCATTGTTAACATTCTACGCGGTCCATACTGATTCGGCTACAAACCAGAATTGGTCCATGTCCTTGTCCCCTATGCCCTTAAAGGTAGGCAGCTTCATATGCGTAGCCATGTCGTCCTCTGGTGGTGGTGGGGGAGGTGTAGGAGAGTTCTTACCCTTGTAGGGGTTCTATGTAGGTGTGGCTGAGCGGCTGGTTCGACCTCGCACAACCCCTCCTTAGTTAACATTAGATGATTCCCTTAAGGGAATGTATACCGATCTGTCTCCCTTGATTAACCCGGTAGTATTTACTACTTCATGTCATGCTCCCACTACGATCGTAGGTCATTCACTTGGTGTGGCCATACAAGACACCTTTTTCAACCAGTATCATCTTAATCAATAATTAAAAGGTTTTCGGGAACTTACCTCTAAATCCCTTGAAGAACCTTCGTTCAGTCTTCTCCAATTTCCAGATGAAGTTTGGGGTCCAATGTGTGATCTGATCGTCCTTTCAGCAAGTATGAAATTCTTCCAATCAATCCAACCACTCTTGCAATTCATGTATGAGAAGGACACAAAGAATATTTCGTGTACTTCCATAAAAATATACCTTTTATTCCATTCTTTCAAAGACAACTTTTCACTCATGTTTTCTTTTAGGGAAAATTCTTGAATCTGCTTTTTGAACGAGTCTTCTAGCTCAGGTTTTAATGGCTGCCAATGACCCCATGGCATTACCCAATCCCTATCTCAAAATGCTCCCAGTCCTAGCAATAGAACCATTTGTTGG
This sequence comes from Pinus albicaulis, assembly GCA_034641835.2. Lineage (NCBI taxonomy): Eukaryota > Viridiplantae > Streptophyta > Pinopsida > Pinales > Pinaceae > Pinus > Pinus albicaulis. Next base: position 70,970 of record JAXQQM020074227.1, read on the forward strand.
CTTTCGAGGGGTCTTAATCCAGTTCGATTTAATGTTTGCCAACAAACCCTCGTACTCACTGCCCTTTTCGGCAATGGCTTTCATGAGTTGGTAAGCCAGGCCCCACCAAGTAGTATGGGAGGTGTTGGAACCATGTTTTCACACCTTGAGAGAGATAAATTCAATTGAAGGGGGTCCCTTCGTATCTATCATACCTCGCGCTAGAGAAACCCTAATACGTAAAACCTAATAATGTATCTATCTTCATCAAAGCTCATAAATCATTCAATAGCATGTCAATAGAAGCAAACATCCAAATCTAACCACATCTATGTAATTCATCTTCTTATACAAAGAACACATCCATGTGTGCATCAATAATAATCGCATGTGGAGACAGATATAAATAACACGGGGATGTGAGCTAATAATCACAACACCAAACACTTCAACAATCCCAAAGTCAGCCTTCTCATTCATTAGCATCCATCCAGCCTTACAAACTCTATCTATTTAGTTCAAGGCAAGCACAAATAAGGGGTTTCGTATACAACAGACTCCGTGGACTTCGCACACAATCCAGTGTGAGCCTCATACGTAAAATCAACACAAAAGATCCGTAAGTTCATATGTAATCTTAGTCACATCTTAGCATTCTCTAGACTCAATTTATCCATCTATTTACATAATTTAGCTCAAGGCTTATCCTATGGCTCGCAAACTATGTTTTGTAGGCCCTTGTTCTACCCTTTGACCCATTACAATTCATTGGGGGTTTGACCCACCCCAAACCGCCCGTGCTATACTAAATATTACCAAATATTACAAAAATGGAAAAAATTGTGGTTAGGGAACACCGTTCCAAAAATGGTTCAGCATAGGGCCAATAAGCAAGATCTCGAGAGCGCAATACCCAAACATTGTGTTCCTCCACGTGCCCCCATTGGGAAAAAGCGGAGCAACCACTATTCGAGCACCCTTCACCTATAGGTCCAATAAGAAGATAAGGTACTACTCGACACCCTCGTTCTCCATAGGCCCAATCGTAGCGAGAAGAAGATGCGTTCCCAAAGGTATGTAATGAATTTTGTGAAAATATGTTTTACCTCAAAAAATTTAGAATCGTAGGAAAACAAAGGGACAAGATGGATGATGTGAAAAAAATAATAATGTATCCCATAAGCTTCCGGTAATCTTGTTACCGCCTTTTCCAAATGTCTCCATCAGACTGGGGTCCATTATGTGACCCGATCGTCCTTCCAAAGAAGTCTCTGGAATTCCACCAATCGAGCCACCCACTCTTGAAACTCATGTGCTAAGGACATAAATAATATTTCGTGTACTTCCATAAAAGTATACATATTTTTTCACGTCTGGGTCAGCATGTTTTCACTCCTATATTCTTTTTAGAGAAAATTCAAATCTTCTTTTCAAACTAGTCTTCTAACTCTGTGTTTCAATGGTTGCCAATGACCCCGTGAGTTACCCAATCCCTCTCTCAAAATGTCTCCGGTCCTGCAAACAACCATTTTCTCTCAAGCCATAGGTCTTAACCCAAAGTTGCGTTTAATTTTTCCAACAAACCCCATACTATCGTCTCTTTGGTAATGCAAAGCTTGCTTCACAGCAGTCAAGGTCTCACCGAAGTAGTATGGGAGGGTGTTGGAACTATGTTTCCGCACCTTGAGAGAGAGAAAGTCAATTGGAAGGGGTCACTTCATATCTATCATACCTATGCCGTAGAAACCCTAATAATAAACCCTAACAAAGCACGAATATCTTCTAAGAAAGCTCATAAATCATTCAATAACATTTTAACAAGCTAAAACATCCAAATCTAACCCGCATCTATGTGTTCATCTTCTTATGGCGTATCGCATCCATGTGCACATCAATACAATTATTATGTAGGAGACGTATATAAATAACACAGAGCATGTTTCAATAATCATAACACAAAACACTTCAGCTATCCCAAATGTTTTCTCTCATTCATTAACACCCATATCCATCTTACAAACTCTATCTTAATAGCTCAGGCACATAGCCAACGTGTCTCGCACAACAAAAGACTCGTGGTCTTCACGCACACATCCAACAGAGCCCTACCCGTAAAATCGACACAAACGATCCACAAGTTCAGATATAATCTTAGTCACTTCTTAGCCTTCTAGACTCGCTTATCCATTTATTTATATATCTCTAGCTCAGGTTATTCCCATGGTCTCGCAACCGTGGTTTGCAAACCCTTGGTCTACCTTTTGACCCATTACAATTCATTGGGGGTTTTTACCCATCCCAAACCCCCTATGCTAGACTAAATATTACCAAATATTACAAAACTACAAAATTATGGTTAGGACCCTGCTCCAACAATGGTCCATGATAGGGCCAATAAGCAAAAGCTATGAGAACTATACCCAAACACTCGTCCCCACACAACCCCATTGGGAGAAGTGGAGAAACCACTACTCGAGCACCCTCCACCTCCATAGGTCCAAATTTCTGGCAAAAGCAGAAAGCAGTACTACCAGACACCCTCATTCTCCATAGGCCCAATCGAAGAAGAAGAGGATGCATTCCCAAAGGTATGTAATGAATTTTGTAGAAATATGTTGTCCCTCAAAAACTTTAGTCTCGTAGTAAACAAAGGACAAGATGGATGATGTGAAAAGAAAATGTAATGTATCCCTTTAAGTACATGTCAGACTCGCAGACACATTAAATGAAATGTATATACTCATTCTTATATATACTCTGTAATTAAAAATACATATTAGTACACTCTTTATTACTTGATATAGGTTAACATAAAAATATTTTATTTAAATGAATATTAAAATATTTTTGTATTTTTAATTCATTTGTATAGTATTACATACTATACATCACATATTTCATCCCCGTTAAAAGATTGTACCAAAACCATTTATATGGTTATAATTTTATTTATGATTATGTTTTTCTTTTAATAATTTCTGTAATATGTCTATTAACAATGGTATTAACCATGGATTTTCTAAGCATAATAGTTTAGTTCTTATGAATGAGAGAGAAATGCACATACTCATTTAGAGTGTGTTAGAGTGTGTTATTAACAAGTAAGCACAACACTAAACTATGAAGATAGAAACTATTTATAGTTGATATGTGGTATATATATATATATCTATATATATAGTTCTCCTACTACACAATTTTAAATTTTAGATTTAAGGCTTTTTTTTTACTTTGGAAATTTTAAAAATAACACTATTTTTAGGACCTTTAATTGTTTAAGAAAACTATTTATTTAAATGTACTCAATTAAGATGTACTCTTGTGCAGGGCAAGTGTATTTATATTGATTTAAATTTTTAGATATTTTTAAATTTGACAAAACTAATATTATAGGAAAGTATAATTGTTATAAGAGAATAGAGTTGAGATAGAGCTTCCTATTATAGCTAGAATAGTTGTTTTTTTTTTTGTAATATTAAAGTCTTTATTAGTCTAGGAAAAAATAATAGGGTTAGGCCGAGATGCATTTAGTGGTTGAATAAGATGTTTCAGCAACATCAATGATTGGAGATTTGAGCTATTATATTTTTTGTATGTATGATTGAATGGATAGAGATGTGAATTGAATGATGAAATTTTTTTGTTCATCTTTTATATAACTTTGTGTGTATTTTTACATGTATTATTTTTAAGAGTTTCTTTATTTTGAGATTTTTTAGGTTTGTAATTTGCAATGTTTCGTTTACCATGAAATAGAAATTTAATTTTCGAAATAAAATATGTTTGAATATTAGGGAATCAAGTAGTAATAGGTTCTTAAGTTTTACCTCATCAATCCTCGCACTATGTTTTACATATTTTGAGATCTAATTTCATACAAAATATTTAAGTGTAAAATATTTATTCCTGAGAAGCACGCTTGAATAGATATTTTTGACAAAAATAAAAAAATATAAACAATGAAAATTAAAGAAAAATTAAGTCCAATGCTATGAGAAAATTACATGAGATAAGAAGATATAAACATGACCATGAACAAGGCTCCAGAAAAATCCTCAAAAATCCAGGAAGGATACAATGGCATATTGGTGAAGTACATTGAAGACATTAAAAATGGTATCATTTTCGTAAATAAAAGAAATCATTTTTATTTATTACACCAGGCAATCAACCACGATCATAAACAAAGAGATGGCAAGAGTGATGAGTGAGTGACACTAAACACGTTATTGTTGTGTAAATAGTAATGCTTCATCAAAATGTCAATCAACTTGTTAAATAAATTTTGTAGATATGTTAATAAATCTTCATATATTTGAAAAATATATAAATATAAAAATCTTAAAAAAATAATAAAACAATATTTCATAATAAAATGTGTGATGAATTTTAAAATTGGTAAAGAAAATTTGAAATATGAAATAAACTCACAAAAATAATAAATCACTATTTCATAATAAAAATATGTGATAAACTTTGAAATTGAAAGAGAAAAAATTAATCCATAAAATAAACTCACAAACTAATAAAATAATATTTGATAATAAAATATATGTAATGAACTTTTCTATTTTAATTTTAAATAGACACTAGTAAAATATATTGGTTAGACATAAAATCAAATTTAACATCTAAAATATTTAAGTTAAATATTTTCAATGAAAGAAACAGAGTAAAATGTTATATTAAAAAACATATACTTTATATTTATCTAATCAAATTCTATTTTATCTTATCAAGATTCTTTTACAAGTAAAAATCTTTATAGAATATTATAGTTAACCGACTTAAAAAAAACGAATTTAATAAATAACGCCCCATAATTAATTACTTAGATAAACCTTTGTTGTTGTACGTTCCTAATTGACAATTGTGACTAAAGTCCACAAGTACAACTTCTATTATGTAATTACTAGAATATTGGAAATATGAAATTCGCTATATAGACACGTGTCAGGAGCATGCAGAAGCCACAATTCCAGTAAGCATTTTAAATTGGCATTCTCTATCCAAGCAGAAAATAATTGGGATGGCAGTTTTTATGAAAATGGACAAGAAAATAAATTTAAAAATGATAAAATGATAAAAATGAATTAGTATTATCCAACGGAGCTAAGGAGGGCATCCGGGACCCCTTTGTAAAACGTACGCGTGAGGGTGGCTTCTAATCGTTGTCGACAACCCTGCAAAATCTTTTATGCCTAATAATGACGAAGTTAACGCGGGTCGAAATTAATAATTATGGATATTCCAGAGTTCAATGGTGACTCGTAAATTTACTATGTATTGTGAGTGCATTATGCAGATTTATGGATCTTGATTTTTATCTTTGAAATTCTTGGGTCCATGGATCTTGATTTTAATTTTTGAGATTGCTGGGCCTATGCATCTTAATTTTGTTTTGAAATTGTTTCCTTTGATCGAATTTACGTGTATCAAATGGAAACGATGAATGGCAGAGTTAGCAATTTTTTTTTCACAAGAGAAAAGACGCTGTTTTGTTTATATTGATGAAAATAGTCCATAAATCAATACAAAATATACCGAGTAAAGTATCTCAAATCTCTCGTCTAAGTGAGTAGGGGAGACCCATATCGTACCGTAGTAATCTTAATACATCTACTCTAGGCATGATATACGCCAAAGATGATCCCCATGTACATACCAAAAACAACAGTGGCTTCCAATATGGCCCATGCGTTTGACATAGAAGTGAACACAGATAAAAGCTACTTAAGATATCTGGTATGCAAAGACCACCAAATCACGAGTAACCAACAACAATATGCCAAAATGCTAGCCGAGAGAGCTAGTTCGACAAAATATTAATGTAATACCATTACCGAGATTAACCAAAAGGGATAAACATCATAAAACCCGCACTAAGGGAGAAAGGTCCGGTTCTCATGTTCCCGATTAAGACCATATCGTAGACAAATAACAAACCGGTAGGCTCATTGCTCATGTGCCCTCCAATTGTCTCGATCATATGACCGTAGTCATCTTCAATTCAATATAATCCCATGACAAAGATCAATCCCTTGTATAATTTGATCCACAACTCGTGGAGCCCAACATATGATACCTCCGCAGTAGCATACACCTTTGTATCCAGCATGAGATGTCTCCCTTAGTTATCCCGCATGAGGAGAGGATCGATAACGATTTTCCATATGGAAGCACCACAGCCTATTCCAAAAGGAATATGAGCCTTTGTTGCACGAGAAGAATGTCAAAAATAATTGTAAACAAAACAGATAAAGGTAATAAACAACATCCCCATAGTAATGATCCTATAAATTGATCAAGGAAGTCCTTTCCCTGTTTTCACCGTAATGGATGGTCAGATAAAACCATATGCATGTTCCAACCCCAAATGATAGCCCATCCACTTCCTATTTAATTTCTCAGAATATGTTGGAGAGGAGTTTTCCGAAAGAGTGATAGCAAACGGTATGCGATCCACCCATCCACAGAGATTTGTACACCCGAGAGGAAGCCCGTCGATATGCCATCGATATCAACTGAGTCCTCATATATGAATGCTAGGAATCCTCAATCGATGGGCCACCGAGAGCCCGCCTCCATAAAGCCATGATCTCGGCTATTGTTTGTTCGATCCCCCATTCCAAATGATATGGTAGTGCTCTCCTCCCTCCAATTTGATCCAAGCACCACAACTACGTACGCCCTTCCCGTTGAGCTCCATCGAAAAATAAGGCCCCAGATATGAACAATGGGAGGTTCACCCTATCGATAGATCCTTGCTAAACCTTATTCTAGGCAAAAGATTAATTTGGAGCCACTCCGCAGGTTCTAGTGCATTCTAGAGATATCCAATGTACTCCCCCTTATCAACAACATGTTATTTATATTGCACCGTATCTCCCAACATATATAGTGGAAGAGCCTTTCCCATCAAATTTTTGGCCTTAAATCATATGCATGGAGCAAGTAGACAACGACCTCCAAGATTGGGTATTAACCTGAAGGTGAGAAACTTTTCCAAAGCCCAATAGCCACCTCGCACTCAAAGAAAATATGATTAATCGTTTCCAGCCGCCTCTCTTTGCACATAATACATCGTCCCGTCCATGTTTTCCTTCTTTTTTGAAGATTCTCCCAAGTGAGAATCTTACCTTTCCCGAGTAGCCGCTTGAAAAGAGTAATCTTGTTGTGGGATCTTCCATTTCCACACCTTTGAGAAACCAGGAGGATCAGTGGCAGTGTGGCCTTCAGATTTAATGTTCAAATACAAATCCTTGACACATATGTTTGTTCCCTTGTGTGTCCCACCCCACACAATCTGGTCACCCAATGGATCAAAACAGAGACCAACAGCCTGTAAAGATCTGATGAGACTCTGCCAATTCTCCCATTCAGCAGCTTGCAAACCAGGTGTCTCAAAATCCGTCCATGCAGGAGCACCAACTTCCCAATGTGTTATTAAATCTGATAAGTATATAAGACCTCTATGAGTCATACGATGGAAGAAATCCAGATCTATATATGAGGAAGCGTTAACTCCCAATATGTTGCTGCATTGGATTGGAATCCGTCTCCCATTCCCAAACTTCCACACCACTCTGTTTTTGATAATCTCACAACATTTTGTAATGCTCCTCCATATCATAGATTCCTTCTTCCAAGATATATTAGGTGCCCGTATGAAAATATCCAGCGATCTACCACCCAGGTATTTGTCCACTATGATGTTTGACCATATGCCGATCCCCATCAGAGCCCTCCACAAGGATTTGGTCAATAGGGCATATGTAAAAGTCCTCAGGTCCAGTAGGCCCCATCCTCCCAACACCTTAGGAAAGGATACCTCCGACAGTTTGCACAGGTGGAATTTTTTGTGTGATCCCACACCGGACCATAGGAAATGGGACACAACAACGTTAATCTTCATACAAATGTGTGCTGGGAGAAGGTACAGGTGCCCCCAATAAACCGTGAGTTGAGACAGAACAGCTTGTATGAGGATGTACCTACCGCCCAGGGTGAGCCATCTGTTTGTCCACTTCGATATTTTACCCCTGTATTTATCAATAATCATTAAATGAGTTAGCAAATTCATTTAATACTTCGTTTTTATTGAAAAATTAGACATCTCCATATCTTCAATCTAAATAGAAATTGTCAAAAGAAAAAGTAATAAAAATAAATCCTACCCTCCAACCTTTAAAATATTACTACTATTGAACAAAGACATGCCCTCCAACCTTTAAAATATTACTACTATTGAACAACGACATGCGTAGACTTCTCAATAAAACCAATTTGTAAAATTTCATTGAACTTCTCACAATATCTCTGAGCTTATGCATTGTATCTGGATTTTAAAAGATAAAAATGTGATAAAAAATCTTTATATTTTTTTATACGAGCAAAATTTATTTAAGAGTAAATCTTTCTAAAGTTTATAATATGCTATTTAAATTAAAAAACAGATTATATAACATTTTAAATTTAATCTATTCTAAATTCTGAAAATATTTCCGAAATTGATATATAGAAGGAATTCAGTTCATAAAATTCCAAAAAATACTTCCAAAATATAAAATCTACATAAAAATAATAAACATGAAATAAAGGTAGAAAAACATAATCCAAACGAGACAAAACTCAAAAAATTAGTCCCCAATTTTTTTTTTACATCCTGACAATTATAATTCCCGATCCAAATTTAGACGCTGATGACCAAAGTATGACGAACGGCTATCAGAGTTCAGGACAACGTGTAAAGAAGAGATAAGGTTTTGTTATACATAGTTTTAAAGATAAAATAAGCTCAAATTGAAGGCTTGCAGTTTCCAGTAAACCCAAAATAATGTGTAACATAAAAATTTTATAAGCTCGACGAAAGAATTAGACGTAAGAATTAGATAAAATGACAAGTTAAATTTTCAAACAACAAAATTCGTGAAAATAAATGTAACCGACCCATTCCATCTACGTAAAGTAATATGGTAGATTCATTTTTTACTTTAACGGTTTCAAATCAAGAATTGGTTGAAAACCGAATTCTTGAATCGGTTGAGAATAAATAGGTGATGCGTTCAGCGTTTTAGAAAAATGGATGGTATGCCATCTTTGTTTCATGACAGTGAGAAAGTGGCAAAAGAAAAGTCACTTGTTTGATTGCTTCATATGAGGCGTAGAAATGTTTGTTCTTTATTTAATTAAAGTGAATAAGTGGGAGGGGAGATAGAAGTTATAGGAGCTTGTTACATAAAGCTGTAAAGAACGCCTCCCAACAAATGTAGAGGCGATGATTTGAACTTGGATCAACACACGCAAAGGAGGAAGGAGATGCGTTCCTCTTTGTCATCTTCGTTCTACCCTTCAAGCTGGCGAGTTGTCGTGTGATTTCTCCCCTTCGGCCAGCTTCTCATGATATCACGTGAACTGGGACACCATGCAGAGACGATGGAGCGGAGAAAGATAGAAGATTGAGAGCAGAAGTAACTACTTTCAGTCCTACGCTAATAGATCGATGGAGAACATGAGCTTTCTGTCCTACGCTATATAGAGGACGGCATCATGCAGACTTCAAAAAAAAACTTGCAACTCCAGGCCCGCGCTCTGCGACAGTATGGCATTCCTTGGTGTCACATATCTATGGTTCAATAGGCTTATTAATGAGCTTCGGGTCAGCTTGGGAGCATTCAAAGACAAGCCGGAATAAGGGAATGAGAGTCAACTGGAATGAGATTCGACTGCCAAGATAAGTGATTTTGACTTACTTTCTTTATTAAATAGTCTTTCTCTTTGTGAGTTAAAAGATATAAGAAAAGATTATATATATCATATTGTTTTTCTGCTAAAAGATTATTAGAAAATAGAAAATATACTAATGATCTTTCTCATGTCTCTTGGGATAAGTTATACATACCAAGAAAGTGGTATTTTATTAGTTTATTGGGATATGATTGAACACAAAATCATTGTTGACTATTTTCGAAAAGAATGTATTTATCTTGGGGTAGAAGATAAGTTACATATACTAAGTGAATGGTATATCATTAATTTATTGGGATTTGATTGAAAACAAAATCATTGTTGACTATTTAATTTATTGGGATTTGATTGAAAACAAAATCAATATTGACTGTTTTCGAAAAAAATGTGTTTATCTTGGGAGTAGAAGATAAGCCCATTTGTGTTAATCTCTTTGCAAGGGTTTTCAAAGGTTACATGTTAAATTTGTTATTATTTTAAAGGGTCTATCTAGCTCTTATGCCCAAATAAGGGTTAGTTATGGTACTTTATTTTTAAAAGAGATTTTCTTGATTAGATTAAAGAGGGTAACTCTTTAATAAAAATATTTACATAATATTGCATAAGCAAGAAAATAGAAGATGAATGCTCTTATTTTAAAATGGATTTTGTACTCATTTATTTATGAAGTGATAACAAGTCCAAAGTATTTTCTTGAATAGATTAAAGAAGGTAACTCTTGAAAATATCTTCATGTGCGATGAAGAAGAAAAGAGAGAGAAGTTTTACTCAATATTCTTTTTCGAAGACTCGTGAAGGAGGTTATGTGCTTCGTTGTGTAAGCACTCCTTTAGGGGGACTTTTTTGGAATTCGATATGCATTTGCATGCATGGGAGCAACATTTGTTATGTTAGCTTGCATTCCATGCACTAAAAGTAATAGCTTAAGGGTTAGCTATTTTGATTAAAGCTATGTAAATCACATGCATAAATATCTTAACTAAAGTATCAGTTTATTTTAAAGAAAAGCTTGGGAGATGTAGCCATTGACTTGCAGGAATGTGTGCTTATGCGACGGAAACATTAGTTATTGTGATGACTTATAACCAGCACATATGAGGTATGTGTTGTTAAAGGGAGAATGTCAAGGTACTTTACTTTCTTGTCATGAATATACATGAGTAGATGGAAAAACTACTATAGTACAGATATGTGAAATGATTGATTAATACTTTATGAATCTTGTCATCATTTTATGTTGAAGGCATCATAGCAGGGAATGATGGTGACATGTACAAAGGAATATTATGCTTGTCATGTACAAAGGAAAATTATGCTTGTCCTGGTGGCAGGTAAATGATTAATGTTTTAAAGAAAAGCTTGGGAGATGTAGCCATTGACTTGCAGGAATGTGTGCTTATGCGACGGAAACATTAGTTATTGTGATGACTTATAACCAGCACATATGAGGTATGTGTTGTTAAAGGGAGAATGTCAAGGTACTTTACTTTCTTGTCATGAATATACATGAGTAGATGGAAAAACTACTATAGTACAGATATGTGAAATGATTGATTAATACTTTATGAATCTTGTCATCATTTTATGTTGAAGGCATCATAGCAGGGAATGATGGTGACATGTACAAAGGAATATTATGCTTGTCATGTACAAAGGAAAATTATGCTTGTCCTGGTGGCAGGTAAATGATTAATGTTCATGCAGATGAGTGCGAGTTGCAGGAAGGTCCAATGTACGATGGTCCATTGTAGGTACATCCATGCCACCAAGATGTGAAGATATGAAGACCAGAGGGTAAATGGTATCATATTTATTGAATGGCTTAAAGCTAGATATTGTATATTTCCTTGTAAAATTATATAAACGATGGTTAAGAGATGGTCTCCCTTGTAAACCATTGATTGATTGGCTGAACACACGCTTGTTGGTTTTCACCATACGGGGTTTCCAGGGTATATTGGTGTTCAATGATGTGATTGATTATTGTGTCAAGTTGATGATGTTGATTCCTTTCTTGTAGTGAAGTTTCATAATGCCAAGTATGTGATAATTACATGAATAATGAAATGTGTGGAAGGTTACATCATACAATACTATGTTAATGTATTATGTAAGGAATATTTAATGGTGAATGGTTAGTTACCCATGAGTAACTTGTATAAATTTTTTTATCTTCTTACATTTCCAAGTGAAGTTAATGGTCTATGTTACAATAAAATTCATGAAAATAATGTGTATGATTGTTAAATATGTTTATGGGTATGATTGTTAAATATGTTTATGGGGTTTTGATAGATTATTGGTGCAGTAGTAAAACCCTTTTTCTTTTGAAGTTTTTGGTTATAATATATTAAATAAAATAATGATATAATTACATTTAAAAATTAGAAAATATTTAAAAAATATATAATAATGTTAAATATATAAAAAACTATAAAAATTTTGAAAAGTGTTTTAGTTTTTTTTTAATTATAAATAAATGATGTGAAATTTGATGCATCATTTGTCACATTATTACTTTGAAAAAGATTTGGCCTAACCCCATTGCAATATAATGACTAACATTTATTTTTATATTTTTTGAGTTTGATTTTTATGCTGTTTTAATCATGATTTTTCTTAGGATAAAAATATAAACGGTTTTAATCATGAATTTTCTATAAACTTGGTGTGAGACATGGCCACTCAGTCAAATTTATTTACATTACGTTTTGCGTCTTTATTAACAAAGTGCTATGTTTATGAACTCTACCTTTTTATTGTTTCATGTGGAACACCTATGAATTCCATACCAGCGATCTTGCCAACGCTAATTTTTGGACCATGGCCTTGGAAAACAAAGATCATATAATATAAATGGTAGATATTGAAGTTAAAAATAGGTGTTAGAGTTTCAGACCGAGTATTATCTTAATATTTGAATATCTTTTCAAGGTAATGTATAGGTTAGGTTTTTAGCAAAAAGAATTAGAACATTTCACTAATTTTTTTTGGATAATTTATATTTATTTGGAACAATTATATATATATATATATATATATATATTATTTTTTTGATAAAAAATTTACATAAAAGAAAAAAAACAATCACTACATCTTATTTTTATTTCTTATTTAAAAATATTACTGTGAATTCAAATATCTTAAAATTTTAAATATTTTTATGTTATTGGTAATTCTTCATTATTATAAAAATTTTACAGATTAATTTTATTAAATTATATTATAAAGCCACTAAAAATTAAATCTATCTCTATATAATATATATTTATTATTAATAATTTTTAATTATTATGAAAATGTTACATATCAAATTTATCAAATTACTTTATAAATTCATTAAAAATTAAATCTATCTCTATATATAATATGTATTATATATATAACTCTAACTTACTACATGTATCATATTTGACGTAACTTTGTTCATTCTAATACAAACTTTGTTCATTGTATTACAAAAACATGTATCATATCAAATGTAACTTTTTTTATTTTAATACGAAAGAATGAACATATGTGTTTTTGGATAAGATGTATTTGCAAAATATGTAATTTTTTCACAACGAATATTTTATAAATTTTAACATTTTTTTAATTTTATAAAAAGAAACCACAAAGATTGAAATTTAATTTAAAAAATACCAAAATAATTATGAAAAATATGCATATATATTTGTTTATGAAATTTTTAATGTTTTTTAAATTAAATTTAACACTTTATTATTATTAGCATTTCAATTTATATTTATTTATATAATGACAATTTATATTATTTTATATAATGATAATTTTAAATGTAAAATTAAAAATTAAAAATAATAATAACAATGTTGTTCTATAATATGGGCTAATATGAGCTGGATTAATGGTTAGAATTTATGCATCTTCTTATTATTTCATAGCTTTGAATTCAAATGGATTGAGATTTATAATTCCGGATCCAAACTAAGACGCTGAAAACCAAAGTATCACGAATGGCTATCAGAGTTCATGACAAGCTGTAAAGAACAGATCAGGTTTTGTTGTAAAGAACAGATCAGGTTTTTTTATACATAGTTTTAAAGATAAAATAAGCTGAAATTGAAGGATTGCAGTTTCTAGTAAACCCAAAATAATGTCTAACATAAAAAATTTATAACTTGTAAAGAATTAGATAAAATAACATGTTAACTTTTTAAACAATAAAATTCATGAAAATAAATAATATGTATTGTTGTTAAATATGTTTTTGGGGTTTTGATAGATTATTGATACTTTGTTAAGAAATCTTTTAATTTAAAGTTATTGGTTCATTTTTTTATTCTGATAAAAATAATATATTAAATAAAATGATGTTATAGTCATATTAAAAAACTGGAAAACATTATAAATAAATATATTAGTGTCAAATAAAAAATAAAATAAATAAATTTGATTTTTTTTTAATTTCAATTATAAATAAATGATGTGAAATTTGATGCATCATTTGAAAATTCAACTAGTTAGGAAAAAACATTATTACTCTGAAAAAGATCTAGCTTAAACCCATTGCAGTACCATCATTAAAATTCATTTTTATATTTTTTAGTTTAAAGAATAGTAGTTGATTTTCATGTCTCAATAGAAATGGTTTTAATCATGGATTTTCTATAATCATTGTCGGAGACATGGAAACTCGGTAGAATTTACTTAAAGAGGTTACGCTCTGCCTCCTTATTAACCGAAGTGGCGTATTTATGAACTCTACCTTTCATTGTCTCAAGTGGAACACCTATGAACTCCATACCAACGATGTTGCCAACCCTAATTTTTCGACCATGGCCTTGGAAGACAATGATCATGTTCCCAAAGATCATATAATATAAGTGGATTTGGATATTGAATTTAAAATCAGTGTTAGAGTTCTAAACAGTTCCAAAAATTTCGCCATCCATATTCCGGTTAAGCCTTGTGTTATGCTTACCGCACTTGCTGGGGGTGCAGGGCTTGGAAATCCGTTACATGTTGTTCAACCGAATGAGTTCTGTGGACTCAGCTCCAGTGGATAAAAAGGATCAATCACTGAATGAAACGAACGGAGTTGTATCGACCCTAACCATGCAATTTAACGAATGCAGAGAAAAAATCTACGAGGAGGGTCAATCACAGGAGAATATTATCTAGCGAATATGCCACCATCCAACCCTGAAAATTGGCTTAGTCGCTTTCTCACTAAGAGTAAAAGGCGGTCAATTATATCTATCATTCTCATCATTTTTTTGGATTTCTCTTTTATACTGAGTTTCCACAATGTTGTCTTTATGTTGATCAATGGCTTGTGTTCTCATGAGGTGTTCAATACCTGACAGGACGCCCCCCCATACTTTGCAATATATTGTAAGGTGGGTTTTTATTTTTATTCTGTAAATTTAGAGTTGGAAAAAATGATAAGTATCCCATGTTGTTTAGACCATATATAAATTCACTTGGCTTCCTCTGTAGTTTCGAGAAAAAATTTGAAAGAAAAGAGAAGGCAACCAAAATGATTTTGGAAAGAAAAAAAAATTAAAGCAAATAAAAAAAATATAAAGGAGTTGCCTGTTGTTTACCCATTCCATTAAACCCAGGGTTCGAAGCCTGGCTCCTCAGCAGGAAATAACATGATTAGGGTTTGAAATCGGGATGTTGGACGTTATTTTAGAGGTTTTTCCTGGAATTGATTTAGTTTTAATGGTGAGAAAATTTGTTGATATTTCTTGGTGTTATGTATTTCAGTGAGCATTTTTGGCTCCACCGAAGTGCTTCTTCTTCTTACCAGGAGTCCAAAGGATAGACACGGAGGCAGTCATACATACAAAAACTCCTTAATAACTAAGGTGGGCCAGTGCGGAAGGGGGCACGTGAGTGGGGTGAATCATCTCATATGCTCAACTGCTAAAAGGGTATCCATGGTAGCTTCCTCCCCCTTCCACTCTCTGTGTCTCTCTTTCTCTTTCTCTTTCTCTCTCTGTTGTTGTACATGTTTATTAAGCTATTTATTATACTAGTTTCAGGGTTTTATATTTGATGAAGTGCAGGGTTTCAAGGGTTTGAGAGTGTACCCAGCTACTAAAATGCTATGCATGGTAACTCCCTCCCCCTTCTACTAGTTGTGCCTTTCTTTCTCTCTTCTTTTCTGTACATGTTTATTATGCTATTTATTATACTCGTTTCAGGTTTTTCCATTTGATGGACTGTAGGGTTTCAAGAGTTTGAGAGTCGCTTAAGAGTTTTTTTATTATGTATGTATTTTATTTTGATTCTGGACGGATTTTAGGGTGTTTTCAGTAGATAAGGGTTCTGTTGGTGGGTTTTGAGCTTTGTTTGGGAATTCGTTGCTAAGTGCACAGACATGAAGACAACAAAGAAGCTGGATTTTGATGGTGGGCACATTAACTAGAAGCTGGATTTTGATGGTGGGCACATTAACTAATCTGAGCATATATTAAAACAATTTATTTGATTGATTTTTTTTGCTGGAACATCTTGTAAATTAAGAAAAACGCTTGTTTACCATTATTTTGTTAACATTTGATTACAAAGGGATTTCAGTGTGTGTTTAGTAGATAAGGATTCTGTTGTGGGGTTTTGAGGCTTTGTTTGGGATTTTGTTGCCATGTGCACGACCACAAATACAATCTAGAAGCTTGATTTTGATGGTAGGAACATTAACTAATCCGAGCATATATTGAAACAATTTATTTGATTGATTTTATTTTCCAATACATTTTGAAAATTAAGAAAAACACTTGTTTACCATTATTTTGTTAACATTTTTAATGATCCCATATTTCCCTAGAATTCAGAAATGAAACAAATGTTTTGAAAGGTTCTTTATTGAAAACTTAAAAAAGGCTTGCCTAACAATATTCATAATGTATAAAGTTGTCAATATTGAACATCTATTGTTCAAAATGTGTAACCAATTTACATTGTCAAGGTGCATCATTTTAAAGTTCTAGTCTCAAATTTCCGTTGAATCCAACAACAACAATATTCATAATGTATAAAGTTGTCAATATTGAACATCTATTGTTCAAAATGTGTAACCAATTTACATTGTCAAGGTGCATCATTTTAAAGTTCTAGTCTCAAATTTCCGTTGAATCCAACAACAATCTGTGTTATAAGTTACAACAATGATGTTATTAAATTTCCTTTTTATATCATGGTATTACATTCCATGAATCTCTTTGATTTAATATTTCTCTTCTTAATGTTCTCAATCATTCATGAATGCAATGCCATTGTCGAATAATTAAATGCAATGCCATTGTGTTTGTGAAAAAAAAAAACATTATAACCCACAAAATTAAAGCAGGATCCACAAAATTAAAGCAAGATCCGAGAATTTTGAAATAACTAACTTTACATTCAAAGCTTTCTGCCACTATCCTTCAGTGAGTTTGTGAGTCTCGTTGTTCAAAAGAACGCTTCAATAAATTTATGATTCTCCTTTTTTATAATAACGCTAGAAGAGGACAATTAATAGTTAATACAATGCATCCGTATAGCTTGTTTTTTGTTTAAACTTTTGTTTTTATTCTTTTTTTTAAACTATAATTTTTAGTAGTAAAATGTTAATCATGATTTACATATTTTTGACCTTTTAACCATATAGGTTAGTTAGGTAGTTAGCTTTATGCTTCTTCTTTTTTTTTAACTATAATTTTTAGTAGTAAAATGCTAATCATGATCTACATATTTTTGACATTTTGACCACAGAGGGTTGTTAAGTAGTTACCTTTATGCATTCAATTTTTTAATTGTGAAGCATGAAAAAATATGGAATGGAGGAGAGTTGGGTATGTTAATAAATTTTAATTAAAAAAATAATTTTATGGTCCAAATTTTATTCATATAGATTCATATTTCAACACTAACCACATTTTATTCATATTAAAGCTATACAACTTAATTAATAATTATAAATTATGTTAATTGGCTAATTATTATAATAATAAAAAAATGGATAAAAGTTTGGTAAACTTTTTTAGAAGAATAATATTTAAATGATTTTTTAAAAATATATATTTTATATTTATTATAATATAAAACTTAAATTCTGTGATGAAAGTTAAAAGGTAAAAAAAAAGAAAAAAAAAAAAGAGAACAAATAAGTTATACTATTTTATATAAAATAAAATAATTTATAACACCACTAAACAAAACAATAACTTTTTTTTAAATTAAAATGTATAAATATTAAAATAAACGTAAATATAATATTCATAGTTTTCAATTGGGGTATGGGTAATAGTTAGTTTTAATTAAAGACAAATGGATTTCTTATATAGCTTTTCCAAATTAACAAACCTATGGGCTTCTCTTTGCACCTTTTGGAGCAATTTCTAGTTGAATATTCTTTTCATTATTTTAAAGAAAGAATTAGAATAACATTTGACTATTTTTTGGATACTTTATATTTATTGGTAGCAACAAGTAATGAATAGTTAAGAAAATAATTTTTGTAACTTTTATTATGTGGTATTATTATTATTTTTAATCTAAATTTTACATGGAAGAAAATAAATCATTATATCTTATTTTTATTTTTTATTTAAATGTGTTACTACAAATTCAAATATTTTTATATTTTAAATAGTTAGATGTTATTAATAATTCTTAATTATTATGAAATTTTTTCATGCCAAATTTATCAAATTACATTATAAAACCATTAAAAATTAAATTTATTTCTATATATAATATGTATTCATTATTAGTAATTTTTAATTATTATGAAAATATTACATACTAAATTTATCAAAAATCCATTAAAAAATAAATAAATAAATATGTGTATGTGTGTTTTACATATAAGTCTAACTTAGAACATGTATCATATTAAATGTAACTTTGTTAATTCTAATATAAAAAAGTGAACATATGTTTTTGGATAAGATGTATTTGCAAAATACCAAAATCAATATGAAAAGTATGGATATATATTGATTTATGAGGTTTTTTATGTTTTGTAAATTAAATTTAACACTTTATTTTTATTAACATTCCAGATTATATTATTTTATATAATGATAATTTTATATGTAATGAAGTACTAGAAAAACAATTTAATTAGTATTAAAGTTTAGAATTAAGAATAATGATAGTCTTATAAATACCATTTTATAATACTATAATATGTGCTTAATGGTTAGAATTTCTGTATCTTTTTATGATGTTATAGCTTCAAATTAAAATAGATGTAGGGACAAATTAGTGTGAACTAGATTTCTTTTACAACAAAAAGGAAGTTTCATACATCATTTTGATGTGGACATATATATATATATAAGAGTAAAAATAACAACTAGGATAAAAGCAAGTGGAATAATATTAAATGTTTATCTGAGATTACAGCAAAGTGTAAATGAAGACCAAAAAAAAAAGAATATAAATTATTTGACTTAAATATCACTATTAAAATTTTAATTTTAGAAAATAGATCGATAAAATTTGTATTAAGTTTTCAATTTAATTATTATAAGAAATATGTAATACGAAAATATTTTTACTATATTATAATTGGTATCATTTCACAATGTTTTAAAGATTATCATTTTAAATGAATATTCTTCATATAAAGTTTACCAAATAAATAGTTTGACACTTTTCTATGATTGATTTTCTGTCGATCAAGCAATGCACTTATATTATCATGCAAAACTGGGTACATTTAGATTTTCATCAACTCTTTCAGCTTCACTGAAATTTATTGGCCAAGCCAAAAAGAACCCAATAAAATTAACAAAACAATGTGTCAATAATATATCAAAATGTGTCCCTTTGCTATAATAAAATTAGTAATAAATTTATATTACTTCTATTCCTCATGTAATAATAATATTAATGAAATTGTTGAACTCATTAAGATTTTTAATTCATGATGATAGGTTTATTAGTGGCTATATTATATGCAGCATAATCAAAGAAGGCCAACTATCTTTAAATTTAAATTTGTAAGTTTTTTTTTAATTAATAGTTTTCTCTTTGCAATGTTGTTAAAATTATATAAGTATTTAAATAATATATTTTTTTTTATTTTTCTAATATAGAATGACTACTTTTACATTTATTATGATTAAAAATACTTAGATTTCATTATATGTTTGTGTTATGAAGTGATTAATATTGTGATAAATAATTATTCCCTTTTTTTGAATATTATGAAATGGTTACAAGGTTTTTGGTTCGAAGTTACATATTATAGTTTCATCAATCTCCTCATTTTTGACATATTTTTTATAGATAAATTAGAATAAGTAGGTTTTATAGTTTCATAGAAAACCCTTTTATGGGTACATCATGGTAAATATAGAAATATAGGGTACTCCATACTAAAAGTAATGCAAGATCCAAAATTTGAGGTCAAATCTAGTAAGATTAGAGAATATATCCAATATATATAAAATAAAACTATCAAATGCAAATTTAATGGATTATGGCCATTTGAAAAGTATTTGATTAGGTGGATCCAAAATAAATGGAGCTCCCAAGGTAAAATAGAATTAGAGTTAGGGGCCAAGGGATTTTTTAGAATTATTTTCTCCAAGTCATTTTCTCCAAGTTAGAATACAGATCAAAGGTTTTTGAAGGAGGGTTGTATTTTCATAAAAATTGGAGGGCACTTCATGTGATTATGGAAGGAGAAGTGTATTCTAAAGAAGGACAATTTACTTGTAGCCCTAATTTTGGTTTCTCTTTTTCTCTCCCTAAGGAATATTGTGAGGAAGAAAAAATTTAAAGTGTAGAAATGACATCAAAAACGTTTTCAAAGTATCATAGGCTACACACATAAAGATATACGCTTCATATATATGAATATATGTTTAGATGAATATATTCTTGTTTATTCGAGCCCCTATAGATATTACTATTAAGAAAGTGTTTCGAAGAACTCTCTAGATGATAAAAGAGATCCCCTTTAGATGGAGAGAATGTCATTAATAAGGGTATCTTATTAGATATTGTGTGATGGATACCAAAATATTGATTGAAGAAAACCCTTGTCAAAAAAAGTTAGATGATGCTAGAAAAATCTCTTAAAGAAGTTGAAATTTGAGTCCTAGGGGTACCTCAAATCCTCAACAATCCTAAGATTTGAAAATAAGTTCAAGCCTTCTATCCAACATTGGGACGGGTCCACCCTAGACTCAACCTATATATATATATATATATATATATATATATATATATAAATTTAAAATAAATATTTCAAATTCCATGAAGTGTGATATATAAACTATGTTTCGTCAAATTTAATATATTTAAAATTTAATAAACATGATTATAGAGTTATGAAATTGAGCAGATGTTGTATGGTCATCTCTATATCTCAAATATGACATTGCTCTTTAGTTTGAGAAATTTACTTTTTCATATAATAATATTTAAAGATCTTGTCGAACCAAGATTTCATCTTTTAGTTTCTCTACTTATCATGTTAATAACAGATTCAAGTCTTTCGAATTACTTGAACGATATGCTTCGAATTGTGATACTCTATTCTCTCTTTAAATGGGAGTGGAAGATAGTTTAAGAAACATTTTATTTTTATGTCTCACCCATAAGATATGGCACATAACTCAATAAATGAGTAAATTTGGTTACCAATTCATCCATTATCATTTTCGCTAGTTTGAAATGACAAAATTCTTTAGCACAATAATCAAAATAAATTTTAGTTAAATATTTCCCCTTAAATATTCATTACAACTCTTCCTAGTAAATCTCTTTTGATGCCATATTGTAATATTCCATTTTGGGTATATCTCAAGTCACGAAAAACTCCAACCCGCAGATCGATCGGGAGGGCATTTACGTATATGTCGCCTCCAAAAGAGGACGAGATCTAGAGGCTATCTGGCCCTTTCCAGACTCGTCTCAGAGTGAAAGAGAAACACACCATAGTGCATAGGAACTATAGTGCTCAAAAATAGAAATAGAAAGAGAATACAACAACTACTAAGTAAATGAATTCGAAACTACAACAACTCAACCAAAAACATATAGAGAAAGTGTCGAGCCATTTTATTAATCCGAGAAATGTAATGAAGTACAAGAGATGATCTTGTGCAAGGCAAGTGAGAAAACACTCTCTTTAAAAGATAGGAAAATGGATGCTCTACGGAATCGCGTCCTGGTACCGCTGGGAGAAATGCCATGTAGTCAAAGTGGTACTACTGAATGGACTGAAGACTAGGGGTTGATCCCCTTGCCGGAATGAGCTGAAAATCGGCAAACCTCCTTTCCTCGACAACTCGGACAAGATCCACAAACCATTCCAAGAATGGCCAACCCCCGACAACACCAGAAACTGCCTCCCTAGTGAATTACGCTGGCCTCCAAGGTACAACGCAGTAGTTGGATAGAAACAGCTGAAATGCTACCACAAACTCCGCCAAAAACCTCCGACGGGCAAAGGCTGACCCTCTGCTCGAAATCTCGGCGAAATCGTCTGCAAAAACACCAATCCAGAGCTCCTCCACAATGGAATGCGTCCTCTCCCCCAGTGACTGCGCAGTCTCTATCAGCTCTAGCTTCGCAACAACCCCAAACAATGAAACGACTCACAAAATACAAGGAAACAAACCTTGTCCGAGCAGGCACTCGAAGTCCCCCGGGGCTAAGGGTGAGATCTCCGCATGGAGACACTCGGTGCACTAAACAGTGCTGTAGACAGGCTAAACAACCAGCGTGCTAAAGAAGACCAAAGTCTCACTCTAAAATCAACAAATCCAGAATGATCCAAATGACGAGGCTCCTCCATCTTTTATAGCATTGGTTTCCCTCCAAAACCCGTCGTAGCCTCTCTCTCCTCCACATCCTCATCCTTATCTGCGCAAAACCTTCTAGAGTGCACGTAGGCTCCCCTCCTCTATGTGGTGTGTGGCCCCCCTTGACCCCCCTTGAGTCACAACATTGTGCTACTAGGCAGATGTCTTATTCTACTAAAGTGAGTTAGACCCTCTTTTCTCACTTTTTATTTATTTACAAACCTTAAACGGCAAAACTATACAAAGTCGAATATTCCAATTAGCTGTCGCTAATTAGGAATATTACAGTCCCCCCCGGTAAAATGTTGCTTGCCCTCAAGTAATTGAAGTGATGGATGCTGCAGAATCTTTTCGTTCTCCCAAGTGGCATCCTCATCCGGCAAATTCTTCCACCGCACCAAGAATTCTTGGACCGTCCTACTCCGTAACCGCCTCTCATCATCTGTCGGCAGTAGCTCCTCTATCACTGTCACCTGCTGTCCCAGCGCCTTCTTCAGGCATGATACATGGAAAATGTTGTGGATCTTGCTGCCTTGGGGCAGCTCCAACTCATATGCAACCTGCCCAATCCTGCGTATCACCCTGTATGGCCCGTAGAAACGCGGCTTGAACTTCTCAGCCCGCTTTTGCTTCAACGATGACTGTCGGTATGGTTGTAAGCGTAGGTAGACCAAGTCCCCTACCTCAAACTGTCGCTCTACCCGACCTCTGTCGGCATACAGCTTTTGCTGGTTCTGCGCTGTAGCCATGTTGTCCTTGAGAGCTCGGAGGATATCTTGACTCTCTTGGATCCACATCTTGGCTCTAAGAGCCTTACTCGCACCGAACATCACATCAACAAATGATAAAGGATGGTACCCATACAAAGCATAAAATGGTGACATACCAATAGACATGTGATGTGTCGAGTTGTAGCAGTACTCCCCCAAATGCAACCATCTCAACCATGCTCGCTGCTGCCCACTAACATAGTTACGCAAGTAGCCCTCCAGCCACTTGTTAACTATCTCCGTCTGTCCATCCGTCTATGGGTGGTAACTGGTACTCGGTGTCAACTCCGTCCCCACCAGTCGGAAAAGCTCCTGCCAAAATCTTCCCATGAAGCGGCTGTCCTTGTTAGTGATGATGGTCTTAGGAAGACCATGCAACCTGAAAACATCTCAGAAGAACAGCTCGGCTACCTGTGCTGCTGTGTAGTGCGCGGATATGGCGAAAAGGTGTGCATACTTTGTCAGTTGATCAACAACGACAAAGATACAATCCTTGCCCTGCACCATGGGCAACCCTGTGATGAATTCCATCGATATGCTCTCCCATTTCCCCTTCGGAATGGGAAGAGGCTGCAACAGTCCTGCGGGATGGCTCATCTCTCCCTTGTTCCTCTGAAAAACATCGCACTCCGTGATGTGCTGGAGTACGTCCTCCTTGAGGCCCTTCCATGAGAACCTCTCTCTAATGGCCCTGTAGGTTTTGGTAAACCCCTGATGGCCTGCCAATGGAGAATCATGTGATGCCTGGAGTATCTTCTTCTTAAGCTGAGATCCCTCAGTCAAGAAGATCATGTCCCTGTAATAGATAATCTCATCGACCACCCTGTATCGGTCATCCGCCACCTGTCCATCCAGCACCTCACATGCAAACCTGTCCTTGGAGTACTCAACTAAAATTCGAGCCCTCCAATCTGCATCCAAGCTCATAAGAGATAACGTGGCTGGTCTACGTGAAAGGGCATCTGCTACCACGTTATTCTTACCCTTGACATACTCAATGTCAAAGTCATATGCTTGGATCTCACTGATCCACTTCTGCTGCCTCTCCTGTAGCTGCTTCTGCTCCAAAAAGAACCTGAGGCTGTTGTGATCAGTCCTCACCCTGAACCTGTTCCCTACCAAATACTGCCGGAATTTGGCTAAGGCATGCATAATGGCCAACATCTCCTTGTCGTATATAGAATACAACCTCTCATGCGGAAGGAGCTTCCGGCTCTCAAAGGCTATAGGGTGTCCCCCCTGCATCAATACTGCGCCGATCCCCTCTCCCGACGCATCACACTCCAAGACAAATGGCTGCGTAAAATCCGGCAATGCAAGCACTGGGCAGCTACTCATCACCTCCTTGAGCCTATCAAAGGCTCGCTGTGCTGTATCTAACCAACTGAATGCCCCCTTCTTCATCAAATCTGTGAGGGGTGCAGCAAGCTGTGAGAAACCTCTGACAAACTTCCTGTAATAGGTACATATACCAATGAACCCTCGAAGTTCCATCACGTTCCTTGGCTCCGGCCAATCTTTGATGGCTCTAATCTTCTCCTCATGGACCCTCACTCCGTCCACTCCAATAATGTGACCCAAATACAACATCTCCGTCATCCCAAACTCACACTTGGAGAGCTTAGCATAGAACTGTTGCTCTTCCAAGATGCGTAGTACTGCCTCTATATGTTGGAGATGCTCCTCCCAAGTCCTGCTGTATATGAGTATGTCATCGAAGAAAACCAATACAAACTTCCTCAGATGACTGCGGAAGATATGGTTCATGCAAGACTGAAAGGTGGCTGGTGCATTGGTCAGCCCAAAAGGCATAACCAAAAACTCAAAGTGCCCATAATGACACCTGAAGGCGGTCTTGGGAATGTCCTGTTCCCTCATGCGAATCTGATGGTACCCTGATCTCAAATCAATCTTCGAGAAGAACTTAGCTCCTCTCAGCTCATCCATCAGCTCATCGATCCTGGGTATAGGGTACCTATTCTTTAGAGTCTTCTTGTTCAGGGCCCTGTAGTCAATGCACATCCTCAAAGTGTCGTCCTTCTTCTTCACCAGCACTACAGAAGAAGCAAACAAACTCGTGCTCGGTCTGATGTGTCCAAGAGCCAACAACTCCTAGATGACCCTACCAATCTCATCCCGATAGGCTTTGGGATGCCTATAGGGCATAGTGATCACCACCTAGATACCTTGCTCCAACTCGATGGTATTCTCAAACCCTCTGTCTAGTGGTCGACCTAGTGGTATAGCCCCAAACACTACCTCATGCCTGTCAAGGATAGCCTGTATCTTTGGATAAACTGCTCGACCGGTGGTCTCTGCCTCTGATGCCCGCAACTCAACTGCCCACTCTATGTTTCCCTTCTGGAATTATGCCTCCATCCAGTGTGCTGAAACTGTCTGAGGTGGGTAAGTATGCATCCCACAGATCTTCTCATGCTTCCCAGTCTTCTTGTCATCCCACTCCATCTCTAAGGCCTCCCAATCCATGGTGACCTTCTCTAGCGTAATCAATCACTGAACACCCAGTACCACATTGGTATCTGGTATGTTGACCACGAAAAAGTGATCAGTCATGGTCTAAGTACCCATCATCACTGCTAACTCTGGAACATACTGGGCACACTACATCATCTGCGCTCCTGGGACAAAGACTGAAAACCCGTCAAAACTCTCGGTCAGTATACCTCTCCACTCGACCATCTACGAATCAATGAAATTGTGGGTTGCCCCACTGTCAACCAAGACTGATATTCACTGGCCACGTATTGTCCCACGTACGCGCAGCGTCAAATACTTAGGAACTTCTTTCAAAGCTGCAAGGGCCCCTCCTGTGGGTGCAAAGGCTGCACCTCCTGTCCCTGGAGGTGGAGGCAGCAACTGATCTTGGGTCATCTGACTATCTCCTGCCTCCTCATCATCCTCCTCATCCTCTTCCCCATTGTCATTGGAGAAGACCTCAATGAAGTGTGCTTTGCCAGCAGCACACCTATGCCCTGGTGCCCACAGCTCCTGACATGTGAAGCATAGCCGCTTCTTCCTCAACTCCCTCCTAGCCTCATCATTTACCTGTCCCTGTCCTGGATTCGCCTTGGGAGGAGGAACCCTCACATCCTTCCCCTTGCTCTGGAAACCCTGTCTCTGGGGGTAAGGTGTTCGCGTCTTAGGCAATGCATCTTGCAAATCCCTGGTCCTACTGATAGCATCCTAGAGTGTAGCTGGCCTAGTGGATCTGACTAGACCTCGAAGTGGCTTTGCCAATCCCTCCACAAACATATAGATCATCCATGTCGCGGATAGATCTGGCACCATCACTGAAACCCTCAAGAAATCTGCAATGTATGTCTCTGGGCTCCCTGTCTGTTTGAGCTTTGTCAGCTCACCAAAGGCCGCTTCTAGATCTTCCTGGCCAAAACGCCTATCGGGCCTCCAAACTGCATATGTCGTCACTGTGGAATGCTCGAGTGTCACCATCCCATGGAACCACCAGTCCTGGGCCTCACCATCCAAATGTAATGTTGCCACCTTGATGGCCTCTATCTCCGACATTTGGTTAAGCTGGAAATAGATATCCAACTTCTCCACCCAAGACTTTACCGAACTGTTTGATGATCCATCAAATGTAGGCAAATGAAATCTACTAGAGGCACGGTGGGAATCTCCATCATGGTAATGTCGGTGCCCTCTATGATGGTCGCGCGATCTACTATCCTGCTGGAGCTGCACAAAATCTCTGAATGTGAGAGCATCCCTGAACTCCTGCCTGTAGGACTGATATTCTGCAAAGTACTCATCTAAGTGCCTAGGCTCTACCTCCTGCTGGGCTTCTGCCCCTGTATCAGCTCCCAAGAAAGTGGGCATAGTAGAGCGGGTAGGTGCACAAGAAGCTGTCGGCTGAGGAGCATCACGCTGAGCAGCACCCTGCTCTGGCAAATGGTGGGGTGCACCTGATCCCTCTCCGACCTCGAAAACCCGTGGAGTCTCACGTTGCCTAGCCTCCACAGCTGTGAACCTCTGGCCCATCACCTCAATCTTTCGGGCTAAATCCTGCACTGACTTGAGGAGTGCCTCTCCAAACTGCTTGGATTCTGTGTCATCTGCCATCGGCGCTTCCTACCTCAAATCTACTACAAGCTCTACCTCCTCTGCGTCCTTCACAGACTCTCTCTCCTAATCTGTGTTTTCTACCTGGGCACAGTCTTCCTCTTCGTAGGTGGCCTCCAACCTACGCTCACGGTCTCTATACTTCCTACCTCTGTACGGTCTCTTTCCTGATGTCATAAACCACAGGCTGAGCCAGAACTATGCTCTGATACCACTATAATATCCCATTTCAGGGATATCTCTAAAATATGACAAACTCCAACCAGAGATTGACTGGGAGGGCATTTACCGGATATGTCACCTCCAAAAGAGGACGAGATCCGGAGGCTACCTGGCCCTTACCAGACTCTGTCTAGGAGTGAAAGAGAAACACACCAAGTGGTATAGAATTATAGTGCTCAAAAATAGAAATAGAAAGAGAATACAGCAACTACGACAACTCAACCAGAAAACATATAGAGAAAGTGTTGAGCCATTTTATTAATCTGAGAAATGTAATGAAGTATAAGAGATGATCTTGCGCAAGGCAAGTGAGAAAACACTCTCAGAAAAGATAGGAAATGGCTGCTCTATGAACTGTGTCCTAGCTGCTGGAGAAATGTCGTGTAGCTGCTACTATTGGAATCGACTGAAGATTAAGGGTTGATCCCCTCGCCGGAATGAGCTGAAAATCGGCAAACCTCCTCTCCTCAACAACCCGAACAAGATCCACAAACCATTCCAAGAATGGCCAACCCTCGAAAACACCAAAAACTGCCTCCCCAGTGAATTACGCTGGCCTCCAAGGGACAGCGCAGTAGCTGGATAGAAACAGCTGGAATACTACCACAAACTCCACCAAAAACCTCCGACGGGCAAAGGCTGACCCTCTGCTCGAAATCTCGGTGAAATTGTCTGCAAAAACATCAATCCGGAGCTCCTCCACAATGGACTGCTTCCTCTCTCCCAGTGACTGCGCAGTCTCTAACAGCTCTAGTTCCGCAACAAACCCAAACAATGAAACAACTCACAAAATACAAGAAAACAAACCTTTCCTAAGCAGGCACTCGAAGTCCCCCGGGGCTAAGGGTGAGATCTCTGCACGGAGACACTCGGTGCACTAAACAATGCTGCAGACAGGCTAAATAGCCAGCGTGCGAAAGAAGACCAAAGTCTCACTCCAAAATCAACAAATCCAAAATGATCCAAATGAGGAGGCTCCTCCATCTTTTATAGCATTAGTTTCCCTCCAAAACCCGTCGTAGCCTCCCTCTCCTCCACATCCTCATCCTTATCTACGCAGAAGCTTCTAGAGTGCATGTAGGCTCCCTCCTCTACGTGGTGTGTGGCCCCCCCCTGACCCCCCTTGAGTCACAATGTTGTGCTACTAGGCGGGTGTCTTATTCTACTAAAGTGAGTTAGACCCTCTTTTCTCACTTTTTATTTATTTACAAACCATAAATGGAAAAACTATACAAAGTCGAATATTCCAATTAGCTATCGCTAATTAGGAAATTACACAATATTATGGAATTTTCATTTTCTCCCATGATAGGGAAGTTTTATGTACAACTTATAGGTAGCCAACTCGACCTTAAATTATGTAGGATAGTCATATACTTGGAAATATCGATTACTGTTGAGAAAACATGCCTAAACAACTTTTTCATCTCCCCATCAAAAGTTTTGGGTTTGATATTTCTAAATTCTCCATGGAGTGATATTTTTTGTTTCTTCCGTGTTTTTATCTGCGTTTCTTAGGAACTATGTTGCTTTTCTTCTTCAGACATTTCCTCCTTGATTTCTACCATTTCTTTAAGAATTTTCCATTTAGATATTTCACCTCAATTATCATCATACCTCAATGTTTATACCGTCTTGGGATTTTATTTTAAATTAGATTTTTGATTACCTATATCTATTATCTCTTTGTATCTCTCAATGTTTTTTTGTGTCTGTGCGCGCAAAAACATTTTTTTAGTTAATAACAATGTAGTTAGGTCGTAATATTGAAAATTGTTATATCCCTCGTTTGAGGTAGTAAAATTAACCTATTGATCGTAAAATTTGGAGTGTTATTTTTTTTTCAAAAACACTCCCAATTGTTGATTTTATTTCCTTTAAAGTTTGGATCATATACATTACTGGTCTAATGGCATCGACACATAATGGTTCCAATACAAAATCACAAAACTCCTTTTCAATATTATTACAACATTCCATAAAATATTTCTTCTATTCTAATTGTGTTTTATAGTATACTTCTAATACATTCACTTAACTTTTCATTATTTTTGTATGATTTATTCATAATATTCTTACTACTCTGCTTATGTTTCTACAATCATTGTTCTCATATTCATGTAAGTATTAAGATTATATTATTTATATATAAACTATAACCCTTAGCTAAATGAGTCTCACAACATATTATATATACTTTTTATAAACCACCTAATGCACCTAATGCTCGGTGACTACAATAATATTATATATATGTATCATTATATTTCTAAAAAATCTATACTAAAAAGCCAACCATCATTTTTCCATTCTTCTTACAAATTGCTCCAGAATTTCTTCCCTTATATCTTCGTTTATATTGTAAAATGTAGTGACAGCCATTTGGAAATCAAATTTGTATTCTTATCTTCCATCATAGTATCCACTTTCATGTATAAGCTTTCTTTTCCTATTTGTAAAATGTGTTTATACCTTGACCATCAACCATATAACTTATATATAACGTATGAATTCATGCTTTCTTTTTGACTCATCGCAATACATGAGTTAATGTAAAAAATATACGTATTAATTCTTTGGCCCACACTTCATAATATATAAGCGGATCTATATGGTTTATTATCAGCCTTTCACGTTACAGGTATCTATTCATACAGGGCACATATATTTTTATGTAAAGTGGTTTTGTTCCTCGTTTCTTTCTCTTCATGTTATCAAGATATGTAGTGACTCGTATGAATGTTTTAGACCAATTATCCCATAGCTCAACACAATTCACATGGTAATTTACAAGTGGTGGAGTAGTCCCATCTTCTATGTGGCACTAACAAACGTAGAAAAATCAAATGGTATTGATTGTGTTTCCGTAAATTACGCCTCATTATTAACTCTTTGGCCCACACTTCATAATGTGGATCTATATGATTTATTATCAACCTTTCACGTTAGTAGGTATCTATTCATATAGAGCACATATATTTTTATGTAAAGTGGTTTTGTTCCTCGTTCCTTTCTCTTCATGTTATCAAGATATGTAGTGACTCGTATGTATGTCTTAGACCAACTATCCGATAGCTCAACACAATTCACATGGTGATTTACACGTGGTGGAGTAGTCCCATCTTCTATTTTGTACTAGCAGATGATACATACCCTATTGTCCATAAGGGTAGTTTAATAAGCAAAATAGCAGGAGTCCAGATTTTTTTCAGGTTTGATATGAAACCTATGAAACTTGGATTTTGGCAAGTCAATAAAGGAAGAAGATAAATTTAAAATTACTTTCAGCATTCTTGCTAGCCATTACGAGTGCATTTTGGTTTAAAACATGTACTTTCTAAATTCCAAAAGGTTATAGACCACGTTTTCAAGACATACTTTGATTGGCTTATTGTATATATTAATGATGTATGGATTTTCTCTAAATCTGTAGAAGAAAATTTCAAACATGTACAAATCTTCACTCAGATAGTTAAAATAAATGGGCTCGTACTAAGTAAGAATAAAATGGAATTGTTTCAAACAAGGATTAAATTCCTAGGACATACTATTGAAGATGGTGAAATACATTGCAAAGCATGCACTTGAATTCGCTGATAAATTTCTTGATGTGATCAAAGAGAAAACACAACTACAAAGATTCCTAGGGTTTTTGAACTATGTCAACAACTTCTACAAAGGATGTACCCATGATGGAAAATTTTTGAATCAGAAATTGAAGAAAGATCGAGCACCTTGGACCCCACAGCATACTACTACAATCATAAAGATAAAATCCAACGTAAAAAATTTGCCTATTCTTTATCTTGAAGATGAATATTTGCCAAAAATTGTAGAAAGTGATTCAACAATCTTGGGTGGGGAGGTATTCTTAAGGAAAAGAATAAAGAAGAAGAAAAATTTGTACAATTTGCTTCACGTACTTGGAACCCAACAGAACAAAACTATTCTACAATTGAGAAAGAAGTTAAAGATGCCTCGAACTATATAGAAAAATTTGACATAAATCTTGTACATAAAATTTTTATTGTTAGGACTAATGCCTCTCGTTTAAAGAAAGTATTAACAAAAGACCTAAAAAAACCTAGAGAATCCAAGTTTCCCTAAGTACCTAAAAATAGAAAACAATCTAATAGTGATTGTCACTGAATGGGATCCTAATACACAATAAGAAAAACTTAGAAACATCCCTGACAACACCCAATAGCACATCTATGATGAAAAATGGAAGCCCACTTGGAAATTAAGAAACACCAAAGTAATGGATGCAAATTTATAGTGTCATAAGGACGTAAAACATCTCGTGCTAGAAATAAAGATTTATCCCAAATCTAGCATGTGGATACACGACATGGTGTATAAGAATTCAATGATGTACTCCAATCTTGTAGATGAAGCATTAAGAGAAAGTTTTCAAGATATCAACCTAACATGGAATGAAGGAAGCAACGGGACCAAGACATTTCATAAATATTATGTCATCAATGGAACAAGATATCTTAAACATCTTGCAAGGGTCACGTGGCCACAAAAATATCCAAATCTTGTACTTCAATACATTGTTTATAAATTCAAAGATTGATCTCTGGTGGGATATCTTATGCCAAAAAGAAAGATCATAAACTCACTATACATTGTTCAAATTTGTACCTCTATACATCAGACAACTATTAATGCAATCAGATTGGTTAGAATAATGGTGGGGATGGTATGGGATAAAATAAACTACCATGGATCCAAGATACTTTGAAAGTGACTTTCAAAGTGACTGCCAAAAATTCTATGATTGTTTCCACTAGCCCTGCAAAAATATTGCAAATCTACAAAATTATTCTGATGAGCGCATTTTGGGTTACTTTATGAGAGGGTGTCATCATTGGCTAGTCCTAACCAAGGTAAAACATCAGGTTATACTTGGAAAACTAATGATTGTCATAAGAATATATACAAAAGCTTGGGAGAGTAGTGGACTGTATCATCATGCAAACGGTAGATTTCCTGGTACAAATCCATTAGGAACATAGCTAAAAAAATTTGCAAGTTCTTTTGGGCTCCTGTCTAAAAAGAATCCACAGTGTACAATAGTGTCTTGTCACTTGAATTTGATAGGGACCGTTTTCTGTGGGATTTTCGACAAAATATACACAATGTAAATTCTCATTAATGTTTTTCATAGGATTTCGAATAAAATCTCTACTGTGTGAAATCACTTTTAGACCTTCTGAGACTTAGAGCACTTCTCCGACTTTTGGTGTGATTTGATCCACATCTTGGAATATTAGTACGAAGAAGTATTGTTAGTCCGAATTGGATAGTGTTTGTCCCCTCCTCATTCTATAAATAAGAGGAGTAAGGCTCATTTTAGACATCGGAAGTTTGAGAGTTAAGAGTTTGAGTATTAGATTATTTTTCTTTCTTTGGAGTTTGAGATAAGTCTTCCTACTTTTCATCTGTGAATGACTGTTTGATCTGCTTGCATCACGAAGTTGTTCTCTCTTAGAGTTGAGTTTGAAAATCCTACATATCAGGGCCTAACAACCTTGGTAAGAACCTAAAGTGGGTTAACTCATTAGGTACTGAAGTCTATTTGTTTTTGAAATTCATAGACAGAGTCTGCAAAAGGCTAGGTAGCCTCCACATCTCATTTTTTCTTAAAAGTGACATATATGGTAAACGCCTCAACAGTCTATCTCTGAATGAATTCAAGGTGAAGATTATTAAATATATTCTAAAATTATAATCCATGTTTTGAGATTAATAAAAAGAGAACTATTTTTCAGATACCCATTGAATTTTTTTCATCTGAGTTATGTTTTAATAAATTTCTATATTCTGTGAGAGGAGAGGTACATTTGACATTCGTTGGAAGTTCACCGAGAGTCAAAGGACATCTTCTCGTTGAAGTCAAGAGGTATTGGAAGAGCGAAGATACGTTAAGACTTAGAGGTTCATGTACGAGTTCATTTAGAAGTTCATGTATTCATCACAAAAGATGGTAAAATATTTTTCAAGCTTCATTTCTTCGACGGAGGAAGCCCCTACTACAAATTGGTATCAAAGCCAGTAACGTCTGGTTCATACGGGTATAATCTGGAAATTCTATAAAAGATAATATGGAACCTGAAAGAAGATCTGTTTCATTTAAAGAAATTTGAAAGGATGAAACACAAGAAAACAAATTTGATATGGAAAATCT
Organism: Pinus albicaulis; assembly: GCA_034641835.2. NCBI lineage: Eukaryota > Viridiplantae > Streptophyta > Pinopsida > Pinales > Pinaceae > Pinus > Pinus albicaulis. The sequence goes on from JAXQQM020074227.1 coordinate 104,764, forward strand.
GTTTCATGTTGCATCCTCCTCAATAGTTAATTTTGAGAACTAGAATTAGTAGAAATTCAACCTTCATCCCGATGGGCTCTCCCTGCCATTAGTACTTCATAATTTTTCATTTTTCTATTTGTCTTCCATTTAAAATCCATAACCAGAGTAACCGTGAAATAATGTGTTTCTCAGATCCCATAAAATGTGGAATCTATCCAAACCATCTCTCTTTTGGATCCCAAGAAACTTCAAGAATCCTAGAGACATGGTACATCTTATCTACATCTTGGCTGCATTCGAGTGGGAATAAATTCCTTAGCACATCGAGGACTTAATACATATGTCTTGGCTACTATTAGAGATCTCACACATAACAAGTATACTTATTCATTAATTGGGTGCATAGTTGCACCATTATCAAATGGTCCTGTTTGGTTTGATTGCCACCCAAATTTCTCAGTTTATGTGTATGATGAACATATTAAGGACATCCTTCAGTTGTAGATAAAAACCAGTGGTTTTGATATGTGTTAGCTCCCTGTAATTTTGGCAGATTGGAAATGACCAAAAAGATAAGGGTAACATCAAACCAATCTTTAGAGTCCTAGGACCTAGCCTTCCTGGACTCAGAGAGGGCTCTATCTATGCTTATGTAAAGGATTTAACTTGTTTGATTTTAGAGTTTGATTTTTAGGCTAGTTATAGGGATTAGAGTTTTATTGTTTTTTTGGTTGGGTAGGTTTTCAAGGGAAATAGGTAGAGTAAGAGAAGATCAATCCATTGGGCTATGGAGTCTGCAAAGGTTTTGAAAAGTATAAAAATGAGTGAAGGATAGTTTAAAGGGCAAGTTAACAAGTCCAAATGGATCTAAGTAAGTTTTGAGAGAGTGAAATGAACATGGAGGAGATAATATAGTAGGTTAAGGGGAAATAAAGGATCCTTTAACAAACTAATAACAAGGAAAAGCTTTCACCATGATTAGCATAGTAAAAACTTGAAGAGCAATGAAGGATTTTTCAACCAAACAATACTAAGCAGACCTTAGAGCAACAGATGAGTAAACTTAGAGAGTGGTTAAGTATTCTCCGAAAATTACATGCAAACAATTATATTTTCAACATAAAATCTCAGTAAAACTAAAGAGAAATTAAGAATTCATTAGTTAAACTTCAACGAAGAAAACATAAATATCAAAGGATGCAGACAAAGCAAGGTGCCAACAACACATATTCTACTCTAATATTTATATCCCATGATCAAAGAAACATAATGAGAACTGAAGAAAACATGTACAAAGGTGGAACACATCACCATTCAACAAATCTTCATGAATCCTAAGAATGAGCTCAATCCACAACTGCTCAGTCCAAAGCCATCACAAGATATCAAAGCCAATTTCACAAGTGAACTCAGAGTCTATATGATATTATGCTCAGCAACAAACCAACAATTACAATAGGGCCTCAAGGATCTATTTAATCATCAAATGAGAAGGTGGAAACTCCAAGAGGCTTCTAGAAACCATAAATACACCATAAATGTCATTTATGTCCAAAGAGGCCATGCAAGGCCCAAGGCACACAATAAATATTGCAATAAATGAAAGATAACCTAAACATAACTCCTTAATCAAATCTAGAGTGATTTTCCCAAAAAAAATCTTGAAAAAAATCCTCAGTTTGTTTTGTTGACTTTTTTGCAAGGGGGCAACTTCATAGGTCTAAAGGTGCAGCGCGTGCACAGGAAAATTGGGTCCAATTGCAGCCAAGTTTTGATGGACTTCCTGATGTCGGAATTGGCTCCGTGATGGCTCGTTAGAAAGCCTATTGAGTCTAATTTCAAAAAATACCTTTTTTTTTCTGATTGGGCTTCACTAACCGGTTCAAAAATTAAATCACCCAAGGCTGCTTTAGGGGCAGCGCCAGCCCTGAAAACATGGCAGAAAGGTGAAAATTGGCATGTTTTTGTGCCTTTTGAGGGACCAAAAGTGCTCCAAATGCTCTGAAATCTGGTGGGAATGATGTCCTTCGGCTGATGAATCCAAAATGAAAACTTTACCTGCATTGGATGCATGTAGGAAAAGAGTAGCACCAAGGGTGCTCTTCTTTTGACCCTTAATATCAGTCAAAAAGCAAAAAATGTCAAAAACTTGCCAAAATTTGCAATTGTCTTCCTCATGGGTTTTGGGAGGCTAGTAGAGAGGCTTGAGCAAGAATTCTAAGGTTTTCTTGGTCTTTTTTGTCCTCGACTGCTTGTATTTCGGCAAGGGATCCTTTGAGCTTTTCCCTTACAAACTTGTTCTTCAAGGCATAGTGCTTGGCCATATTTTTTTGTAGGCCAAGATCTCTTTATGTCTTCCTGAGCTTCTTGTTTTCATCCTTATAATACACAATAATATACTTTTCCATGCTAAGCTTTCTTTGGATATTTTTGATATCTGCATCTTTTCTTTGGAGCAGTATGCTAGTGGCCCTCTCCTTATCTTCATTTTCACTGTCAAGGTCAATGAGTTGGCACTCTTGTTTAGTTTGATTCTTGCCTTTCTTATTTCCAACAATGACCTTTTTATTGCCTTTGTCAAGCATTTTTTTTTATGTAGAAGGCATGGTCCCTTGCCTTTTATAGGCAGCAACCACATGCCTTTATCCTCTTTGCTAAGTCAAAGAAAGAGGTTTGATTGTGACCATTTCAGTGTCTCCATTATTTTTCCATCTTGAATGTCATTGTTAGTGATATTCATGTTGTCCTTATTGATTTCATGGCTACTGTCATGAATGTCATGCTCTTTGTTGTCTTCTTCTTCACTACTGCTATCAACCTCTTCATCTTCTTCATTGTTATCATCAGCTTCACTGACATTTTGATCCTTGGTATCACTACTGTCATTAGCATCATTATTGCTATTAGTTACCATGTCTTCTACTTCATCACTATCTTCTTTGTTTCAAAAATCACCGCTTCCCTTATCACTAATAGGAACCTCACTGTTTTTATTGTCACTGTGGTTCTAAGTTTTACTGCCACCATTATCAGCATCTGTCTCTCTGTCACTTCCTTCATTTGTGTTTGTATTGTCTTCTGCCTCTTCATCCCCAACATCGTCATCATTATCTTGGTTACTCTCTTCATCATTTTCCTCATCTTCATTGTCATCTGCATCCATGTCTTTTGTTTCATTGTTGACCTCTGCCTCTTCACTTTCCTCATTACTGCTTGACTCATCATTATTACTTGGTTGATCATCACCTTCTCCCTCATGGTCACTTGCTTGTTCACTGCTACTTCCCTCTTGATCTGATGCATTGGGAGAGGGTGAAGAAGGAAGGTTTTCTTTGCGTGAGGACACATGTGTAGATGATGAAGCATGATTAGTATGAGATGATGGGCGAGTAGGGGGAGGAGAATGAGATGATGAGGGAAAATTTTGCTGAGGATGGGGCTGAGGGTTTGTGAAAACTTCATGAGCAATGAAAACTTCCCATGGTATGCCTTTTTCTCCAACTGATGTATCACAACCATCTTGATTAAAGAATGATGAAACCAAATTTGCATTTTCTGGGAATAGTTCCTCCTTTGAACAATAGAAGACATATCATCAATACTCCTATAGAGGTAGTAGGGTAAATGAAGCATCTTAACCCTAGTGAAGTGCATGAGTAATATGATAGGGTAGGAGTAAAGTCTAGAGTACCTTCCCTCACATGTAAAATATTTCATGATGACCCTCATCAACGGTGCATACCTCTCCAGAAAATGTGAAAAAGGGAAGATAGATTTGCAGCCTTCTTTGTATCTAGGTTTAAGAAAAGGCTCATAGTAGCTTATGTGAAAATTGGCTCTTTTGAACTGTTTTTCACCAACATTGGGTATGCCTGTAGCATGGGAAATGGCATCTGAGGAGAGTTCAAAGGTCACCCCTAAAAAGCTTGATTGTTTTTCATGTAGGTTAAGGATGAAGGTCACCCCTACAAAGCTTGATTGTTTATCATGTAGGTTAAGGATGAATAGCCTTGTGAGCTTTGGGTGATTTTGTACTTTTTGGACTTTTTCACAAAAATGTGAATACCCTACATTTTGGAAACATGTGGCAATCATAGGAGAGGCATTAAGCTCCATAGTGTCTTGGGGTTCAAACCTATTAACCTTCCCACCTTTGTGTTTTTTCCTGCTAGGTACTTGGCCTTCTTCAGTACTAACATTTCCTCCTTCTCCTAACATTTTGATGATTGATGTTTTTAAAAAAACCCTAGCTATGTTTGGAAAACTTGATATGAGAAGTGAATTGGAATGATGGTTAAAGGAAGCCTTTGTAAGTGAGTGAGAGGAAGGTGTGGGTGCACGTCTGATCCTTTCAAGCTTTCATGAATGGTCAACTTTAAATCACTGCAACCACACTACTTCATACCCTACTTCATTGATATATCCTGGTTTGTAGGTGATGGAGGTTTAAATGGGGTTTTGAGTAGGAATATTTAGGGTTTCTAATCCTTAGGGTTTGTTCAATTCTTCTTGACTTCAAACCATCAAAATTTACTGTAGGAAAAGGCAAGACATCGACCTACCAATTTGTAATGTCCTTGAAAACCCTTGATAGTAGCTTGAAGGAGTTTTCTGATGTTTTTTTGGTGGTTGTAGGTGAAGGAGGAGCTTCAGGTGAAAGCATAGCGCCTACACGTAGAGTCGGGTCCTCCTTGCCCAACATGTAGTGCCTTCACGCGTTTTCGGGTCCTCCCTGCCCAACGCGTAATGCCTACATGCATTTTGGGCTAGTCGGGTTGTGAACTCGCAGTGTCTACATGCCTCTGCACGAGCCTGTTGGGCTTTCTTGGGTGAACACGTAGCTCCTGCACGAACATGTAGCGCGTGTCTCTGAACTCGCAGTGCAGTGCAATTTTGCACAAGTAAATCCTTTGAACACACAACACCGGACCCTGAATGCGCAACGTCGACCTAAACACGCAACACTGGGTAACTTGCCCAAAATTTGACTAGAAACTCCGATTTTCTCTCCTTGAAGGTTTTTGGTTCTTTGCAAGTGAATAATAACCCAAATGATAGAAAAAATCCCCCTTTATAGCCTAGGAAAATAAATCAAAGTTTGAGAACCCAGTTTACTAATGTTTTCTTTACTCCTTTTCCTTTAATTGATATCCCTTTGACCCCTTTTTGCTGTAGGTGGCTAAAAAATATTTAAATGGCTCTTTCCTTTTTCTCCTTGAGTTTGACATATTTACTTTATGTTTTGAAGGGCTGGACACAATAATATTTTCAAAGTTTCTTGTGCTTTTCATCATAACATTCAATATGACTTTCTTAGCTTTTTCTTTCTAACCAATTTTCTCTATTTTCTCTGCAGATTGCTGATATGGTGAACTAATTCCCTTTGGCTTATTTATGCCTTTAACTCCTTTGTTGATAGGTGATTTTTGAGAACCCTGAAATGGCTCTTCCCTTTTATCATTGAAACAAGATAACTCTACCCTTGACAATATTTAGGAGTTTAAACATAAAGGAGCACCTATCAACATTTTCTTTGTTCTTACCTTGGAGATCAAATTATCTTGTGCTTGGCAGGTGACTGAACACCTTTTTTTCAACTTTCTCACTGATCCTTAGGCATGATAAACTCACCTTTGACAAGCAATATAGATTTCAAATTCATGTTTTTTATCTTCTCTTTTGGACACTTCTGATTTGCAGGTGCCTAAATTTATAAAAAACTTTGCTTACTGATATTCCTTACCTCATTTCTCTACATATTTTGTTTGATTCACAAGGCTTACTTTCTTTGTCTTGTCTATGTCCTTGAAATTTTTTCACTTAGCAGTTATTTATGTAAACCCTGAAGTGGCTCTTCCTTTTATTTTTGAAGCTTGCTAAAATTTTTTTTTTGACAACTTCAAAAACATACACAGTGGAAACATTTCCAAAACTTCTTTTGTCCTTAGTTTGAAACTCAAACCATCTTTTACTTGGCAGGGGGATGAAATCCTGTCTTCTCCTCCTTTACTGATCCTTAGTCATGGTAAACTTACCTTTGAAAAATTATGGGATGTCACACACATCAATCTCTTCAAATATTTTTTCTGATGTCATCATGGAGGCCTAACGTATTTATTTTACCTCCTTTGGCTATCTCTCTAACACCCTAGGTTTCTAGGCTGCTTGAGAACAATTTTTAATGTTTTCTTCTGAGTTCTCTATAGCCCTTTAAAGTTCATTCATTTTTGTTCAATTCACCTCACCTTTTTCCATTTTTTATTTATAATTTATAAGAAACTTCTTCCATGTTTGGTTTCCTTGGAGTTCCTCCTTCATGTGATTTGCTGCATTGGATCTTTGCTTAGCATAATGTTGGCCCATTAAGCCCAATACCCTATCTCTCTTCAAGCACAAGTGCTTTCCTGTATTCTTGCCATAAGTAGTCTTGATTCAGGGTCATACCTCCTACCTCATCAAATGCCTACTGATAGATCTCTTAACACTCCTGCAGAAGTGTCAAAATCTTAGCATTCATAAAACCTGAATTTTGACAAGGTAGTCTTCTTTGGAGACTTTCAAATCTTCTTTGAATAACCATGTCTCAATATTCCAATACATTTGGGTCAACCTTTTGCACAAGAAAAACAATATTTGGAACACCAATGATGACCTTACAACCTATGAAACCCTAATGACTTAGTAGGAGGATCCTTTGACTTGATTTTTGACTAAAACCTCGTTTAGGATCCTTAAGTGAAAAAAAAGAGTTTTTGACAAACTGATATATTGGAGACCCAAAATACAATGTACTTGATTTATTAAAGAGCCTACAAATATGTTTTTGAGACCATCAACCCTTGAGGGACCTAGTGAACATGGAAAGGAAAGGATGTTTGGTAACCCTAGATGGGAAGTGGAGTGATGGGCAAAAGAAAAACATGGTACTGAGGTTATAGGTGGGAAAATAGGATATAAATGAGTGGCACAAGCCAATGAAGGGTCTTTTTTAGGATTGGTAGTTTAACGATGGAATGGAAAAATAGTAGAATAGTGAAAAATATGGTATAAGGATAATTAAGGCAGTAAGATTTCTAAAACTCACAATATTCAGGAATCTTGTTCTTAGAACTCTAGAACTGATATTTAGTCATCCACATATAGTAAAAATTAATGATGACTAATAGTGGATACACTTGGGGAGGGAAGCTCCTTTTCAGGAGGTGTCTAGGACCTCAGAGCTCAAATCTCTGAGTTTTGAAGACCAATTCCTTACTTCACTTTGCAGATTTCTTTCCTTCATCTCTAATTTTTTCTCTTTGAAGCTATGATTTCAAAATAAAAAAGACATGATTCCTTCAGCTTAATTTCTACCTATACATCATACCTTGCCTAAAAAATTTTCTTCTTTTGGGTGCACTTGGACTGGAAAACCCTTAACATTCTTTTCTCTTGAAAGAAAAACAAACTATCTACTTGTACCCTTATCACTTCCAAGAGTTCATATTATGCTGATGAACTCCATTAGGGGAATTTTTAGGTCTAAAATGGGCCTCTTAAGGAAATTATAAAATAATACTGGAAATAATAAAATAAGATTTGATTACATCATCAAATTTTAGAGGGAAAAAGGAAAAACTATTTTTTCAACTCATAATTTCAACTTATCTCCCTATGGGTTTACTCAAATTTTGAGCAGAAACACTCATTGGATGCAGAATTTGATTTCTCATCCAAGGAGTACCCATGTTGCATACTTTTAATGTACCTTGCTACATGAAAACTAAGAAATATATGAAAAATGTGATTGCAAACATGTTTTTCATGTATTTTTCATTTTTCGTGTAGCACGGTCCATCAGAAGTATGAAACATGGGTACTTCTTGGATGAAGAATTAAATTTTGCATCCAACGAGTACTCCCTCTCAAAATTTGAGTAAAAACTTAGGGAGATAAATTGAAAATATGAGTTGAAAAGGTAGTTTTATGATTTTATTATTTTATTATTTTTTTTACTTTTTTACTCCAAAAATGGTGAATCAACCCGCATGGTTGACATCATCATATTGAATAATATTGGTCCTTATAAAGTTTATTTTTGTTGTACATTTTTCTTAGGAGGCCCATTTTAGACCTCAAAATTCCCCTAATGCTTTCATTTTATACCTATCTATTTATCTGTCAAGATTAAGCTGTTTGACAATTTTTTATTCTTTAGCCTACTAACATGAAATTTAAAACATGATCATACCAGGATTAAACAATTTGATTTGTCATGGGTTGTGGCATTTGGACAAGATGCACATAGATATTTATTTTTGTACAATCAAAACTAGAAAACGTGAGGGTTGTGATTTAAAATTTGTTAGGCATCCCTCTTTCTTCTTGGTTCAGATTTGAGCATTGAGAACTGGGAATTTATTTTCCTAATCTATCCTACTGACAAGTCAATTTTAAATAGTTTGACAAGTCTACTTTCACTAATCTATGAGCAGAAATTTAAACATGTCTAATCATGATTAGGCTCTATGATTAAACAAGACTATTTTTCTTAACAAGTAGTGGCATTTAAGCTTGCAGACTTTTAACAGTACTCGTTTTTTTGGGTATGGGACTGTACCTATTCTTTTCCTGCCCTCTTTTATTTCATTTTTTTATGTTTTTGTATTTTTTTTTCTCTTAGCTTTCATCAAGTGATGTTATGTACAATGAATGAAAGTTTCAAATTAGGAAGTTTGACAAAAATAGTGCTTGAGAATCCTGCCATTGACAAGACCTCGAAATACCTCAGTTCCATCCAGCTCTTGCAAAAAGAATGCATTGTTACCTCTAACTGAATGGATGATGTAGGGACCCTTCCATAATTCTTCAAATTTGCCATGTTTTCCTTTGTCTTCTCTCCTTGAATCCCACTTCAACACTCTCTCTCCAATGTGAAAATCACTAGCCTTGGTCCTTCTGTCAAATATATTCTTGATGTTTTCTTGCACTGCTTGTGTTCTCTTGTAAACTTCTTCCCTTGACTGCTACAAATGAATGGTTTGGTTCAGAGTCCTTTGCGTATCATTCTCCTCTTATTGCACCTCTTGGAGGCGTTTCATCACTAGAACTCCAAAGGATATCCATGCCATACACTAGTTGATAGGGAAATATACCAATTGATTTCTTGGTGGTTAGTCTATCAACCCATAGTGCATGCACTAGTTTGCTATGCCATGCTTTTTGGTTTTCTTCTAGAAGCTTCTTGATGATATTCACTAAGATTTTGTTAGAGGACTCAGCCAACCCATTACCCTAAGGGTAATAAGTTCTTGAATTCCCTAGTGTGATGTGGTATTTGTAGAAAAAGTCCACAATCTTCTTGGACTTAAATGAAATAGCATTATCGGTGATGATCTTTCTTGGGCAGCCAAACCGGGATAAGATGTTGGTTTCAAGGAATTTGATGGTGACTAAGTCAGTGGCATTCCTAGAAGGGATGGCCTCTATCCACTTGGTGAAATAGTCTTTAGCAGTGAGGATCCACTTTTGTTGGCTAGATGAGGTTGGGTAGATTTCTCTAATGAATTCCAAACCCCATTGTTGAAAATGAGCTTCAACACTGATAGGATGCAAAGGTAAAGGTACAAGTTTTCTCCTACCATCAAAGATTTGGAACTTATGGTAAGTTATCACTAGCTTGTGGTTATCAAGGAAAAGGGTGGGCCAATAGTAGCCAACTCTAAGGATCTTTTTGGCAGTGGTTTTCTAGTAGAGGTGACATCCACACTCTCCCTCATGCAACTCATACATGATTCTATATACATCATCTTCAAGAAAAAACTTAAGCAAGATACCAACAAAATTTTTCCAATAAAAAACTTTATCTATGATGCAGAAGTTTAAATCCTTTCTTTTTAAGAATCTAGCATTTGTTTTGGCCAAGGTAGGAGGAGCATTAAGATAAAGAAGCACATATAAAATATCAACATACCAAGATGAATTCATAAATAATTATCCAATGGGTCAAGCTGTGAATTCTTCCTCTTCCTCTAATGCATCAATCATATTCATGTCTAGTGCATGCAAATTTGATTCAGCCATGAGTTTTGTGAATCCTTGTCCTTTAATCAATTTAGTGGGTCTGATTTCCAAATCATATTCTAAGATAATAGCAATCCATTTACCCATTTTACCATCCGGGTCCTAATTTAGAATGTCTTTAACAATTGTATGTGAAGCAAAAGCTATGAAATGGGAATGAAAAATGTAAACTCTAAAATCTTTCAAAGCTTTTACCAAGGCAAAGGCTTGTTTCTCCATGATATTATATTTTAGAGGTGCATCCCTCAATGATTTTTTGAAGAAAGCTATGGGTTTTTATCGTCCCATTATGTTCTTTTGAAGTAGTACTGCAGCAATAGTATGTTCCGATGCAAAGGAGAAAGTGAAGAAATCTTTGGTAAAGTCGAGGATGATTAGAACCAGTGTATGGGTGAGTGCTTGTTTTACCGCTTCAAAGGATTGTTTGGATTCCATAGTCCACTTGAATCCTACTCCTCTTTTCAGCATGTTTGCGACGTCTCTTAGGAGTTCAGCAAGGTTGAGTATGAACCTTCTTAGGAAGTTAATCTTTCCAATGAAAGATTGCAACTCTTTAATGTTTCTTGGGTGGCTGATTTGTAAGATACCTTCAATCCTTTTGGGGTCTATCTTTATTCCTTCTTCAGAAATAATGTGGCCTAAGATTTTTCCTTCTTGAAGACCAAACAATTTTTTCTTAGGATTCAAAGGTAGTTCATACTTCCTACAATTTTCAAAGACTTTTCTCAAGTGGACTAGGTGTTCTTCATTAGTTTTAGAATAGAAAATGATGTCATCAAGGTATATGACTATGAAGTAGCCTATGTCTTTGGAAAAATATATGTCCATGGCTCTTTGGAAATTAGCTCCCGCATTCATTAACCCAAAAGGCATTTTGACATACATGAAGGTACCCCAAGGTGTAATGAAGGCAATTTTGTGTTGATCACTTGGAAGTACTAGTACCTGATTATAACCGGAAAAGTCATCAAGTAATGAGATTCTTTTAGAACCTACCACCCTTTTCAGTATATGATCCATCTTGGGTAAAGGGTAGTTGTCTTTCAGGGAGGATTTGTTCAAGTTTCTAAAATCTATACATAGCCTAATCTCCCCGATTTTCTTCCTAACTGACATAAGGTTTGAAACCCATTATCAATACCTTATTGGGACTATGATCCCAGCCTCATACATCTTTTTTATTTCTTTCTCAACTAGAGGGACTAGGACGGGTTTTATTCTTCTCAACTTTTTCTTGAAAGGTTTCTGATTTTATTTGAGTGGAATTTTGTGTTGAATAATGTTTCTGTCATAGGACTTAAGGTCTTCACAACCCCATGAAAAAAAAATCTTTGAATTCTTTGAACAACTCAATGTATTTGTGTTTTATGTGAGGTGGCAGAGTTTTGGACAACTTAATCGTTTTGGGCTTTTCTATGCTACCTATGTTGCATTCTTCTACATCAGCCTTGGTGGTCTCCATTTTTGGCTTCCTAGCAACATCATTGAAGTAAAACAACTGTTCTAATGGGGAAAGACCTCTTGGTAATGAATTATCTTTGCATTGTAAAACCTCAAGGTATTTTTGATCCAATTTTTCAAACAATTCAGCATCAAGAGGATCTTTTAGCATGTTTATATCAGCAATACAAGGCAGCTCTATTTTTTGGGTTTGTTTTTCCGCAAGAAAATATTCTAGATGGATTGAGTCTAATTTTGACAATTCAAACTTAGATTTAGGCTGCAAAAAGTCTTCAATCTATTTGTCATTTTGAAATACTTTCCAATAATTAATGTTATCCAGGACTGCTGGTCTGCACTTGACTTATATTGTGTATTGTTCATTTGCATGAGGTGTTTGGCAAGTGCTGGCAGCAAAGGAAATTTCATTAGCAAGGGTGTTTTGAGCTCTGGGAATGGAGGTAAGTTCATACTTCTAAAAATTTTTAAGGAGGTTTAAGGCAACATTCCTATATTCTCTTAGCCTAGAATTTTTGGCTGAATACTCTCCTTTGATTTGTCTAATGATAAGCTCAAAATCTCCTAGAACACACATTTTCTTAGCTCCTATATCTTTTAGCAAATGTACACCAAGGAGAAGAGCCTCATACTCTGCAATATTGTTAGTGCATTGAAAATCTAGTTTGTAGGAGTGAACCTCATTTTTGTTGTGTATCCAAACACCAGCTCCTGAACCAAATTTTCCAAAAGAACCATCAAAGCTCATGTTCCAAAGTGTTTCGAATTCAGATTCGCCATGGTGTTTTTGTTCAGGGCTGTTAGAGTTTTGGACTTCATTTTCTTCATTTGGTGATTGATTTGACTGTTTTGGTGGGCCTATCTATTTCTCATTTTTATTTTCTTGTTCATTAATGTAATCTTAATTTTACAAGATAAATGAGTCAAGTTCTGAGTGGATGGAATAAAGAGGGGTGTTGTTTGGCCTATATTGGTTTCTTAACATGTATTTCATGTGAATTTCCCAATACAATCTACTTTTTTGGTTAAAAACCAGGATGGTATCATATGAAATGTCCATTTGGAGATTCCTGTGAAGTTTGGATCCTCATGATCTAGATAAAATCATGCCATACTTCGTGGGAATGTCAGCAACCACTATTTCCATGACTAGGATCTTGGCTGGTATTTGTGCAAGAGTGACACACATATCCTTGATTAGACCCAAAAATTTCACTCTACTTGAATCAAAAGAGTATAATTATTTGTAAGGTTTGGTTATTTCGAGGCCCAACCTTTCCATCACTACCTTAGGAATAATATTGTGTGAATCACCAGAGTCTAGCTTATCATTGTGCAAGATTTTTTCATGCATGTTTAAGTTAACATAGAAGGGAGGTACAACTCCTTCTTGAAATTTTCCCTCCACCTCTAGTCCAAAAAATAGCCCAGGCTTGTCATCAATCAAGTTTAGAGTGTCGGTGTCATTTCCTATGTTTAGAACTTTCAAAAATTGGGACCTATACACCTCTTAAGTAACTAGTTCAGTAAGAGGTATGGTTATCTTGATCTTGACAATATCTCCCTCAAAACTAAAAGGTATTGGTGCTTTTGACATACTTACACCAGTTTTATCAGCCATGATTTTTTCTACAATTTTAATTTTCTCATTTTGATTTGAAACCTTAGTCAAAAGAGTTTTCTCAGGGCCACTAGTTGATGTACTAGGGCATCTTGGGGCACCATTTTGTTGGCCATTTTTGTCCTTGTTTTGGTCAAGTTTCTTAGCCATGGTGTTTGTGTTTTTTGTTGTCCTCTTAGGAGTGTTTTCCAGGGCCTTCCTAACAACAGTGTCTAATTTGTTTTTCTTGGAGGAATCTTTGTTTTTCTTACTCCTAAGGTCATACTACCTATGAACCTCCATGATGACATTCTCAAATCCTGATCTATAGTCTTCAGAATCCTCACAATTTTTTTTTTCAGTTTGATTTGAGTAAAATAGACCTTTCTCTTCTTCGGTGAGAAAATTATTGTCCTCATCATTAGAGACTATCACATTTACATGGTTTTCTTCCAGCTCTTCAGCCTCTCTTTCCTCTTCATCTACATAATTTTCTTGGAAAGGAGGTCTGAGTTGAGGGGGGTCCCTTCTAAATTTTTTATTCCTATTTCTGTTTTGAGGATTAGCTTGGTTTTTCCTAGGAGGTGTTGTTTCATTCAAGCTGATTTTCTCCATAATTCTTTCCATTGTCCTAACTAGGCTGTCAATTTTAGCCTCAAAAGAAGAGGTTGAGGGCACAATGTCCTCTCTGTATGTAACTCTCGTTTTTGACCTCATCCTAGCCCTCTACTCAATTAGATTTGCTTCTACATTGATGGCTCCCTTCTGCATGCCTTCTAAGGTTAGGGGTTCTCTTTCTCTCAATTGGTAGGCCATATATGGATCAAAGCCTTCTGGAAATTTTACTAAGGCTAGGCCCTGTGGGGGTTTCATGTGAGGTGAGAGGGCATTGTATACACTGTTGACCCTAGTGCAATAATCTTGGAAACTTCCCCAACATTTATTTTAAGGTTGTTATAATTTGAAAGGATTTGAAGAGGATTTTTCTTAATCTCCCACTTGTTTATGAATGTTTAATAAAGAGAAGGGAGGTCATGTATGCTATTAGGAGTTGAGTTTTTGAACCATTTCTTTGCTTCTCCTCCTAGACTTTGGGAAAAATTTCTCATTTGTATGGTCTCCTATTCTATTTCCATGTAGTCAAAAGCATCATTCATTTTGTCCACATGCTGATGGAAAGTGGTAGAGTCAGCTCCATTAAAGTGAGGGATTTTGGTTTGGTAGTCAGTTGGCAAAGGTAGTAAAGGTTGTTGTAGTGCTAGAGGGGCATAATAAGCTGCCATGATGGGAGGAAATGCAATCCAAGGAGAATTTACAAGGGGAGGGTTTACAAGGGGAGGTGGAGGATGAAGTGGAGTGGTTTGCACAGTGGATGTATGAGTGTGTGTGGCAGATTTACTTGGACCAACAAACTGATTTTGAGCAAACTTGGAATGAAATGAGCCAAAGTGATGGAGAAGCTGAAAATCAGGAGGAGTATAAGGAGAGGCTTCTCTGCTAAAACTTCGGTGCAAATCTGTGGGCTCAAGGTTTGTCTGATCTATCCCACCTCGAGACTTAGTTCTGAATAGGTTCCTTTGATGATGTAAGTCAAATTGGGTATTTTGCAAGGCTATGAGATGTTCAGGGGCAAAACTTGCTCTATGGATTGTTCTAACATTAGTTGAATCTTCAGTCCTATAAGTTTTCAGCAAAATATTCTATGGGTCATCAACTATGGTAGGAGGGTTGGGGTTAGGGTGAGAACTGGTGTTAATTCTTCATGAAGCTAGATTTTAGACCTACAATATGCAGAGGTTGAAAGTTTTGTGAAATTTTTTAAAATGTAGACCTCTCTAAATGTTTAATGAACTTACATAGTGTGTGAATAGGCCTTTAAACCACTTAGGATTGATTTGACACAATCCTAGAGGAGTCTAGAAGAACTAGTAGAGCTAGTAGGCCTACTGGGGCTAGTCAAGTCGCCAGGTGGATGTTTTTTTTTGTTGTTTTCAGGATATGTACTTATGGTCCATCACCAAATATTGATAAGAACCAATATAGAGATGTTTTTAGGGGTTTTTTGAGTTTCTTTATGTAACAATAAGGTGTCTAATGAGGGTGGTCTAGTTGAGTCATTATGTTGCTAGTATGGTGAATCAGTTTGGTACTACTCTTGGCTAATACTTCAAGTTTTCAAAGTTTAATAGAGATTTTCTGAGGTATTAAGGAGTACTTAGGATGTTACTGACTCAGATGTCCCACCGTGATCGCCACTATTTTAGGGCGATGAGGTGGAGATGAATTATTGGATACTATTCGACAATTGTTTCTGAAGTCCTAAGGAATACTTTGATTGTCACTAACTCAGAAGGCCCCACCGTAATCGCCACTATGTTAGCTCCCCATAATTTTGGCAGATTGGCAATGACCAAAAAGACACGAGTAACATCAAACCAATATTTGGAGTCCTAGGACCTAGAATTCCTGGACTTAGAGAGGGCTCTCTCTATGCTTATGTAAAGGATTTAACTTCTTTGATTTTAGAGTTTGATTTTTAGGCTAGTTATAGGGATTAGGGTTTTCTTGTTGTTATGGTTGGGTAGGTTGTCAAGGAAAAT
This sequence comes from Pinus albicaulis, assembly GCA_034641835.2. NCBI lineage: Eukaryota > Viridiplantae > Streptophyta > Pinopsida > Pinales > Pinaceae > Pinus > Pinus albicaulis. The sequence goes on from JAXQQM020074227.1 coordinate 120,466, forward strand.
AGGTAGAGTAAGAGAATATCAATCCATTGGCATATGGAGTCTGTAAAAGTTTTGAAAATTATAAAAATGAGTCAAGGATAGTTCAAAGGGTAAGTTGACAAGGCCAACTAGATCTAAGTAGGTTTTGAGTGAGTGAAATGAACATGGAGGAGAGAATATACTAGGTTAAGGGGCAATCAAGGATCATTTAACAAACTAATAACAAGGAAAAGCTTTCAGCATGATTATCATAGTAAACACTTGAAGAGCAATCAAGGATTATTCAACCAAACAATACTAAGCGGACCTTAGAGAAAGATATGAGTAAAATTAGAGAGTATTTAAGTATTCTCTGAAACTTACCTGCAAAAAATTAGATTTTCAATGTAACATCTCAGTAAAACTAAAGAGCACTTAAGAATTCATTAGTTAAACTTCAAGGAAGAAAACATAAATATCAAAGGATGTAGACAAAGGAGTGTTCCAACAAGACATATTCTACTCTAAGATTTCTATCCCATGATCAAAGTAACATAATGAGAACTGAAGAAAACATGTACACATGTGGAACACATCACCATTCAACAAGGATTCATGAATCCTAAGAATGAGCTCAATCCATAGCTACTCAATCCAAAGCCATCACAAGATATCAAAGCCAATTTCACAAGTAAACTCAGAGTCTATATCATATTATGCTCAGCAACCAACCAACAATTACAATAAGGCTTCAAGTATCTATTTAATCATAAAATGAGGAGGTGGAAACCCCAAGAGGTTTATAGAAACCATAAATACACCATAAATATCATTTGTGTCCAAGAGGCCATGCAAGGCCCAAGGCACATAATAATTATTGCAATAAATGAAAGATAATCTAAACATAACTCCTTAATAAAAGCTGGAGTGATTTTCCCAAAACAAATCTCGAAAATATCCTTTAGTGAGTTTTTTTTACTTTTTTGTGTAGGTTTTAACCCTGAAAAAAAAATATCTACACATGAATCTTATAACAGAAAATAAACAATAGCGAGAGCATAAAACATAAAATAGATAAACACAGAGATTTTCCCCTGGATCCCAAATCGGGACGACCAACTTGATTTTTCATTATATTCCTTTTAGTGTTACAACACATATATATACATGCCAAAGCATACATAAACCCCAATCCATTAACCCTAGATTAGAACATAATCGTAGTTCCCTTGACTGGATCTACAAAATACCAGGGGTCGAAAACCATCGAACTCCAAAAAACGATGTGCAATCTCATGCACAAAACATGGGTGGGTCCGCCTATGAGTGGGACTGCACACCAAAAAAAAATTCGTCCGGGCGCTGCCGGCCCCCCTCTGACCCCCCTGCTACACCCGGCGCAATGTACATTGCGTGGGGTAGTCGTGGAAAGAATATAACACACACCCAACATTCTACCACTTGTTGTTTTCTTTCCACAGTGGGCCACAGGAGAGCTTAGTCATTTGGCCAATTCTTCAACACCCATTGTTTCTCTACACCAAGAGAACTTCTGAGTGCTTACAGACTTTGTCAATGCATCTGAAACATTCTTCAAAGTGTCCACCTTTACCAGCAACACCCTTTTAGCCTCAACCATATCTCTAACAAAGTGATATTGAACATAAATGTGCTTTGTCTTTGAATGATAAGAAGGGTTCTTAGCCAAGAAAATTGCACTTTGGCTATCACAGTATATCCTTATAGCTTGCTTTACCAACCCCATACTTGAACACAATCTCTACAACCAAACTGCTTCCTTCCTTGCATGAGTGGCTGCTATGTATTCTGCCTCTGTAGTTGAAAGCGCCACTACAGACTGTATTTTACCCATCCAACTGACTGCACCTTCAAATATGCTAAACACATACCCACTTGTAGATCTTCTTTGGTCCAGATCTCCAACCCAGTCTACATCAACAAAACCACGAATGTCCAACATTCTTTCTAATCCTAGTCCTCCTTGGTAGCACAAGCTATAATCACTAGTGCCACGTAAATATCTGAAAACCCGCTTCACTGTTGTCTAATGCTCCTTCCCTGGGTTTGACATAAACCTTATCAATACTCCCACTGCATGTGCAATGTCTGGTCTAGTACAGACCATTGCATACATCAGGCTACCCACTGCACTTGCATATGGAACACGAGACATATCCTCCTCTTATTCTTGTGTCTTGGGACACTGTTCAGTAGACATCTTTGCACCTCAGGAATAGGAACACTCACCGGTTTACTATCCTGCATATTGAACCTCTACAATATAGTCTCGACATACTTCCTCTGGTTTAACCAGAGCTTACTCTTTGCCCGGTCTCTCTTAATTTCCATGCCCAAATTATAGTTTGCAGCACCAAGATCCTTCATGTCGAATTTGGAGAACAGTTGGGTCTTCAAATCTTGGATAATTTCTTTGTTATTTCTAATCAACAACATATCATCCACATACAAGACCAAATAAATAACACAGTCACCAATTAATTTAAAATAAACACAGTGATCCTCCTTGCTTCTGGTGAAGCCAAGTCCCCGTATATAGGCATCAAATTTCTGATACCACATTCTTGGTGACTGTTTTAACCCATACAGAGACTTCTTCAACCTGCATACCAGTTCTTTCTTACCCTTCACCATAAAGCCTTCAGGTTTCTTCATGTAGATCTCCTCTTCTACATCCCCGTGAAGAAATGTTGTCTTCACATCCATCTGTTCTATCTCAAAATCAAATGCAGCAGCAACAAATAAAAGTAATATAATAGAAGTAACTTTGGCAACAGGAGAAAAAATATCACCAAAATCAATTCCCGGCACCTGGGAACAACCTTTGGCTAACAAGAAAGCTTTGTATTTCTCCACCTTGCCTTCTACATTCATCTTCTTCTTAAACACCCATTTTCTCCCGATGGGCTTCCTTCCAGCTGGCAACTCCACCAGATCCCATGCCTCATTTTTGTGCAAGGATGCCAATTCATCAACCATGGCCTCCTTCCAGAGTTTTCCATCCTCTAAATCTACTGCCTCCCTGACAGTTCTATGATCATCATCAGTTATAGTTAAGGCAAAACCTAAACAAAAAATAGATGGACTATACCTTTCTGGTTTCCTTCTTTCCCGAACTAATCTTCTCAATGTCGGGGTTTGTGGCTCTTCCTCTTCTGAATCTTCTTCTATTTTAGAGTTTGATTCATCCTCCTTTAGCTCAAACTCTATCTTCTCAGGTTCCTTTGGTAGGACTTCATGTGTAACAACATATTTCACCTCTCTAAACACCACATCTCGGTTGTACACAACCTTCCTTGTTTCTGGGTTCCAAAGCTTGTAACCATTTAAATTTGGTGTGCATGATGTCCTTGGGCTGATGAATCCAAAAAAGTAAAATTTACTTCCATTGGATGCATGTAGGAAAAGCGTATCACCAAGGGTGTTGCGCTTTCGGCCCTTAATATCAGTCAAAAAATAAAAAATGTAAAAAACTTGCGAAAATTTTCAATTGTCTTTCTCATCAGTTTTGGGAGGCCTGCAGAGAAGCTTGAGTAATAATTCTGAGGTTTTTTTGGTCTTTTTCCTCCTTAAGTGCTTGTATTTCTCCAAGGGATCCTTTGATATTGGCCCTTGCAAACTTGTTCTTCAAGGCATAGTGCTTGGCCATCTTTTTCTGTAGGCCAAGGTCTCTTTGTGTCTTCTTGAGCTGCTTGTTTTCGTCCTTATAATACCCAATAATATACTTTTACATGCCAAGCTTAATTTTTAGATCTCTGATCTTTGCATCTTTTCTCTAGAGAAATATGCTAGTGGCCCTCTCCTCATCTTCATTTTCACTATCAAGATCAATGAGTTGGTGTTGTTGTTTAGTTTGATGCTTGCCTTTCTTATTTCCAACAGTGACATTTTTCCTGCCTTTGTCAAGATTTTTTGTTGATGCAGAAGGCATGGTCCCTTTCCTTTTAGAGGTAGTAAACACATTCCTTTCTCCTCTTTGGTAAGTCAAAGAAAGAGGTTTGATTGTGACCATTTCAGTGTCTTTATTATTTTTTCCATCTTGACTGTCATTGTTAGTGATATTCATGTTGTCCTTATGGCTTTCATGGATGATGTCATGACTGTGATGCTCTTTGCTATATTATTCTTCACTTCTGCTATCAACCTCTTCATTTCCTTCATTGTCATCATCAGCTTCACTGACATTCTGATCCTTGGTATCACTACTGTCATTAGCATAATTATTGCTATCAATTACCAACTTTTCTTCTTCATCACTATCTTCCTTGTTTCCAGCATCACCATTTCCCTTATCACTTCTAGGAACCTCACTATTTTTACTGTCATTGTGGCTCTTAGTTTTACTGCCACCATTATCATCATTTGTCTCTCTATCACTTCCTTCATTTGTGTTGATATTGTCTTTTGCCTCTTCATCCCCAACATCATCATCATTATCTTGGCTACTCTCTTCATCATTTTCCTCATCTTCATTGTCATCTGCCTCCATGTTTTCGATTTCATTGCTGACGTCTGCCTCTTCACTTACCTCATTACTGCTTGTCTCATCATTATTAATTGGTTGATCATCACCTTCTCCCTCATGGTCACTTGCTTTTTCATTGCTACTTCCGTCTTGATCTGATGCATTGGGAGAGGGTGAAGAAGAAAGGTTTTCTTTGGGTGAGGATACATGTGTAGATGATGAAGCATGATCAGTAGGAGATGATGGGGGAGTACGGGGAGGAGGATGAGATGATGATGGAAATTTTTTTTAGGATGGGGCTGAGGCTTTGTAAAAACTTATGAGCAATGAACACTTCCCATGGTAAGCCTTTTTTCTCCAATTGATGTAGCACAACCATCTTGATTAAAGAATGATGAATTTAGGAATATTTCCTCATTTGAACAACAAAAGACATCTTATCGATACTCCTATAGAGGTAGTAGGGTAAATGAAGCATCTTAACCCTAGTGAAGTGCATGATTAATATGATATTATAGGAGTAAAGTCTACAGTACCTTCCCTCACATGTAAAATATTTCATGATGACCCTTATCAAGGGTGCATACCTCTATATCAAATGTGAAAAATGGAATATAGATTTGCAGCCTTCTTTATATCTAGGTTTAATAAAAGGCTCATAGCAGCTTATGTCTAAATTGGCTCTTTTGAACCATTTTTCACCAACATTAGGTATGTATGTAGCATGGGAAATGGCATCCGAGGAGTGTTCAAAGGTCACCCCTGCAAATCTTGATTTTTTTTCATGTATGTTAAGGATGAATAACCTTGTGAGCTCTGGGTGACTTTGTACTTGTTGGAATTTTTCTCAAAAATGAGAACACCCTACATTTTGGAAACATGTGACAATCATAGGAGAGGAATTAAGCTCCATAGTATCTTGGGGTTCAAACGTATTAACCTTCCCACCTTTTTTTTTTTTCCTCCCAGGCACTTGGCCTTCTTCACTACTAACATTTCCTCCTTATCCTGACATTTTGATTACTACTATTTTTAAACAAACCCTAGCTCTGTTTGTAAAACTTGATATGAGAAGTGAATTGGAATGATGGTTAAAGGTAGCCTTTGTAAGTGAGTGAGAGGAAGGTCTAGGTGTATGTCTGAGCCTTTCAAGATTTGATGAATGGTCAACTTCAAATCACTGGAACCACACTACTTCATACCCTACTTGACTAATATATCCTAGTTTGTAGGTGATGCAGGTTTAAATAGGGTTTTGAGTAGGAAGATTTAGGGTTTCTAATCCTTAGGGTTTTTTAAATTCTTCTTGACTTCAAACCATCAAAATTCACTGTAGGAAAAGGCAAGATATCCACCTACCAATTTGTAATGTCCTTGAAAACCCTTGATAGCATCTTGAAGGAGTTTTTTGATTTTTTTTGGGTGCTTGCAGGTGAAGGAGAAGATTTTGGTGAAAGCGCATCACCTGCACACAGATTCAGGTCCTCCATGCCCAACGCATAGCACCTGCACACGTTTTATGGTCCTCCCTACCCAACACGTAGCGCTTGCGTGCAGATTGGGCTAGTCGGGCTGTAAATACCCAGCGCTTGCATGCCTTTGCACGAGCCTACTAGGCTTTCCTAGGTGAACGCATAGCGCCTGCACAAACGTGTAGTGTGTGTCTCTGAACATGAAGTTCAATGAAATGTTTCATAGCGAAATCCTTTGAACGCGCAACGCCAGACCCTGAATGCATAGTGCCAACTTGAACACAGAACACCGGGTAACTTGCCCGAAATTTGACTGGAAACTCAGATTTTTTCTCATTGAAGGTTTTTGGTTCTTTGCAAGTGAATAATAAGCCAAATGATAGACAAAATTCCCCTTTATAGCCTAGGAAAATAAATCAAAGTTTGAGAACCCACTTTACTAATGTTTTTTTTACTCCTTTTCCTTTAACTGATATCCCTTTGACCCCTTTTTGCTGTAGGTGGCTAAAAAAAATTTAAGTGGCCCTTTCCTTTTGCTCCTTGAGTTTGACATATTCACATTATGTTTTGAAGGGCTGCACCTTTGCCTATTTATGCCTTTAACTCCTTTATTTATAGGTGATTTGTGAGAAATTTGAAATGGCTCTTCCCTTTTATCTTTGAAACAAGATAACTCTAGCCTTGACAATATTTACGAGTTTAAACATAAAGGAGAACCTATCAAAATTTTCTTAGTTCTTATCTTGGAGATCAAATTACCTTGTGCTTAGCAGGTGACTGAACACCTTGTTTTCAAATTTCTCACTGATCCTTAGGCATGATAAACTCACCTTTGACAAGAAATATAGATTTAAAAATCATGTTTACTATCTCCTCTTTTCGCCACTTCTGATTCGTAGGTGCCTAAATTTATAAAAGAACTTTTCTTGCTGATACTCCTTACCTCCTTTCTCTACAAATTTGTTTGAGTCACAAGGCTTACCTTCTTTGGTTTGTCGATGTCCTTGAACATTTTTCACATAGCAGGTATTTATGAAAACCTTGAAGTGGCTCTTCCTTTTATCTTTGAAGCCTGCTAACTTTATTTTTTGACAACCTCAGAATCTTACATAGTGGCAGCATTTCCAAAACTTATTTTGTCCTTAATTTGAAACTCAAAGCATCTTTTACATGGAAGGGGGCTGAAAAATCTGTCTTCACCTCCTTTACTGATCCTTAGTCATGGTAAACTTACCTTTGACAAATTCTGGGATGTCACACATAGAAATCTCTTCAAACCTTCTTTCTGTTATCATCCTGAAGGCCTAACATCTTTATTTTACCTCCTTTGTCTATTTTTCCAACACCTCAGGTTTCTGGGCTGCTTGAGAACAATTTTTAGTGTTGTCTTCTACGTTCTCTATAGCCCTTTCAAGTTCATTCATTTATGTTCAGTTCACCTCACCTTTTTCCCTTTTTATTTATAATTTCTAAGAAACTTCGTCCATCTTTGGTTTCCTTGGAGTGCTCCCTTCATGTGATTTGTTGCATTGGATCTTTGCTTGGCATACTGATCGCCCATTAAGCCGAAAACCCTAGTTCTATTC
>JAXQQM020064811.1:0-58157 GCA_034641835.2 Pinus albicaulis
AGGACTTTGAAGACCACCCCCTTCCTAATCCTCGCAATGCACTCTATCTTAAGAAATATTACCCTTAGCATCTCCCACTCGAAATTCGTTTTCTTGTAGATAGCCAGCATATGTTTGTTTTTGCATTTCCCTACTTCAATAGGACACCCGTCGTCCACAAAGCCTTACTTCACCTCTCCTTAAAATCAGACTTTCTCACTTACATCACCTTTCAGTGGGGGGCATCACTTTGCCCCCACACTCATGTCTGTTATTGAGGATTTCCGTCATGAGATACCCTCTTGTACTCATGTTTTTATGGTTCCCCATTGGACCTTTACTGTGTGGCAGCACCATCAAGTCGCCCTTGTTTAGAGCTTCCGAGTTGAGTCATCATCAGTCATGAAGTCTATCTCACGTCCCTTTTTACCCCGCTATAGTCCTCCATCCTTCATTTTCTTGGTCCCTCCCTCATGTTGCACAGTATGGCCCTCAGTCCCATTGTTCCCTCTCCCTCCTGATCTTGTCTCAGTGGCTGCCAATCCATCCCTGCTTTTTATGCTCTAACAAGGGAAGTCGTCCATCCGCCACTTAGTATCCCTCATTTTCATCATCATTAGTGTCTGTCTGTTCGTCGCTCCACTATTTTCTTCCATGCCTTCGTTGGGGTTCCCTTCTTGCCTCACCCATGGTGGACCTACTTCTGTCGAGATCAGCTCATTTAATCCAGAAGTCTGGTCTTGGGGGCAATGTACCTTGGTTCGAGCCCTTTTTCAGCCGATCGTGATCCATACACTTGATATTTCAGTGATGTAGCAGCATCTATTGGTGATACCCGGGTGTGTGTGAGATATCTCAGCCCTCATGAGGGGGTGGCCCTGCAGGTAGCCCCCCACATACTTGGATGACTTCTTCATTCCAGCCCTTGATGCAACTCCTTTCCTTTGATGATATCGGCCTCAGTTGCTTGCAGCACTTCTTCGATTTGCCCGTGGCGGTCCGATTTCACGAGCCCTTCCCCGTGTGTAAGGGGCATTTGGGTGTATTTATATCTCATGTACTACAAAACTATTGTATAAGTCCTGACGATTATTCCAGGCATAGCATGTATGTGGGGTTCATCATTCTTGATTTCTGGCTCATGTTTAGGCCAGCACTAGTTTTTACTATTGCGTTCCGTGGTTTTCCGGGCGCCTTATTATTTGTACTCTTGTTTCAGCGGGCATAGGTATGCCTCCCCCACCACCTTACACATTGGTACCACATCATACACTTGAGTCTTGTTGCACCTGTAAGTCTCGTCTCCTCAAGGCCTAGTCCTCCACAACTTTAGATTACCTTACATTCCTCTCTTTCAGTTCTACCTTACTGTCTCATTCTTGAGTTCTTACAACGTACTTCGGTCATACGATTTTCTCCTAACACTCGTACGTTGGGGGGCAATCTATTACACCATTTTTTGGTCATCTAACCCATTATCGTTAGATGAACCCAAGTACACCATGTAAGACCAATTTTACCCCAAGTAAAATTGCTTTCACCACAATTGTTTCTGTCCCTTGGTCATATTTAACCCAAAACAAGGTAATTAATTAAATAAATCATTATTTATTTAATTATTTCCTAAGAATAAGTTATTTAAATCATTATTTAAATATTATTCCTAGTTAAATTTGACTAAGTCATTTTTAAATAATTAAATAAACCATTATTTATTTAATTATATTCCCTTCATTTCCCTTAAATAATAAATAAATCATTTATTTATTTGTTATTTATAAATAAAGGAATTGACCCAAGTCAAAAACCCTTTTCCCTCCAACAAATATAATAAAATATTCTTAAAGGGTGATTCTAGAATGTGATTAATAATATTTTATTCATGCACCGAGTTCTAGAACACCCCAATATTTTGTTATAAATAGAAGGGTTTTCCCCATTCATTAGTCACCTCCATTGCATTAGATCACACTAGATCTACTCTTGGTCACCAATTTTGTTTGTTTGCATTTTGAACTCCCATTGAGTTCCATGTTTATTAGGGTTTTCCACATTAACCAAAGAGAGGAATTTTAGATCTGAAACACTGAGGACTTCCAAGAACCCATCCCACTGAGGAGAACTGGAAAACACCTTTCTTGTTTTCCTCTCAGGTGCCCCATTCTTTAATATAATATAAGATTCTTTTTATACATTGTTCTTGTCTTGTCCATTGGATGTATGGAGCCATTTTATATCTTATCTGCTTAATGTCTTTTATGCTTAGATCTAATTTTATGCAGCAAACTTAAAGATATTTTGCAGCCATACTTGATGTTAGGGTTACTTGATATGCGTAACTAAAGTGATCTTTTACGATGAAAGAATCATACTAACAAGTGTGTAGTTTAGATGAAATGGGAGGGTGAGCAGTACGTAGTGAACCTCAAGTACTAATAGTTTCTGACGTTGTACGAGAAATTTTGGAGAGAGCAGGGTGGATTACCTACCTTACATGACTGCAACAACCCCATGAAACTGTGGCCATAGAATTTTTGCGGAACTTGCAGGAGGATAATTCCATAGTAAGAGGAAGGAAAATAACAGTGACATATGCAATAATTGCTGAGGTGTTTGGTCTACCAGCAGTTCAACCCATATGGACCCATAAAAAATTGAGACTTCCAGAGGCCATGAACATCTTTCGGGACGAAGGAAAAACCCTGACCGTCAAAGGAAAAGGGGTCCAGCCGAAAAGTCTGGGGGAACCATGGGAAAAAATGGCTAGAGTAGTGCAAAGCTACATTACATGCGACAAAAGAAAGGATGTGGTAAGACCACACCACCTCAAATTATTAGCAGTACTAAAATAGAAATGTGCTGTGAATTTTCCTGCATATTTAAATTTTTCACTGCATGAAGATGCTTTGAGCAGAAAGAAATCCCATCATACAAGAATGGTAGTAAGCCACCATTTTTTAATTCGATTAATAGTTAGTTATAGTCTTGCTCAGCAGCAAACAAGTTGGACATAATTGTTATTTTCAATAGACGGGGGAACAGCCTTACCTACCCCGAAACAAAAAAGAATCACCAGCATAGCAAACAGACCTCTAAAACACAGACAATCCTTTATATTAAGAAGTAGGGGAATGTGTCGAAACCTCCAGAGTAGAAGTAGCCAACCCTTAGAATTACCTAGTTCTAGAGATGAGCAACCCCTGCAACTGGAAGGAGGAGAAAATCAGGAAGAGGAAGAAACTAACCAAACCAGTGAAGAAGAAAGAGAGGAAGCAGAACCTCCCATAACCTCCAGCACAATCCCACCACAGAGTCCATTGTAGGAGGACAAATGGGCCTAAATTTTGGCCAATATGTGTGAGTATATGCAACCCCAGAGTCCGCTCAACCTCAATATTGAGGTAGATAAATTACAGGAACATTTTGTCCATAGCACGGAGACATCCAAGGAAATGCACAGCGAAGAGGAGGTAGAAGCAGAAGCTCCTCAGGAAATAGCAGATCAAACTAGGGTTTCCTCCCCTGAGGAACCTAGTGAAGGTAAAACGAATATCGAAGAAGTGTTCGAAACAAATAATGTGGAAATGAGCCAAGACAAGGGCACAATCCTTGAAGAACAAAACCCAGTTGAGCAGCCAAGTCAAAAAAAGGAAACAGTTGTTCCTCCGAAGAAACAGAAGAAGAAAACAAATGAAATTAAGTAGTTGTGGAAGGAACAACAGAAGCTGCTAAAATTAGTGAAACAACTCAGACAGAAGACAAGGGTTCTAAAAAGGAGGAAAATCTCTAAAATAATCCCAAAAACAAGGGATGCAGCCATCCAAATGGAGCCCCATATTATGAGGACCATGGAGACTCAAACCGAGCCCATATTCATTTAGGATAGCAAGGAACAGTAGGTAGTTGTTACAGATGCAGTTGCCCAAACCAAAAATGTGCAAGTCTGTAACAAAGATGTTAATATCGAGGCACTGTCCTCTAGCAGTATGGCCAACCAGAAATTTTGCAATAAAGAAACAAAGACTGTAGGAACTCAACATTGTAATAAGAAAACCCAAGTAGATCTTCAACCCAAAAATGTTTTGATAAACAATGACCCTGGTATAGCAAAACTCTAAGAGAATCTAGCACAGGCTCAATGGGCTAGAGAAAATCTCGAAGAAGAGACTGTTCCTAGGAAGAAATATCAAGAGTTACAACAAAAATTAAGGGACATCACTGCATCAGAGGTAGAAGCCTTCGATAAATGTTAGAAGGAAGAATAAAAAGTTGAAGAGGTAAGGAATAGACTACGAACATTCAGGAATCAAATGGATACTCTCTGTTCTCTATATACAGATGTTATAGCATGTAGGTCCCCTGCCAAAAATTATGCTTTGATTTTGTTAGAAAGATATTTGTAGTTAAAAATTAAAGCTGTTAAGGCAGGAAAACCTATAGAATTGAAAATTGTAGATGATTTTATAAACTATTGCAAACTCTATGGAGTAAAAGTTCAACGCTTACTCTGTGAATTTTATTTGCACAATTTTATATTGGTAGAGGAAATGGAGACAAATCCCAATCCTTTTGTGGGTGATGTCCAATATCAAGCATTCATTTCATTTGTTGTTAACCAGTTAAAATGGCTCAAGGCCTATAACACTTTTCAGAGACAAGAAAATGGGTTAGACGTTTGGGTTAGGGGTGAACCGAGACACCCATTAGAATTATGGGCTAGAAAAAAAAGCTTAATGACAAAATAGGGTGTGATCCAGACATTGGGACCCATCCACAAATAAATCATCCTAGATAGGGTAGAATATTTTATGTCCATCAGAGACCAAGCCATAGTAGCAGCTAAACTCTGATGGAAGATTTCCAATCGGAATATTCAAGATAGAGAGCCATTCAATTATAAAAAATTTGAGTTACCCACCAACTGCTTGGTTATCTATAGTAACCTTATCTTGAGGGAAGGCCCGTATTGGTTAGGTTGTAGATTTCGAAGCCCTATTATCTGGTATCCTACAGTAGACTATAAGGCCAAATATGAATTACCTGAAGGGCAGACAGGGCATATTTTTGAAGTTTTAGCTGCAAATCATGGTTTTAGACCACTTAATGAAAAAATGTTTCCAGCCTATTCTCTAACTGCTTTACATGTAAACTATGGTTTTCATGAGGACATGAAAAAGGGTAAGCAGGGGGGTGTGTTGAGCGTTGGAAATGGTATGAATTTTCCATGTATTTCTTTATCTTTTTCCTTTAATCATAACTCCTTTATATTCTAGAATGGTAATATATTGAAGAATCATAATATAATTAAGGAGATTAGTGATTGTTGCAAATTGATTAAAGATTGTATTTTCTTATATGCAGAAAATAGATGAAGTGGGAAGCCACCATTCGAGAGAAAAAGACAAAGTAGAAATAATTTTTGTCCCTTCAACAAAAGGCTGTATCCAGACATGAAGGTCGAGATCAAAGCGCACAGTTAAAGAAAGGAAAGGAACAACACGGCATCAGCGCAAGAAGACAAAATGATAACTGAATATGGAAGATACAGAGAATCCTTCAGGATCTCTCGATCCTGAGGAATCGCTCTTCAAAGCTTATCTGCATTTCTTGTTTCATCTGCTGGCCGTTATAAAAGGACAACACTTGTAGAAATTGAAATAGATAGTGTATGATGTATTATGATTATTCAAACTTCCTGTTGTATTTTCACGATTGCTCATTGACTCTCGTTGGTTAAAACAGAGTGTGATTTCTTGTAAACTCTGTTACATATGATTAATATATAATTTGGTTTCTGTTCCATTATTTGATGCTGGAGTAGTTTGGTGGTGCTTCACTAGCAGCTAAGGGCCCGGCCCTGGTGGATCCACTTGCTATCTATACCATTACTTTCCAATTCCAGTCATGTGATGGTTTTCTTTAGTTCTCATTTCCTTTAAATCACATTGCTTCACAGTTTCCATGTTTTATAGCTCACTGTTCAATGTTTTATGAAATTGGTTTGTTTCATCAGTTGTGAGTGAATTGCGTTGCTATTTAAGATTATTTATTCCTCTGTAACTTGTATTGTTATGCTTCTCAAATATAAAGCTTTGTTGTTCAGAATTTCCTATTCATTTCCATTAAATAGCTTTGTTATTCATTTCTGATAACTAGCTTTACTATTTATTCCTTTCTTGTAAGTATTTGGTTTGCTTTAGAATGTTATTGTAGAGAGCATGTTTACTCTATTTCCATTAGCAGCATTATTGATTCCACTGAGTTATCATTTCCAATTAGTTGTTTATTGTGGAGTGTAAGATCATCAACTGTAAAGGAAATTGGTCGTTACTATCTAAGTTCTCAGATTAAGGATCTTGTTTATGCTTGATTTCATTTACATCAGTTGACAAAGGAAATATTTATTACTACTGCATCCTTGACTGATGATTTCCGAGTAATTAATTGGATTTTAGAGCTTTAATTTTCATGTCATTGCAATTAGATTTCATTTTCAAGAATTTGTTTACTCTTGTATTTGAAACACTGTACTACAAAGTGGAGAGCATTACTCTTAGATCAAATTTCCACCTCAGACTGAGTACACTCTTGAGATAAAAAATCATACCTGGATTGATAATTAATGTAGGGTAAACATGAGTTAAAAAGACACCTTTTATACCTCAACATCTATCACTTTCAATTGTTTTAAAAATAATTTTAAGTGAAGCTATTATTGCATTATTTATTTGCATCACAACCATTCCAAGCGTTCCATAACACATTCAAGAATTTATTCCAACAACCAAAGGGTCAAAACTTAGAGTTACATAACCACTTTCTCCACTAAAATGCATATATATGAATTCATGGGTAATTAGTTTCCACTCTTTTTTGCAAAATGAGATATTCATGCCACTCATTTTACTACTCGACAATTCATAAAGAGTATTAGAAATTATTTCCTTTCATTCTTATAATTGAATTTTCCATGCAAATATTCATGCACTCCGATGCATGCATTTATGCCATCATGATTCAAAATATGAGTGCTTTTGAGCGACTTTGATAAAAAAAATTTCAAACCATTGCACTTCACCATAACTCTTCCTCTATAAAAGAATACTAATACATCTAAAAATAACAAAAATTCTAAGCCTTAGTAAGTGGGTTTAAAGAAATAAGAAGTGTTTATATCACATCATTTGATAATTTCATATTTTCTTATCAACTTATGGTGTTACAAAGAAATATATATATATATATGCTTTCAAACACATTTTAAACATGTTTGAAGGCTTTAAATATATTAACAATATTGATACATATGCATGAGATTGAAAGTTACAACATCATTATGAGCATACTTTGTAACATTTCCATATTAGTTTTGGTATAATAGAAACAATGAATGCTCCCCTCACTAACAAACCACACTTCACAACATGGTTAGCTTTCCGAGGCATAAATACATTGTATAAGTGAAATTTAAAATGTGAAAATATGATAAGTGTGAATGGAGTAAATGTATGATTAGAAAGTTATTAAAAGGTTTATTATTTAAATTATGACATGCTTCACAAACACCTGGAAATACACATACCAATGATTTGAAAGGTTTCGAACTATTATATCATGAGGGAATTCATGACGTGGATATGAAACCAGTTATGTGAAGTTATAAGGTAGGATATATACAATATGAAAACGCTTTGATAATGTTATGTTAACTATATAGTGAGAAATGTGATAGATAGTTAGTTTATGAGATTTGATGTAACAAACTGGAAACAAACTCCTAGGAAAATAAAATTTGATTGGTCACAGGTATGAGAAAGAAAAAATTCCTTAGATAAAAGGCATACAGAAATTTTGGTCACAATCTCTCTTGGTTAATGGTTTATTAGTATAAATTCTGGTTTATTTAGTTTTTTAAGCATTGATGCTATGATTTAATCTTACTTCATTGTTCCACTTTCCATTTCTTCCCTATTGTGTTCTATTTGGTATGTGTTATATTATTTTGACGACTAGTTCCAAGTGTGATAATTTGCATCGAGGAGGGGGGGTTATATGGGGAAATATTCTCCACGCATGGGGTTAGAAGTAGTACCTTGAAAAAAAAATATGGGTTGAACCACGATGGTCTTGTGCATGGTGTTATGCACGGTGGTTTTTCCCATGGTTTGTAGATACAATCAAGGGAAATGTGATTATGTTCTAATCGAGGGTTAGTGGATTGGGGGGTTATGACTGATTTGACATGTATATAATGAATTATAATATTAAAAATAATATAATGAAGAAATAATCTGGTTTTCTCAGTTTTGGGTTCCAAGAGAAAAATATCTTTGTATATTTTCTATTCTCACAATAGTATAATGTTTTTTGAGAATCCATTTGTAGGTATTAACTGTATAGGGTTAAAACCTAAAATTATCATCATGCATGTAAAATTTTGTGTCTTTTCCCCAAAATGATTCCCTTTGGTTTGTAAAATATATTTCTACCCTCATGCACGAACACACAATCTGAATGCCCTATTTTGGTTTCTAAATGTTGAGAAATCAGTGCTAGTAGAATTAGGATTTTATTTCTCTTTCTTGATAATTACTTGTGAATTATGTTTCCTTCTTTTACTTCTTTATTATATTATATTTAATCAAGAAATTACCAAATTATGTGTGTATGAAGATCATAAGAACAAGAGAGACAATATGTAGGCACGCAGCTAGGGAAAAAACCCTTGTATGGGAAAACACATTTAAACTTCTTCCTTCAGTAGTTAATATGAGATAATAAAATACCCTTTGACCTAGACACAAACTTCCTCCAACCACCAAATCATCCCTTCCTTCCAGCAACGTCGATATAGATCTTCGACCATGTAGCATCATAACTTTGACCTTCCCAGCATCATAATTTTGACCCAAAAAATCAGAAACTTTGACCTTCCCAAAAACAAATCTTTGACAATGCAACAACCCAGTAATATCGCATAAAAGAGAGAGAGATATATTTTAGAAACTCTGACTTGTTATTCTTCTACAATCCTTCCTTCTTCTCCTTGAACTTCACACTTTTCTGCACTTCCTTCTTGTGTATCTAACTTGTTTAGCTGGTGAGTAAATAGATCTAACTGCACTTGTATATATAGCCTCTTATGTGGGTCAAATTTTCCTCTTGTAGGTCGACTTCATCAAGCAAGGGCCATCTTGGTGTGGAGGTGACAAATTACATATTTGACCCAATAATAATTCTTTTTTACATGGTTCAAAAGCCCAATAAGGGTCTCATTAAATGGACAATGAATCTAATGACTCAATATAAAACCTAGAAGTCCTCAATGGGGACTTTGACCTATAAGATGATGACACAAGCATGAAACCCATGCCTTAATAAGCCATTGTAATAATAATAAATTTTTGTTTTTCATTATTTGATAAATACATTTCATAATGACTCAAATATAAATATGAATACCAAACCTAGTTACATTTGTCAACACTAAATACATCCGTGGTTCCAAAATTTTCCATTTGACTTGAGTCTAGTCATTATTATTTAGATGAAAATGTATACCTCTCCACAAAGGTGGCTGCATTGTAACCCAAAATAAAATAAAAAATCATATAGTAAAAGCCTTCGTCCATGGCCAAACATAGGGAAAATACCAATGGTGGGAAAAGTTAGCCCCCAATCATATTTCACATTACAAAAATGGGCACATAATCTTTGATTTTACATGCAACTAAAGGATGTATTCATTCTATGCCACACTATATTTTTTTTAATTTCTAGGCAATGATATGCTGACTTGTCTTACATCCTTATTACAATTTTGAAAAAGGGTTTTTTGGTTATCATGTGGATTTGACTTATTCGAGGCGTGCTCACCACAAACCTCGTGTAATGTTTTATGTGTTAAAACAAATTCAAATTTATTATCCTAGAGAGTCAAAAGGAAGAAAAAAAACATTTGTTGCCAAAAAACATGATTTATACATTGTACTTACCACCTTATTCCCATCACATTGAGAAAATGTACCCTATCTTGAATTGTTTTCAAAATATCAATTCAGAATGAAATTTTCTTGTGACTAACAATTCATAAAGCCTATAAATAGTTTACATATCATATTGGAAAAATAATGCAAAAATATAGCCCTTAGTTGACACAAAAGTAACCAAATTTTCTTGCTTTAAGACTCATTTTCAAACAAGGTAGCTTCCCTTGCCTCCTGCTTTCATTATATGTTGATAATACTTGCCTAATCTTGTATCTCGGTGTTCTTCCATTTTGATATACATGACCACTATGAAGCAACGAAAGAAAAATTATGGACTTCATTTTTCATTTACTCAGTCACAAATATTATATATTTTTACTAGTACAATGTGTAAGGTATATCTGCAACATAATATGCTTTCATATACACTAGTCATACCTCCACTAATGATGTAAACAAATAACCTAAGAAACCAAGATAACCTTGTGATATAACGTTGTTGAAGACCTAGGCTGTGCATCCGCCCTCGCCTTCTGCTCCTGCTGCCCGATCTTGGCTGCATGTCCCCTCCTGAGGCCATCCTAGAGGTGATCGCTCCTCCTGATCATGCTTCTGCATTCTCGGCACTGATCAACTCATTGAATCTGCCTCAACTGAGACCAAAAATCTCCAAGTTCGTAAAAAAATTAGATGGGATACAGGAGTCTCGCTACCTCCTGTGATGACTCGAATTGTAGCACTCTCCCTCACAGAGAAAGGACTCATAGGATAAGTCACAAGACTTTGGCCTTCACTAAAGAGAATTCAAAAATGGGTGGAACAAAACTAGATGGAAAAAATCAAATGGAAAATATCTATCAGATTTTGTGGTAGGGCTTTTACACCTTCACTTTGAGACACAGGAAAAAAAAGACTTGATCTTCAAGAACAGACCATATTTCATGGACACCAAAGGCCTCTACCTAAACAAATGGACACCAAACTTCATTATGGAACTCGTTCCTAATGCAGTCCCAGTTTGGGTTTGTCTTCCACATATTACTCTTCACTACTGGGGGGTGATTCAGTAAGAGAGATTGGGAATGTTGTTTGTAAGTTTATTGACAGAAATGAGCCAAAGGGAAACATGCAAGATTGCGCAAGAACCTGCATAGAGGTGGACTTGGGGAAATAACTTTGAGAGGAGATCGAGCTAAAAGTGGACAACTGGACTCATATTTAGTAGCTGGATTATAAACAACTTCCCTTCAAGTGCAAGGTATGCCATGAATATGGTCATTTCGCTAATAGATGCACAAAAGTAATGGAGGTTGAAAATACTGACCCTAAAACACAATGGGAAATTATAAAAAAGAAGAAGTCTGGCTCAAATCCTAGAAACACTAGTGTTTCTTCTGCCCATCCATCCTCCCTTTTTGCTAGCCCCATCATTCAACCTCATTTGAAACCCTCTCCAAGAGGATCTTCATCAGCCTTCCCTCCCCTCCCTCATTCTGGAGCCCCTTCTTCAACCCTCCCCCTCCATGTCATATCCTCCTTCCTCCTTAGTAGAACCATCATCAGCTCGGATTGTAACCAGAAATGCAATAAAGGAGTTGGGTTCAGTTTTGGAAACCCTTAAAAAAAAGGTCCTGGAATGAATTCAGCCAAACACCATCGATATGAAGTAGCTCAGAAAGACATTGCTCTAGGAACACAACACCCAATAGAAACCTTCATTGGAGTTCTTACCGGCAAAGATCACAATCAACATGAAGCAAGAGGGAAGACATGGTCACAACCTGCATTCCAGAAATAATGAAAGCATTCACTTGGAATTGTAGGGTATTATGACACCCCTCTAAAAACAATTCCCTAAGAGATATTTTCAGATAAAAAAAACTAGACATAGTTCTCCTCCAAGAAGCCAAGCTAGGTGAAAAAGACATGGGGAATATCATAAACAAAATTAGAAATTACACGAGCACTATGGTTGAATCTAAAGGTGCCTTAGGAGGAATAGCCACTATTTGGAACCAGAACTCATGGAAGCAGCTGCCAATTGTAAAGGCTCATGAATTGATTAAAGTAAAATTATGAAACATTCATGAGGATGTTATGATAATAGTGTACAACATTTATGGTCCAAATCATTACAGAGACAAATAATTATGCTGGAGGACTTTAAAAATTGATATTGAAGGTGAGGACAATATCAATGTCATCATTGGTGGGGATCTTAATTTGGTATTGCACGCCAATGAAAAATGAGGGGGTACTTTCAATCCCGACCCTTCAAGAGAACAGTTAGAAACAATCATACAATAACACGACTTGGTGGACATTATCCCTAAAAAGCAAAGTTTCACATGGAGCAATCGAAGAATTGGGTCAGGGAACATTATGGAAAGACTTGACCATTTTCTAGTTGTTGTCTCCCTTATCTCCTATTTCTCTGTTGCAACCTCCTCCATTCTGCCTTGCTCAGCCTCATACCATTATCTTGTCACCTTTTCCCTTGGTGATCATTCCTCCCTCGGGTCTCCTCCTTTTCGTTACAACTGTCTTTGGAGATATATCCCTGAAGCTAAACACATAGTGGAAAGAAATTGGCACCAACATGTCGAGGGTTCTCCAATGCACATTTGGGAGATGAAACTGATGCTTGCAAACACTACTATCAAAGGATGGGAAAAATATCACTATAGAGAATTGAACATAATTAAACAAGACACTAAAAGAAGGCTCGAAGTAGTCCAAAGAGACATATACATTCAAGGGGTGAATAACGAAAAGCATGAACAGGAAAAAGAGCTATACTAGACCTTATATAGCGCAAAGAAAAAAGAAGAGGAAAAATGGAGACTTAAATCAAGGAATCTCTGGCTTCAGGCTGAGGATAAAAATACCTCCTTTTTCCACAAGCAAGCCACTATCAGAATCTCTAGAAACAATATCACAACCATAATGGATGAAGAAGGTAATATGCATACAGAGCAAGAGGAAATAAAATTAGCTCCTCATAGCCATTATAAAATCCTTCTATCTGAAACTATGGAGTTGGAGGATTATAGTGATCTCTTGGTTCACATTCCAAAAATGATCATTGATGAGATTAAATCCTCCCTAACCAACGACATTAAAGAGGTTCAAATTCTCAATGCAATGTAGACTCTCCATCCTGACAAAGCACCCGGCCCAGATGGATTCACCATCAGCTTTGATCAGACCTTCTGGGATGTCATTAAAAAATACCTCGTCAAAATGATCCTCTGGGTTCAAAGGAAAAAAAATAAGGGATTCAAAAATTCAACCTTCCTTGCACTCATTCCAAAAGAGACCCACCCCTTCACCTTCTCTAGATTCAGGCCTATTTCCCTTTGCAATTCCTCCTATAAAACATCACCAAAATCCTTGCCACCTATATCAAAGCTCTCCTCCTCAATCTCATCTATAAAAATCAAGGTGGTTTCATCTCAAATAGGAAAATCATTTATTCCATCTTGCTAGTCCAAGAAGCCATTCATTATAGCATGATGAGATCGAAGAAGGAATTTATCATGAAACTTGATCTAGCCAATGCCTTCGATAGAGTGAGGCACTCATTTCTCCTCTCAGTTCTTCGGAAAATGGGATTTGAAGTAGACTTCATATTTGATCTAAAAATGACTGCTATTTATTGATGTGCTAGTATCATATCATATATAAGCTTCTATTTTCTTTGTTTTACTTATCCCTCATAGGTTTGTTTATGAGCATGTGATTGTCAAACAATGTACTTAGTGAAATTATGAGTTTGTCATAAGCTTAGAAAGCATAATTTTAAATGACAGAACATAAGCAATATTAAACCTAGAAAACTCACATAACAGAGCTTAACACACTGAATTTTGATAAAGGAGTTCACCCCTCCTGGGCTACATCTCCTTGGTCTAGCTTCTTATTCTGGGCCTTTTTATTAGCTTCAAGTGTGCTCAGATTTTTGTTACAAGCTTTGGAAACTCTTGGAAGCTATTCCAATGATATTAAAACATCATAATATCCCAAAGATGACTATTTTTTTGTTGAATTTGGACTCTAGATGCTCTGGCAATGATCCGAACACTTGGTGGTCCTAGCCTTCAAAAATCTTCAAATGCACTAAAACACCTGTAGATTACCTTTTCTGCCTCTACAACCTTCTCCATTGAGTTCCCAGTTTGCCAATTAGCATATAATGCCTCTTTCTGAGCTCTTCTTAGGAAAAAATTGGATGAGTTATGACCAAAACTACTTTTCCCGAAATTTCTCCACTAAATTTGGTGGAACGACCAGTTAAATTTCTAAATCTAGAAAAATTGCCATAAATGGCATGCTCCCCTAAACTTCTGCCAGCATAAAGTGTGAGTAATTAGCTTTAATGTAGATTAGGTGGGCGGATAAGTGCGGTTTAAAAGATAAGTGTGTTTAGCACTAATCACGTTTTAACGTGGTTAAAACACGTTTAGAACTTAATTAAACATGTTTTAAAAAAATCCACCAACATTCGTCTAGGTGCTTGCTTCTTCGACTTCTAGCCATATGGGAGGGGGTTGGGCCACATGGCTAGCCCCCTCCAACCCCAAAATATTTGAGTGCTTTAATTGAAATATAAACAGAGACCTTACTGGCTAAGAACCACATGGTAGGAGAGTTGGTAATGCATGCGGCTGGCGGGCGAAAGGTCGTCAGTTCGACCCGCACTCCCCCATGTAAATTTTTCTTAAATTTCCAACTAGCTTCCTCTGCTAGATTTTGGAACTCCTCCAGACTTAAACCTTCATCAATTTGGTTAGAGGATCCTCCATAGTTAGTCAATTCCGCTAAGAAGTGGATTGTGAACTATATATATAGTTCCACCACATCAATCTAATGTCCAACCTTAATTTGCAATGATAATTCGACCCAAGGGTTGGAGAGGGCCCACTAGAGAGGAAACATGGTGTCCTTTGATTGGGTTTTACTCCAACCTTAAGAAAAATATTAGATTCAAACTTAGGAAGAATATTGGAGGTCATTGGAAAATTTCTCCCTTCACTAACCCATCTGGCGAATCTGGAGACAACACTTGTCATAGTGCCACTGGTTGCAATCTGGAGAATATTCCCTGCAATGTTGAATGTACCTACCACAACATCCCTATACCTGTTTTAATCCTTTTTTACTTGTTTTGGAAAACGAACAACAGATGATAACTCAGTCATACGAACTCAGATTTTGATGAAATGAGTTGCGCCGAAATCCTAGCTAGGAACTCTATCTGTTTGTTCATGTTCAAAGAAATTTTGAGCACTTTCAATTTTTCGCTAAAATTTAAACCTTGGGTAAATCCTCCCCACTAGAAGCATTTTGGACCCCAAAAGATACTATCAATTGTGTAGAAATTTAGGGTACAACTCCCTCACTTTTCCAATCTCCAACCATTTGGCCTTTGAAGGATTCTGAATTTTGAGTCCAATTCTAAGGTATTCAACATACCCTCTTCTTGAAGTTCTAATTCTTCTGTCAAGTATGAGATCTTGCTAAAGTTCATCAAGATATTCTGGTGAGAAATCATCTATTTATGGCATCTGAACATGCTCTCCTTGATCATCAATCAAAGGAGGCTCAAACGATCTCAAATTCTCAACATTAACAACATAATAAATTTGCATATAAGGAGGCAAATCTAGCTTGAATGCATTTGTACCAATATTTTCTAGAATTTTAAATGGACCATAATGGATTGTTTTGATATTTTTACCTTCCCCTTGCAATATTTCCTTGCTTTTGTACAACCAAAATTCATCACCAAATTTGAATTTATGATCAATCCGGTGTTTGTGATGCCTTGCCTTGTAGCTACTTTGACTCTTTTCAAGTTGCTCTTGCACTGTGTAATATATCAACTCAATTTGCTTAATGAAATTTCTTGCCTTATCTATGTCACTATGTCCATCTATAGCAACATCTTTATCAAAGATAAATTCCAATGGCGATCTTTGAAAGTAACCAAAACATGCCCCAAATGGCTATGTATTCGTGGAAGAATGTTTTTCCTGGTTGTATGCATGTTGTATGTAGTGTAACTATTCATCCCACAACTTGGGATGCTTGTTCCAATAGCCTTTTAGAAGATGAATAATAGTTCTATTTATCACCTCTATTTGACCATCATTTTGTCGATGAAATGTTGTACTTTTCTTCAAATTTGTATCCATCATGGCCCATAATTTTGACAAAAAATTCCCAACAAATCGAGAATCTTGATCACTTACAATACAAGTGGGAAGACCAAAATGGATCCATACATTTTTAAAGAAAATATTAGCATTTTGTTCATCTGTAATAGTTTTGTTACATGCCGTCCAAACACACATTTTGCTGAACCTATCTACCACAACATACAAATAATCATGACCTTTCCTTGACATAGGAAGCCCTCCTACAAAATCCATTGAGAGGATCTCCCAAGGATGAGAAGGAACTGTAAGTGGTGTGTACAAACCAAGCTTCCTATTTCTAGGCTTATTTTTTTCACATAAAGAACATCCTCTAATAAAACAAGAAACACTTTCATTTATGCATGGCTAATAACAATACCTTTGGAGATGCGCTACTATCTTGCCTACACTGAAATGTCCCAAAATTAATGATGTGTGCGCCTCCCTTATGATATTGTTTCTTTCTCCCTGTGGAATATATAACTTGCCCAAGTGATACAAAAAACTATTATGCACATGATAATCTAACTCTTCACTTTGATTTCCCTTACTCAATTTCTCATACACATCTTAAAAATCACAATTATTCACATATTGTTCAACATAACTTTCATGCAAAATATAATTTTTCTTGAGAATAATAGTTGAATTTACAATAGGCCTAGAGAGCATATCAACTACCTTATTGTAGATTCCTTTTTTGTACTTGATAACCAAGTGAAATTGTTTTAGAAAACCCATCCACCTAAAATGTCTTGATTGTTGCAACTTTGGTTGTGATTTTAAGTACTGGAATGTCTGAGGGTCGGTATGGATAATGATATCTTTCCCCATCAGGTAATGCTTCTATTTCTTTACACTTTTTCCAATGCATATAACTCTTTATCATAGGTGGGATATTTAGTCATAACTCCATTAAAATTTTAATAATGAAATGAGATAGGCTTACCTTGCTGCATGAGCACTGCTCCCATAACATAATCACTTGCACATGTTTGGAACTGAAATGGCTGTCTAAGATCTGGAAGTGCTAGAACCAGTGTTGAACTTATATTTTGGTTTAAAGCATCAAATTCTCTCTGTTGAAAATCTCCCTAATGGAAGACTTTCTTTATGCTTGTGAATGCATGTAACAAAGCTACAATGGAAGAAAAATTAGCAATGAATTTCCTCCAATACTGTGATGCCCCTAAAAATCTTCTTACCTCAGTAATTGTATTGGCTTTGGCCAATTCAAAATGACCTCAACTTTGGAAGGATCAATCTTCTAGTCACCTCCTCCAACAATGTGTCCCAAGTATACCAATGAAGTCCTACCAAATTTGCACTTTGACATCTTAAGAAACAAATGCTCTTTTCTCAAAACATCAAGTACCTTGTTCACATGCATGACATGTTCTTCTCTTGATTTGTTGGATATGAGTATGTTTTCTAAGTAAAAAATGACAAATTAATCTAGAAATGGTCTAAGTACATCATTAATTACTCTCATGAAAGTAGCTGGTGCATTTGTTAAGCCAAATGGCATAACTAACCACTCATATAATCCTTGTCTAGTTTTGAATGCAGTTTTCCAAATTATTTCTTCAGCTATCCTAACTTGATGATAACCACTTCTCAAATCCAAATTATTGAAATAGTTTTCATGCTTTAACTGATCAAGAAAATAATTAATGCATGGGAGTGGGTAGCGATTCTTTACTGTTATTTTCTTCAGTGCACGGAAATCGATACACATGCGCCAAGTCCCACCTTATTTGGAACCAAAACTATTGGATAACCATATGGCGAAGTAGATGGGTGTATGATACCTTTATTCAAAAACTCTTGGATTTTTTTCTTGATTTCCAAACTCTCCATAATTGACATGCAATGCATACCAATACTGGGAAGTGGAACATCCTTCTATAGCTAAATCTCATGCTTAATTCTCCTCTTGGGTGGTAACCCATTTGGTTCTTGAAACATCTCGCCATGTTGACTTACCACATCAAACAAATAAGATTTCAATTTTTCATCACATCCATCAAAAGATTCATAGTCAACATCTTCCTTTTTCTTGATCATGAGAAGCACAAAATTTTTACTTGCATTTACTAGCCTCTTCATTTGCCTTGCATTAACTAAAGAGATATTCAGTTTCTTACAATGAGTCTCACAATATACTCCACTCCATCTTTGATCAAATGATATTTTTTCTCATGACGGTAAAAGATCGCTTTCCGGTCATATAAATATGGACTACCCGAGATAATCCTTGAAATTTCAAGTGGAACCACATCTAACTCAACTTCATCGAAAAATTTTGCGGTAATAGAAAATCTGAAAATACATTTCCTTGTCACCTGTAAATTGGCATTGTTAACTATCCATCCCAAACGGTATGGCTTATGATGAGTTATAATTTCAAGGTTTATTTTTTTAACTAAGTCTTCTAAAATCAAGTTTGCTTGTGACCATGTATCAAACAATGCATTAATCTTTGTATGATTAGAAATTACTCTAACATGGAATAATTCTATCCTTGTATCTCATTTGGAGTGTTTTTGTGATTGTTTGAGGAACTAGAACTTGCTATAGCTTCCTTTCCTTTGTTAACCGTAGCAACTATCTTGGTTTCATCTCCTAAATCGGATCCAAGATATTTTTGTGTAGTGGCAATCATCTTTTGTTTCCCTTTGTTATTTGGTTTCTTTGGTCTTAATTCAGGATGTAGTTTCCAATAGTGGGCTTCATAATTCCCCTGTTTGGAACAATGTTTGTGTTTGGCCAGAATTAAGGTATGTTTTCACCCTATAATTACTTCAAATTATGAAAAAATATTAGGAATTCTTCCTCATTTTGACAATAAAGAAAGAAAATATTTATGAAAATTAGAGCAATTAAACTAATGATAAAAAGGAACGTTTCTATAACAGAAATTTGACTTATTGTATCTCCGCATGTAGGAAGGAAAAGCAGTTGAACCAATGGAAAACGGAAGACAACTAATAGACATGAATGTATGAGCTGACATAAGGCAAAGAGATGGATTCAAGCTCGAAGACTCTAATGACAGCCATGCGCAGTAGCTGTCTTTTGGAGAATACTATCTCATTGCATGAAAAATCCTTTAAAAGGGCCAGGGATGAACTAGATACGGAGTTGAATAGGAATTTTCCCTCTGTAATCAACGCATCAAGATAGAGCTATCAAATTATATTCCTGTTTTATCTGTTGAGTTAATTAAGATTTTTGATATTTTTAACAATTACCTTTTGAGGTTTTTAGCGCGAAAAAAATTCTAGTGGTCTGGGCCCAACCCCTGGGAGTTTCCTCGCCAATTTCTGTGCTGTGCGTTAGTTACAAAATCCATGTCTATTTATCTGATGCGGTTGTAAAATAATTTTCTACTCAATAGAGTTACATTTTTTCTTCCTTCAAAATAGTTTAGTATTTATACTTCTTCATTCAGAATAATCACATTCGTATCTCCTGGTTTATATTATAATGCTTCATAGTTGTTAGATGTTTCCATTTTCTTCCAAAACCTTTGCAATCGATTCACAAATCGGAGGATAATTAATGTTCAATGATTACTTATCTTTATGGATTAAATTGTCCTTTCAACAAAGTGAGGCATCCAATTGTTGATTAATGTTAATTAGTTAGTTTATAAAGAGAATTCCAATGCAAATTATATAAGTAATTGTTGTCCCTTTCATTTAGATCATTGTTCAATTCATTAAGAATGTTGTTCAATTCATTTAGATTGTTGTTCAGTTCATCAAGATTGATGTTCAAACTATCACTATGCTATTCAATCATAGGTTTCTCTTTTCTAAGATAGACAGAATAATTAGCCATAATCTACCAAACCATTCCTCTTTAAGTTGATTGAATTCAGAAGATTAGATAATCCTTTCTCATAAACAACATAGAGTAACTATCAGTTGATCTCACTTGAATATATTGTGTTGACACTCTTGAAATAAGAAGACTTACCTCGGGTTGAAAATTAAATTAGAAGTAGTAAGGTTGCCTATAATAATTGACCTCTGTGAAACCAGCGTTTTGGCGTTGTTTCCAGGGAGAGTGTTAAGAGTGATATCCTTTATTCATATTTCTCCATTGCTGTGAAGAATTGGGTATTAAAAAGGAGAGGTAATAACCTACGTACCGACAAGCAAAATGCCTGCTCTCTAGCCCGCTTCTTAGCAAAATTGTTCAAAGACTAGTAGAATAGGTTCTCTTGTTTTATGAATAAGAAGAAAAAGATAGAAACAATTTGAAATAACTCTAAAAAATCCTCGCAATCCCAAGGACCAGTGATCCTTGGAAGAACAACATATATAGACGAAATCAGTAAGAAAGTTGAATCTCAGGCATCCATAGGACCTAGAACTATTTCCATTCAAAGTCCTATCACACTCCCTCGAGCCACAGCCTCACCATCTGTAGCCCACGTGAGATTCACGATGAAATAGAAGGATCTGAGCGAAGTCTTCAAACTGACGATCATATAGGCACTGACCCTTCGAGAGAGGGAGGTTATTTCAATTTAAAAGATGAGGAAGGAGAAACTAGCAGCATAATTCAAATAGAAGCTCCAAAACCTAAATCACTTGAAAGAGTGGTCGAGACAGAGGTACTCAGGATTCCAGATCAGGGAAGTGTTGTAAAGCCTCCACCACATTCGCCTCCCAAACCTCCTAGGATCACTCCTACAGAACAAGAAATCCCTCAATATTTCTAGCACCTCTTCGATCAAATGGAAAATAATCAAAATCAGAATCAGAGGCAGACAACAACATTGGAATACCCCATTGTTGATCATGCTGCAAACACCTCTATGAAATCCATTCCCTTGCACAACATTCCCACCTTCCATGGTTTGAATACAGAATATTTGGATGCATTCCTATTTGAATTTGATGTCTTATGTAGGGGGTATGACTACACCACTAATCCTTAGAAAATGAAACTATTTCCCTCTACCTTAAAAGGAAAAACACTACACTGGTCCATGGGACTAGGTGGGGGAACGATCAATAACTGGGACCAAATGAAGAACATTTTCCTTAACAAATATCAAGACTATTACCGAACCCGAGACCTAAAATATGAAATCTTTAATATGTCTGCAAAAGACAATGAAACATTAAAAGAGTACATATAAATATTTCAATACAATTTACAAAGGTCTCCATATACCATGATATCCAAGGACATCTGAAAAACTATGATGATTAAAGGAATGAAGGAAGAATTGGTTGAAACGTTTAACGTAATGGAAAAGGAGATATTTACCAGGAAGAATATGATGAGATAATTTCCCCGTGTATTAGATGCTTTTGGGGTAGTGCATGGAATCAGCCAATTGGGTGTGATTCTATGAAAAAAGATCTTAAGAAGTCCAATGGCAATGTAACTAGAGTAGAGTTTGGCAATCTGTTGGAAGATTTCAAAACTGAAAATTTGGGTACGTTGACAAAACAACTTGATGTTTTACAAGCCAAGCAGAAACAAGCTATAAAAGAACAAAAACTGGCCATATTTTTCCCACGATTTCGGAAGAAGCACAACCAAAGGGAATGCCCTTTAGACATGGTTAATACTTGTGCCATCTGCACTAAGGAACATACCATGGACCAATGTCCTTCACTTCCCAGGCTAAAAGCAGTTTACAAGGAAGCAGAGGAAGAAACAGAACTAGTCTACCTAATGAATCAACGTCGAAAATGATAGGCATGACCACGTATGCCACAAGACCTGCCTCAGTTCTTTTTATCTCCGCAGTTTAACTAGCAAAACCCTGCAGCAACTTGGCAAAATCAAAATCCTTTTTCTACTTCACCAAACCAGTCATTTCCTATACCACCCTGGCCTACACAACCGTCATCAGGGAACAATTGGCCAAGCTTTCCTTGTTCTCCCCCTTATTGGAAAAATGTTCCATATCAAGCCTAGTGGCCAAACCCTCTTCCTCAAAACACTAATTGGAGTTGGTAGTGACCCCTAGGAATGACCAACCTACCAACGGGGGTAGGAACTCAAAATTAACCTACGCTGTGAGCTCCATACCCAATCCAGCATAACCCGTAGCTTGTCATACGGCCCCAATTACCAACCCAACCCAATCCTAATCCCAACAACAGACCGGTTCAACTAATCAGATCATGGAAAATCCAAATTCAGGCACTGAGAAAAAACAGTGCAACGAACTAAGGCTGAGATCAGGACACACTATCTTACCTGTAGAAGCCACGAATCCACCTCAGTCCCAAATTAAGACTTCAATAAAACCTAGCCAAGCAGATATAACAGGAAAAGAGGTAGGTAAAGAAATGATTGACTAGCAGGGACCTGAAGAACTTAGGATGTCTCCGCCTCCATTCCCTAAAAGGTTAACTCTACCCAGACTGATAATCTCTCCAGAATTTGACATCCCGAGGGAGTTGAGAAACCTCTGTATCAAAATTAATCTCCTCCAGACCATCCATGACATTACCATCTATGCAAAGACAATTAAAGAACTATGTGGGAAAAATAAAGTAAACAAAACAAAAGCTGCGCCCACCGTTCATGTGGTAGGGGCGCTATTTGATTTGTTACCAGGGAACCACCTGTGAAATATGAAGACCCAGGAAATCCCATTTTGACTGTACAAATCTCGGGCCATTCATTTCCAAGCACATTGGTCAATTTAGGGGTAGCCATTAACATCCTAACTATAGGGGCCTGTGAAATACTGGGCATATCAGCTTTAGAACCTATGGCTACTCTGTTGGAATTGGCTGACTGGTCTATTATTAGACCATAAGGAATAGTGCAGGGAATCTTAGTCTCTGTGGACTCATGGGAATATCTAGCTAATTTTTTAGTTATTAATCCAAAGAATAGGATACGGGCACCCACTGATTCTTGGGCGACCTTGGTTGGGCACAGCCGATGCTTACGTAGGTTGCCGAACAGGTAGCATGACTATCACTAGAGGGGATATTCTATAAAAAATATCATTATTTATCCGCCTGCCAAACCAAGCTTACCCACGATAAAAATTGACAAGCATCCATGTACATACTAGGAGAAAAACATTCGTTCACCTCTGACACTAGTGGAAGCTCTTGAATTTAAGGATAAAATTGAAGATGACATAATCAATAATTTTATGAGTCAACCACCCACATTTGGAAATTTAAAATGCCAAATGTTGAAAATAGTCCTCGAAGACGAATCTCAAGGGGATCCTGTGACAGACCTTGAGGATCAACATATTCCCACGACCGCTGTACGTAACAACATACCTATTGAGATTGAGCCAGGAAAGATTCTGAATATTAATGGCAATTTAGATGATGACCAAAAAAAAGGCTCTTAAAAGTCCTTCGGAAGTATCAAGGGGAATTTCTTGGGATTACCCACACATGAAGGGTTTAGAACCTCAGCTATGCACCCATCACATTTATATCGATAAGGAAATCCGTCCCATTAGACAACCTCAGCAACGGCTAAACCCGCACTTAAAATAGATCTTAAATGAGGAAATGCAAAAGCTATTAGATGTAAATTTAATTTATCCTATTTTAGACAGCAAATGGGTCTCCCCTCTGGTAGTCGTCCCTAAAAATAATGGGAAATGGAGAATCTGCACAGATTACAGAGAATTGGATAATGCAACGCAGAAATACCACTTCCCCCTCCCCTTCATTGACCAGGTCCTGGACACATTGGAAGGGAAATAGTTATTTTCCTTGCTTGACGGGTTTAGTGGTTACAATCAAATCCAAATAGCTCCCGAAGATCAGGATAAGACAACCTTTACCTACCCATGGGGTACTTTTGCTTACAGAGTTTTACCATTTGGGCTATGCAATGCCCCAGCCACATTTCAGAGGGCCATAATTAGCATTTTTTCTGACTTAATAAATGAGGAGCTTGAAATATATATGGATGAATTCACACCATATGGGGAGGACTTTGATCAAGCTCTAGAAACACTAGAAAAGGTGTTAGAGCGATGTATTGCTAATAGGTTATGTCTAAGCAATGAAAAATGTCACATGATGATGACTGAGGGGGTGATCCTAGGTCACTACATTTTTGCAGTTGGAATACAGGTAGATCCGGCTAAGATAGAGGCAATCCTTCTATTAGCCACACCTTGTACATAGACAGAGGTACGCAGGTTTTTGGGATATGTAGGATATTATCGCAGATTTATAAATAATTTCTCACAAATAGTCTCACCTTTGTATGCCTTAACTGGAAATGTTGAATTCCATTGGATCGAAAAATGTGACACCGCTTTTACAGATTTGAAGAGACTGGTCTTGAGAACACCGATTCTATGAGGATCTAACTAGAAATAGCCTTTTCACATCTCTTCAGATGCATTCAAAACAACAATAGGAGCAGTCCTTGGCCAAGAAGAAGATAGAAAACCTTATGCCATCTATTATATCAGCAAAAACCTCACTCCGACCGAATTAAATTATACCATGACTGAAAAGGAGTTCCCAGCTGTCATTTATGCTATTAATAAATTTAGGCACTATATAACTGGTTATCAAGTACTCCTATATATTGATCACTCTGCCATTAGATATTTAGCCAATAAACCAATCATGAATGGGAGAATAACTCATTGGTTGCTATTATTACAGGAATTCGATATAACAATCAAAGTTCGTCCAGGAAAATAAAATGTAATCGCAGACTTTCTGT
Source organism: Pinus albicaulis (assembly GCA_034641835.2). Lineage (NCBI taxonomy): Eukaryota > Viridiplantae > Streptophyta > Pinopsida > Pinales > Pinaceae > Pinus > Pinus albicaulis. The sequence continues at coordinate 24,875 of JAXQQM020064811.1, forward strand.
CCATGGTTCCAAAGTCGGACGACACCTTAGCAGTGGATGATCAGTTCCCTGATGAACATATGTTTACTGTAGCAGTAAAAGCAACATGGTATGCAAACGTGGAAAATTACCTGGCAATAGGGAAGATGCCCAAACATTTAACATCAAGAGAACAAAAAATGATTTTACAACGCAGCACAAGATTCTCTTGGATCAGTGGATACCTCTTCCATACAGGGGCCGACATGCACATATGCAGATGCATAAGAGAGGACGAAATCTATGACATCTTACGAACCTGTCATGATGAACCTTGTGGCGGCCATTTCTTTGAACATAAAACAGGCATAAAGTGTTACAATTAGGCTATTATTGGCCTATGATTTTCAAAGACGCAAAAAAATATGTCCAGGCCTGTAATAGCTACTAGAGAATGGGATACCCAGGCCAAGCTAATGAAATTCCGCTACAACCACAATTGGTGGTAGAACCATTCGAATGATGGGCATTGGACTTCGTTGGACTATTCAACCCGCCATCAAACCATAAAGTCTACATGTTGGTTGCCACAGATTATGTAACCAAATGGGTAGAAGCAGTGGCCTTGTCAAGAGCCACAGAAGAATCGATGATTAATTTTCTTTTTGAGCTATTCATGCGATACAGTTTGCCACGAGAACTGATAACCGATGGGGGGGCATAATTCATAGGTAATAAAATTACAGCCACCCTAAGGAATCACCATATCATCCATAGAGTTACGTCTCCTCACCACCCGCAGGAAAATGGGCAAGTCGAAAGCACCAACAAAGTTCTGGAGGCAATCCTTACCAAAACGATATCGGCACATCGTCGGGACTAGGCCGCTAGAATACCAGAAGCCTAATGGGCTTATCGTACAACCTGGTGAAACACCACTGGATATTCACCATATCAGCTAGTATTTGGGAGAGAACATATCTTCCCTATTGAATTCGAAATCAAAACTCTGAGAACATCCCAGGAAGTAGGGTTGTACTTAACAGAAGCCCAAGCTAGAAGAATCCAACAAATAAATGAATTAGATGAAATATGACTACTAGCCCTGCAACGCACAAAAATCATCCAACAAAAGCCAGCTAAGTGACATGACAACCTTATCAAGAAGAAGGTATTTCAAAAAGGAGATTGGGCACTCCTCTATGACTCCAAATTCCAAGATTTTCCAGGTAAATTACAAACAAGGTGGCTCAGTCCATACAAGATTCAGGAAGTACACAACAATGGCACACTCACCTTGACCACCATAGATGGGTCTAGTTCAACATTTAGATTCAACGAGCATGAAGTACGCCTCTATCACAAACCTCTCATGAAAGAATATTTTTTCCAACAGGTACGAAACGATCCCACCATCCAAGTTGTGGCACAAGGGGGTGATAACCCCACAAACTCAAGTACATGAGAAGTTTGCTACCATAATATGTAAATAATGTATCTTAAGAGTTGCGTTTTTTTTCTTTCTTTGTTCAATCCCTGAATGGCTGTTGTTCAATCCAATTGAACAATTACTGCTCAAATGGATTAAACAACCATGTTTTTGCATTTTTATTTTTCTCGTTGTTCAATCCTTGAACGACTGTTGTTCAATTGTTGAACGACTTCTATTCAACTGGATTGAAAAATCGTGATCTTGCATTTTTATTTTTCTCACTATTCAATCATCGAACGACTGTTGTTCAATCGCTGAATGACTGCTGTTCAACTGGATTGAACAACCGTATGTTTGCGCTTCAATTTTTCTCGTTGTTCAATTCCTGAACGGATGCTATTTAATTCAATCGAACATCTGTTGTTCAATCGTATCGAACAACTGTGAGTTGTGTCTTTTCTCGCTGTCCAATACTTGAACGTCTGTTGTTCAATACTCATACCTCTGCTATTCAATTGGATCGAACAACCATATTTTTGCGTTTTTATTTTCCCCACTGTTCAATTCTCGAACGGCTGCTGTTCAATCCTCGAACAACTGCTGTTCGACGAGATTGAACAGTCGAGTTTTGCATTTTCCACCCTACTGTTTAAACTTGTCAAATGGATGTTGTTCAATCCAATTGAATAGTTGTTGTTCAAATTGAATAAACTTGTTTTTACATCCTATTATTCCCTTTATCCAACACCCCTTCCCTAATCTACACTCGAGCTATAAAGGCATCTCTGAGCAGGGAATGACCGTTGAAGAAGAGAGGGAAACAACAAAATTACCAATATGATGATTCTTTGGCACTATAATCCTTAAACAGGAAGCTGACATTGTACATACATGAAATGAAAGGCTAAGTCATCCCCAGTTCAAATATGTTATCATATAATACATGACCTTATGATGGTATATATTTCTGCACTATTTGAGTAATATTTTCCTCCAATATGAAGAAATGGAAATTAGGGGTATTAAATGTATTGGCATTCTTTCACTTTTCTCACCATCCCTAACTCTTAAGGAGTTAATGAGCCTCCCTCCATGTATAAAGAAGCAACTATTATGCATTCATGCAAATTTTTAAAGAGGATAGGGGGTCTCATCATGAGCTAGCCTACCATGATCATAAGGATTTAATAAGTGACATGCCTACAATGGCCACCACAGCTAGGTAATGACCTTCTTAGTTGTTGAAGGACAGGAGGTCTCATCACGAGCCGGCCTGATCACTCTGTTACAATCCTAGTGAATGGTATTGGCTATCATACCAGCATAGTGACCTCCTTATAAATCAAAATGCTATGATTCAAAAAGAAGTACTTTGCTTACATGCAAATTTTCAAGACAAGATAGGGGGTCTCATCACGAGCCATCCTACCACGTTCATAAGAGCTTAGTAAGTGACATGCCCACAATGGCCACCACACTAGGGTAATGACCTTCTTATTTATTTAAAGGATAGGAGGTCTCATCATGAGCTGGCCTGATCACCTTGCTACAACTCTGGTGAGTGGAACTATGGTTATCTAGCTATCATACCAGCATGGTGATCTCTCCACGAAATTGACAGAATAAATATTTTTACATAAGGATTCCGGCTCATTCTTTTGGGTTAAAATAGAAACCCTGTCAAGGCTATGAACGCCTGCTGGCAGCAGTGGCTTTGCTTATGGTATGAAAGTATGCTTCATCAATAGCCAATTACTCTTATATATACTTTATCTTCCACTCTTCTTTTATAAGCTATTACTCAAATTAGTGACAATTATAATCTACCACATGAATAACTAACAGAGATATGCTTACATATTTGAACCCTGGGATGACAACACCAATCATTACCTATCTCAATCTTGCTTCCGACATAAATTTTCATTGAAGGAGGACATCATATCATAAAAATAGTTATATTATTCCCTCTCCCTTTCCGGTCACTTCCGCACAAGATGCAATTATGGGAAAACTTCCAAATCTCACCTTTACATTGCATATGCTAGTAATTACTCAACCCCCTAAAGCTTGAAAGCCACGACCTTCTCCTTCACGTATAGGTCATTATTACCAAATTCTGACATTCCCCTATTCGCATTCATGATTTGCCAAATCGCTCTTGTACTTGAGGATGTGGGCGCCCTTTCTTCGATGGAGGGGGTGTAATTAGTATTAAATTGGAAAGCATGCGAAATTTCGGCACAAATCCCATTAGATACATCGATACGACCAGAAGAACACTGTAATTAAGGCATGACGTTACTTGCGCAGAACCACAATCCCTCTTTCACCTGCATACAACATTCAATCGAAACAACAGAGCTGAGAGAGAATACAATCAAAGGAAGAGACCCAGGAAAGCACACCAGCTATGGGAGGAAATTCCCTTCGGAACGAGCCTGTAAACTTTCCAATTTCAGATGCAGCTAGCGCCATCCTCCAACAAGCCAGCTGGCTAACATATGTACACCGATTATAGCGATTTGATACGTAAATTGAAATTGAGTTTCTGAAAAACCTGCAAGAAGGTCAGACCATAATCAAGGGTCGAATTATACCAGTCACAGAGGAAATTATTGCTGGAGTCTCCATAATACCAGCAGAAGGAGAAAGACGGAAAAAGAGACATCTCCTCATACAAGAGGCAGTAGCAGCATATCAGGATCTGGAGGAGCCATTGGAGTGAAAAGGGAAAGGGATTAATCCTACCTCTCTATACCAACCATGGCAGGAACTGACGACGTTCATCCAAAGGTTCATTACATGTGATGGACATCAGGATGTGGTAAAACCTCGCCAGCTTAAACTCTTAGCTATACTTAAGCAAAAGATTTCAGTTAATTTTCCTGCTTTCTTAAATTCCATATTGCATGATACTGATGTTCGATTAAGAAGAGCCAAAAATCCCCAAGCAGTAGTCAGTCACCACGGGTTAATTAAACTAGTCATCATACATGAGTTGGATAAGAAGAAGATAGCCTAGGACAATTTTGTTAACCCTGCTGCACAGAAACCTGAAATAAACCCTGGTGAAACTAAAATTGAGCTTCCCAGGGTAAACATACCTAGAAGAAAGAGGACCCGAATTGCAACCTCAGATCCAAGCAGGAAAAAACAGTCCAAAAAACTTCAAGGAACCTCAGACCCCATAGAGGAGGCAGGACCATCCCACCCTCAAAACACACCCTTGCAATACTTCGAGGAAGAAATGGTTCGAGTCCTAGAACAATTGAGGACAAAATATGAATCTAGATACCCATTGGGAGTAGAAGAGAAAGAGGAACCCATAGATAAGTCCACCACCACCAGTAGTTCTGATCACACTGAAGTCCTACCCGACCAAGAGGAACCACAGGGTGATGGGGCTCTGTCCCCTCTTGAGAATTATGAGGTGAATATCGAAGGGCAGGCAGAGGAGAGAACGAAATTAGAAAATCAGTCAAGTGACACTGTCCCTGTGGAGCAAAACATAAGCATAGAAACAGTCCCTTTTACACTGGGAGGAAGCATTTCCCCACCCAGTCAGGACCCTCATGCAGAAGTAAACTCTGAAGATCAAATAAGAAACACCATCACAGGCAACCCTAAAGTTGGCAACACCATCCCTGAAAATGGGAATACCGCTCCTCCACCACCTGCTGAAACCAGGTCAGGTGAGGATTCAGCTGAAAAGAAGATTAAGAAACTGAGCAAGACTTGCAGAAGATTAAAGAAAGTGGTGAAATATTTGAGGAAACAACTGAAGGAGGAGAGAAGGGCCCGAAAGCCAAAGAAGGAAACCATCACCATAGGAACTCAAATAGAATTAGTCGCCAACTTGATAAACATTGTTGAAGCCGAGATGCAGACTGACTTAGCTGACATCATTGAGGCTGAGGTACAAACCGACTTGGTAGCCACTACAGAGGCTGAGGTACAGACCAATTTAATCGATACGGTTGAAACTAGGATACAAACTGACTAAGTAGGTACTATTGAGGTTGAAATTTAGACAGAACTAGCAAATACCATTGAAGCTTCTACACAAATCGAGTAGAAAACTAAAGAAGAGAAGGAGACCCAAAAAAAGGAAGGATCTTGCCTATGCCCCCCTGGTAGAGAAAGCTGTTAATCAGAAATTACATAATGAACTAGTGCAAACACAACATGATCTAGCACAATATAGGAAGGAGGTGGTGCCAACATAAGAATACCAAGCACTACTAAAGAAATTCACAAACCTCTCCTCCACAGAAGACGAAACATTTTCCCAGCTCAGAGAAGAACAGGAAAAGGTAAAAAGGGCACAAGAGCAGGTGCAACAAGCCAAGAAAAAAATCACCATGATTTGTTCTCTGTATAACGATGCACTATCATGTAGGGGACTGACCACCAACTATTCCCTGTTCTTAACAGAACAATATTTACTACTGAAAGTCAAGGCCATCAGGGCAGGAAAGTCTACAACTTTCAGGACTATAGAAGAGTTTTTCCACTGCTGTAATGATCAAGATGAACAATTCCAATGCCTTCTATGTGAACTTTACATGCACAATTTCTTTCTAGAAGAGGACACGGATAACAATCCTTGTACCTTTATAGGAGATGTTTAGCTCCAAGCCTTCCTCTCATTTGCCAAGAACCAGATTAAGTGGGCCAAGGCCTATAACATCTTCCAAAAGATAGAACATGGCCTAGACTTGTGGGTTAGAGGGGAACCTACAAAACCCCTGCAACTGTTTATCCAGCACAAGAACTTCATGCGAAGGCAAGGTGTAAGGATAAGGCCAGGGCCCATCCATAAGGACATCATAGAAAATGTACAAGAGTACTTTGAAGACATTTGAGAAGCAACCTTAGTAGCAGCTAAAAAAATATGGATGGCCTCCACGAACAACGTAAATAATAGGGAACCATTTGGCTACAGGAATTTCAAGGCGGTTGCCTCTAGATTCCTCTCGTATAGTAACCTGGTCTTTAGCATGGAGCCTGCATGGCTAGGATGTAGGTATAGAATCCCTCTCCTCTGGTATCCTCCTAAGGACTATAATCATAATTACGAGTTACCAGAGGGGCACACAAGAGCTTCCTTTGCAATAATGAGAAAAAAACAGGGTTTCTGAGCATACAAGGAAAAGGTCTACCTTGCCTACTCTCTAACAAAGTTGCATCTTAACCATTTGTTTTCATGAGGACATGAAACTAGGTAAGCAGGGGAGTATATGTTGGGCCGGAATTGAGGTATGTTTTCACCCTATAATTACTTTGAATTATGACACAGTCTTAGGAATTCTTCCTCATTTTGACAATAAAGAAAGAAAATATTTATGAAAATCAAAGCAATTGAGCTAACAACAAAAAGGAATGTATTGTATCTTCGTATGCAAGAAGGCAGAGCAGCTGAACCAACGGAAAACGGAAGACACCCGATAGACACGAATGTATGAGCTGAAAGAAGGGAAAGAGACAGATTCAAGCTCAAAGACTCAAATGACAACCACGCGCAGCGACTGTCATTTGGAGAACACTATCTCATTGCATGAAAATGCCTTTAAAAGGGCCAGGGACAAACTAGATAGAGAGTCGAATAGGAATTTTCCCTCTATAATCAACACATCAAGACAAAGCTGTCAAATTGTATTCCTGTATTATCCTTTGAGTTAATTAAGAGTTTTGATGTTTTGAACAATTACCTTTTGAGGATTTCATCGTGTTAAAACTTCTAGTGGTTTGGGCCCAACCCTTGGGAGTTTCCTCGCCAATTTCTGTGACGTGCGTTAGTTACAGAATCCATGTCCAGTTATCTGATGCGATTTTAAAATACTTTTCTACTCAATAAAGTTACAGTTTTTCTTGCTTCAGAATAGTTTAGCATTTGTACTTCTTGCTTCAGAATAATCGCATTCGTATCTTCTGGTTTATATAATAATGCTTCATAGCTGTTAGATATTTCCATTTTCTTCCAACACCTTTGCAATCGATTTGCAAATCGTAGGATAATTACCACTCAATGATTACTTGTCTTTGTGGATTAAATTGTCCTTTTAACACAGTAAGGCGTCCAATTGTGGATTAATGTTAATTAGTCAGTTTACAAAGAGAACTCCATTGCAAAATTATATAAGTAATTTTTGTTCCTTTAATTTAGTTTGTTGTTCAATTCATTAAGAATGTTGTTCAATTCATTTAGATTGTTGTTCAGTTCATCAAGATTGCTATTCAAACTATCATTATGCTGTTCAATCATAGGTTTCTCTTTTCTAAGATAGATAGAATAATTAGCCATAATCTACCAAACCATTCCTCTTTAAGTTGATTGAATTTAGAAGATTAGATAATCCTTTCTCATAAACAGCATAGAGTAACTATCAGTTGATCTCACTTGCATATATTGTGCTGACACTCTTGAAATAAGAAGACTTACCTTGGGTTGAAAATTAAATGAGAAGCACTAAGGTTGCCTATAATAAACCACCTTTCGTGAAACCACGTACATTATCCAAGATCAAAACATATTTTTTATGAACAATAATATTATAACTCGAGGAATATAAGTATGGTGATGGCAAGGAAGAGTAATATGTCAAAAAATATTTCAACATTTTATAACGTTGAATATGAATAGTTAATAACCTATATTTACAACTAGCATATTGATAAAATATTAAATAGTACAAGCATAAAATAACAAAGTTACCAATTTAACAAGAACTAGACTAAGTTATTGTTTTTTTATGTTATATTTAATGTTATTTTTTATGTTTATTTTGAAAAGTGGTGACACCATCACCCTTTTTTTTTTCGCAGTTAAAATTACAACATTTTCCACCGTGATATTTAAAAGCAATTATCATGATAAAAAAAGACATGAAAATACACTCTATAATGCAAAAGTGGTGATGTAGCATCACCCCTTTTAGGAGGGTTAAAATCCCAACATTTTTCAACCATGACATTAATGACCAAATGAGATGACTACAAAAAAAATTAGAAATCATCACCTAAATTTTCTCTATCTTTTTTCAATTTGTCTTTTTTATTTTTATTTGTTTAAGTTGTTTTCAAGTTTTCTTAATTTTTATTTTATTTTATTTCATGAATTAACCGACATTATGGCCTTCATGATCGCACCTTTTGAAACTTAAAAAAATATAAAATCCACTTAGTAAATCTAAAAGTGGTATTATACTATCCTTAGGTTCATTCAACTCCATTTCTGCTCAAGCGTCGAGAGGGATCAAATATCTTTCATTCTAAAATAGCTTTGCATCTCAAGAGACTCGATCCCTCCTTTGCCGTGTGATTTTGAAGTTAAGATGGAGCTCAAAACCACAAGTAACTTCACCAAGTCAAGTTACCTAAATTAAAAAATAAATAATAATAAATGTATGGATTTCTATTTTTATTATTTGAGTTTGAAGTTATTTTTTATTTAATAAAAGGTTATTTTTATTTTGTTTTCATTTTCTTTTGGACTAAATCAAAATTTTAATAATACATTACAACATCTCTACCATACTAGGTTGGATAGGTAGCACCTCTCGCGTGAAAATGATCTTTTAAAATTATATATTGTTTATGTTTTCAATAATTTACTTTAAAAATGGGGTCACACGAGCAAGAGGGTTTATTCTCAACTCGATGGAAAAAATAAAATTAAGTACAGCTTGGGGGTTTGGCAATTGTGAAAATAAATGAGGTAGAGGCATATGGATTGTTGCAAGGGTTTCTTCTAGCCAAAGCAACAAACATCAAAGATTTGGTGGTGTTGTGAGATTCGCAATTGGTTATCCATTACCTTGTTCATGGATATTTGCCTAACGATTGCAAGTTACAAAGTATTATTGATTGAAACCGGAATCCTAAACTAGTCTTCTACTATTAGCTTCTTTATATGTTGAGAGTGAACAATTCTACTATAGCTTATATTTCCAATAAAGGTGTATAGTTGGACACATGAGACCTAATGAGAAATTATATTCCCTCCCTCACAACAATTCCTTATCAAAGGGGTTTGATATCTAGTGTAAATTTTATCTATATCTACATGTCTTTGGAGAATATACACCTTCAAAAGACAATGTATCCATTAGGATACTAAAATGGCTAATAGATATTGAGAATTAATACCATCGTGAGATTATTGTATAGCTAGCCTCGAAGGATTTTCATTATACTCACCCTCGTTGTACAAGTTGTTATCCAAGTGTGCATTTTCGATTTATTACTATATTCTCATCAAGGTTAAAAAATAATAATAGGGGTGGTAGGAGAGGGAGGGATATTAATAACCTCGAAGGAAACATCGTGGATGAATTCTCACAAGGCTTGGTCGAAGATCCAATAAGCAAGAAAAAATGTATAGACTTTACTTGAAGATATTGCTAGAGCAAAGATGTGGAATCCGTGGCATTATTATTTTAAGTGACTCTTATTTGATTATTCAATCGCTGAGAAAAAGGAAATCCTCTAAAAGATAACACACAAAGCCTCTTATTTCATTGAATCAAAAGTCTCCTTCTTTCCTTCTCCAACTCTTCTTTCTTCCATATCCTTCATAATCTAAACCCTAAGCGGGTCTTTCAAGGGCAACGAGGCTCGCCTCCTAAGAAAAGGTGCTGAAATTAATGGTTCTCAAGTATTTCCCTATCCCTTAATGTGGCTCATCATTAACTCCTTGATGCCCATTAGTCCTACCCTTCTCCCAATTGAATTAATGTTTCCCTCCCATACTCCACCTCATCACGCTCATACCCCTATCATTTATGATTTATTGAACCAAAGTATGAACTCCTATATAAACATTCTAATGTTTTTCAATTATATCCTACACCATCCTAACGTGGCACTGTATCGTAGACATATCCATGCAGCCACGCCTCATTTAATGGTTGAAGTGTGGATTATATTTTCCCTTATTTCTATCTCCAAAGAATGTGATGGTTATGTCTCCGCAAGTGCTCCTATTTTAATTTCACCTGTGCGGATTAGGACATGCTCTCAACCCTGAGCTCATGGCTTGTGATAAATGCATCTCCTTACACAAATTTTTGATGATTATTTTGTATTTGGACACCGGAATTCACGATGTAAATTGATAGCCCCCAACACAGCTTCCAGAATTCAATGTGCATAAATATGGCAATGGTAGCTCATCGAAATTCATAATTTGTAAACTGAGTAGCTTCAAATTATTCATTCTTTGTGGAATTTACAGTTGAGAGTCCATATGTTAAGGGTATGTCCAGGCACTGGCATATTTGGAAGCTCAGTGATGAGATTCGTGCCCTCTTATGTTGTTTTGTGTGAGTAAAGTGTAGAATCAACACCACTATTTTTGGGTGGTTGGGCATCTCGGCCTCTCCAATAGAGGTAAGAGTTGATATCTTCTTTCTCCTCGACATTATTCGAATTGGATTTCACATATGTCTTTCTTTGTCCCACATTTTCTCGATTCTTGTCATTCTTGGTTCAATTGTGGGTAGCTTTACCCGCCTCTCTGGACTCTGTTATTTTTAAGTGGTCTTCCTGCCATTTTATGCCTCCTTAATATTGATTTTCGGGAGTTAGCTTAGTAACTTGTGGTCCCACTCCTTTTTTTCATCCTGCTGTTAAAGTTATTTTTTATTGACGATGCCATCATCATGTCCTCTACATGAACTCAAACTCATTGACCTCTACGGTGTGGGAACACTGTAAAAAAAGAGCATGCGGCCATCAATAAAGAGTTTGATGATATGCAACAATCCTCATAATTTTCCACCTATTACATGATAGCGGCACTTCAACAGAGGATCTTGCGCCTTGAAGATGAGTCGATGCACTCTGCAACATCATCTAGGACCTTAAGTTGCAGAGTGTTAGGTCGACTAACCACATCGCAGATTACCTCCGTATATTGATCTCAATCGGCCAACAGACTCTTCAGATTGACTAGCTTTGTAATGTTGGGCTTTAAATGTATATGTTTTGTGTTTCAATTTTTCCGCATGTACTCCTCTCAGTAAACAGGAGTATTGATTGGTATTGATTTTGTGGTGTAATCTAGGTAAGGGAATTTAGATACCAAGAAACACCCCAGATGTTATTGAGCATACTGGCAATGTAATTAAATGGTATTTGTCATGACCGGGCGTGGGTTTACTCATTTTTGTTAAATAATAATAATAATAATTTACATAAAATATTTTTTCTAATTTTCAACCATCTTTGTAATTTTTCTGGATGGAGTAGCAGCTGCAGCAGGAGAACCCGCAGTGGTTAGGGTTTTGTCCGAGTTGGTCTTTGTTTTGCGGCCCTCCCCACCCTGATGCATGGTTCTTGCAGCCTGTAATGGTTAATACTCGTGAATCAATGGAGAAGACAGTCTATCTTGAAGAAATGGAAGTCAGTTCTGCAAGTTCTTCTTGTGAGGCAGTTCAAGCCAACGTTTCTTATAGTACCATGATGAAATTTGGAATTTCTCTTCTGATTGTTCACGAAGCTCTTACTTTTAATATCCCTTTGCGGGTGAAACCAGTAATAGTGCGAATTTTTTTTCAGATTTAGGTTTGGTCTATAAATTTAATGGATTTTCTCCGTGATTGATTGATCTTCAAAAGTTGATTTCTAATCCATGGAAAACACTTTAGTCTCAAGATTTGAATCTTTAACCCCCGACTTAGGGTTTTTTTGTTGTTTTTTTTTCTAATATCGAAGATAAGACGATCATCTGGAATTTTGGGCCCTAGTTATGGGACAGTGTTGGTCTCTTCATGAAGTCGTAATCCCCCTTGCATTTCCCTAAAACCACTTAACCTTGAATATGCATGAAGATGAATTTTAATAAGGGTTTTCCTGTCGAGATCATCCTAAGAGCACTATATTATGTACGGTTTAGAAGTTTGGTTATGAAAACATTTTATCTTAATGCTAAGCATGTTATGAAACATGCCAAGTAATTAAGAATTGTCTTACGAGGTTGTAGAATAATAGAGTCTGGAAAAGTAGTTGGAGGCCCAAATAGTGGAAAGGTGCTCAGACAAAAAATTATACCATGCACAGAGATGAAGAGATCTAGGAAATGAAGCAGAATAAAGTTAGGAAGAAGACAAAGAATATTCGCCAAAGGAAGAAAAAGACAACCAGAAAGAAATGCATGTCAAAGAGGATCCACCGAATTCAAAAACAAAGGAGAACCAAGTCCAGCGAACCCTTGTGAACTCTATATCCCCCATTGAGTTCTCGAGAAATAATATTGGAAACACAATATATTGGGCTAAAAAGGCATATGGAAAAAGTGATAAATACATCAAAGACCACTCCCAAAATAGAAACTCCACAGACCCATCAGAAAACACGGTTGGATCCAAGTTGGGAAAAAGGGAAAAATCATCTCACCAAGGAAAACAAGGAGTTAATTGAAGTCAAAATGCTAAGCAATAATGGAAAGAAAATTTACTCGAATCATGGGATTTTTTTAGAAAATATTTAGCTGGAAAGGGAATAATATTTTTGTAATACATAGATCTTGCTTCAGGGTTTGGATTGACCCACCGTGCTCAATATCAAACACACAAAGGATATTGGCAACTCTGAAGAAATGTAACTATTTTGGGTCGGACCCCAGTTTTATTTTAATAAAACACTCATACTCATTTCTTTAAAAAAAAAATTGACAATAATAATAATTTACTTAAAAATAAATAAATTAAGAAAAAAAATTGTAGATATTTTTTTAAGAGGGGAAAATCAATCAAAAAAATTTGAAGAATCATTTTTTGGGAAAATACTAGTAATAATAATAATAAACTAAACTAAATCTTAAGCTTTCAAACTTAAAATAAAATTCAAAACAATGGTCCTCCAAAAGAAATATATATATATACACACTTTCAATTAAAAAGCAAAACATAATAAAATATTTATAATAATAAAAAGATATAGCCTTGATGAGTAGCCCAGTTGTTTGAAGCCCCACGCCAGCTAAGTCATTGGCACTTTGTCATGAGGTGTGGGGCCTGCCTAGGGGTATTATGACATGTGTGTATGTGTATTATTTTGTAATCTATCTCATTTATTTGTAAATTATTAGATTTTATTATCTCAATTATTGGAAAATTCAAAATTTGAGTATCTTTGTATTTCAATTATGGACAAAATTTTAGATATTAATATTTGTGATGAAAATTTTTTTTTTTTTACTTTTTCTTTTTTGGTGGAGTGAAACCTATTACCTTGAAAACAAAAGATTACATCATGAGTTTTAAAAATTCAATTGGTCTCTCACAAGAGAGATCAGACCATAACCAAAAATATACTCATCGAAGAGACGAGAGAGACAATTGGTAACTAACATAGCTTATAGACAAACAACCTAAATTTAGATAGTGACCTAGCTAGCCATGAATAAACAAAACTACAAGAGTAGAACCATAAAAATAGTCAAGTAGGGAGGCCTGAATGAGATTTTGATACCTTGATAGGGTCTGAAAGATCTGTTAAAGGTCTTGTTATAGTTAGTGGGATGCCAAGATGATGTTTGATCCTTATTAGCGCTTTCAATTCTCTCTAATATACCATCATAATCTTTCAGGTTCCTATGCATATGATCCAATGATTGTAGAAATTCCATATGTGACTCATGTCGATCAAGTGAAGTGTGCCCAACAATAACTTCAACATATACTAGGTAAGTTTTCCCGAGTATATATGATGTCTTGGATCTAGTCATTCCATTTCACCATAACTTCAAAGTCTGAGAGGGAAATTTTGTGGGAGGATGCCCCACGTATGACTCTAGCTCTCATTCGTAGAATTTTGACGACACCACGGGAATATTTAATTATAGATAGCACATAGTATTGGATAAATGAGGCCTCCTCCACCCAGGGCCACCTCACCTTGCCAACATCTTTGAAATAATGAGCCTGCATAATAATCCTCGAGAGAGTGCACACCTCCAACGGACAGAGACCCACAAAGGAACTAGTTAGTGGCTCCAAACAAGAATAAAATTCTCAGAGCATATTATAGAATACCGACGTCTAGAAGATACATAATGTGTTTAAACTTCAAGCCCAATATGCCAAGAATTAATCCTTGACGAGATGTTGCTTTCTAGGAAAGCGTAAGTTCAGGGATTCCTCAAGCCCCTCCAAATACTATACCTTTCAGCCAGTTGAATCTGGGAAGAATAAATAACGAGGCCACCCACCCCTAAAGTCCAATTGAGATAGAAAAACTTATACAAATTAACTTCCAAGAAAGAGTCGGACATGGGAACCTAGCTAAAAGGAGAAAAATTACCTGAAGATAAGGTTGATGAACGTCACCTCAGGAACCAAAGTCAGCCAGTAAAAATCAAACTAAATTACAGCGATGTTGTTTGATAGCTCGGAAATTGACACTTTAGGCGTAGATAATTTATATTCCCATAGTTTCTCCACTATCCAGAACTAGAAATTTCCAAAATTACAGCTTAGAGCCATAGTGTTCCTCCTCGTGTTGAGCCGACAAGAAGTTGGGGAGAGCCTTTTTCTGAATAATATATTGTTGGGGTCTCACCTCCTTGCACTTGTTATCCTCCTGCCACACTACAATCCTCTCGATCACACTCTCATGTTTAAGCTCTGGAATATGAAAACGACTGAACATAGGCATGGTAACCATCTCCTCTTCGCACGTTTCATGCAAGCACTAACATTATTCCATTACGTGACCTTTCGCTTACGCCATAGGTTCTGTTATTTCTGTTTACTTTCACAATAAGTTTGCTTTACACTTTATGGGGGCATGGTTCCACATCCCCCGACCTATTGGTCTAGTGGGGTGGCGATACCTGCCTACCCTTCCCTCCTCACTTCATTGTTAACCTTATATGGGTTTTATGAAAATTGACTCTTAAAATAAATGTAGAAGAAAATTATAACTAGGGTAGGTCACTTGGAAAAGTATTTAAAAATTATATATAAAATATTGTAAGGTAACTGGCTCAATCACTCATTTAATCCATGTCTACATTTGAAGCAAGTGTGGTGCACCTAGTGTTTATAGTAGTAGTGGGTGGAATCAACTCCATGTTATGCGAGTACAAGACCGTCCCAATTACCAATTCCACTAATCGCTAAAAAAAAAAAAAAAAAAGTACACAACTAAATAAAGGGTATAAGGATATAAATATCACTAAAATAGTAGCCCCAAGGGTTAGCTTAGTTGGTTGAGTCCCCGTCGTTAAAGCACCTCTACTATTGATAATTCATGTGTTCAATTCTCTCGACACTCTAGGGAAGTACCAAGGTTGAGCTGATAGGAAGTGGTCCTTTCAGAGAGATCTGCCTAATAAAATATTCCCTAGACATAGCAGTCATCAGTGTTTGAGGACCATGAACCACATAGAAATAAACAATCAATAAAACATTTATAATTAAGTTAACTTAGTAAAAACCATTTTATCTAAATGATGCACGATTGTACACATTCATCCTACTCAATGAGGAATGTAGGAATTTCACGTATTTGAAAAGTATCCAATAACACACTACTATAATGATTACTTTTTACATTCTCGTATTCCTCATTGGTTACTCCAAGAGTAATAATTTAAGAGGTTATGTCACATTGTGGATATGTCAAACTCATGTTCATCTCGCATGATTCATGTTAAACTCCTACATTTGTCAGTGACTCGTGTTTATCTTGTTTAGTATTTTAATAAGCAAGATGTTATTACTACTCACAAAATAATTATTCTCATGATTTTATAAAATTATTTAAAATATATATATATATAGATATTATTATTAAAAAATTAATCAAATATGATTTATGATTGTTTTCAATATTTGATATGCTAAATGTTGCATTATATTAACATATGTAATTCATGACAATGGAGGAGAAGGGGGTCGAATCCCACCACCCCGCTGCCTCCCATCACCTTTAATAGTGAGGGGGTGGGCGCAGTGTGTCTATCCCACCCCATGAAATCACACGTGTTAACTAGTATCCATTCCCTTTACAATCATATGGTAGCTTATTCTCTATCAGTAAGGTCTTGGTTGGGTAACCTCAACTCTGTGTCTTTTGTTATGCCTATGACATTCCCCTACAACAGGTGGGATATTACCCCATATAAAATGATTTTCAGAGCTCAACTCTGTCTAACACAGACCCATGTCAAGCGGAAATCTTGTGATTTGGCTCTAGTTTAGGGGAAAGTTCTCTCCTATGGCAATGGATTTGTGAGAGTTGTATAACAAGTAGGCCCTACCTCTCGGGATGTTGGACCTCAGTGGAGAAAGACAACGATGGACAAGGAAGAAACCCCTAAGATGTTGGTGGTGGCTATGGTAGAAGCTCAAGCAAGGGGTGGTGAGTGGAAAAGGAGGGTCCTCAACCTGGACCATCGCCAAGCCTAGTGGGCCAACCATTTCTCAATATTTTTTTCTATTTCCAGTCTCTACAACCACTTTAACTCTTTCAATTTGATAGATTTTACATGGTTGCTACTATTTCATAGTCTTCATAGTACCTTGGTTGTGTGTATTCATATTGGTGTTTTTGGTTTCTTGTGGCTATCAGACTCTACCCAGAGTCCCCCCATATCCATTAAAATTTTGCATCATTTTGCTAGAGTTTGTTTCAGGCCTCCCTAGCAGCTAAGTCTTTATTGGGAAACCTTGTTACTTCATATTATGTCTTACAATCTTATTGGTTTCTTTGTCTTATATGGGTTATCCTCACTCTTGCTTGTTGTGACCCAGCATATCGTGCCCTGGAAAAGGAGGCTTTATCTTTAGAGATTTGGTGGCATAGGCCTTCAAGACCCACCTAGAGTTCAATCCCAAGAACAAAATGTTATATCTATTTTCCACTCCCCCACCCCCCCCCACCCTCACCCACCCACCCCTGGCACCTGGAAATCCAAGAGGAATTCTACCAACTATAATCCTTGACCATTAATGACCATTAAGCTTACTCTAATTTTGAAATCCAAGTTGAAGTAGACAATTGGGTTCCTAACCCTCGGCATACCAGGGGAAGAAAGAGCTAATATCTTAACTCTATTACCCTCCACTGGAAAATGAAGACACTTTTAGGTGGGGTCTTGAAGGAAAAGCATGAGGACCGCAACTACGTCATCTCCTTTTTAAAAGAAAATTATCGAGTTCAATGCCAACGGCGCTCTTGTCTCATCGATCTAGATGCTCGACTAGTTCACATAGAAGGCCATCTCCAATGTGCCTAAAACCTCCAGCCCCAGTAGGTACTAGTGCCTAGGATCCGACCCCAATCACTTCATCAAATACTTGATGTCTCTACAGCATTTTGGTTTATGTCTTTTACTTTCAATAGTAATGAATTTTTCAGTAGTAGTTGTTTAAATTTTGATAGACCTAGACTATTGTCCATTTTTAGTAGTATTGGTTTCTCTTGTGGTTGACTATGACCAGACTCAGTTCAAACAATGATATATGGTTTTGTATGAAGTCATTTTGAGGAAATAGAATATTAAATTAACAAAAAAAAGTGAATTTTATATAAAAAAATTAATGATATTAAAAAACTTAAACCTTGCATTTTTAGTGTTTGAATGTTTGAAAAATTAAAGTATATTACTTATTTTGATAGAAATTTTCTTAACCACATGGATTTTCAATTATACCAAACAAATGAATTCAAAAATATAGTCTAATTTTGTATCGGACTATTCTACAATTGATCAATATTAATTGTCAAAATATTTTTTTTCCTTAAATTTAATTATTATACAATTTAATTTTATCTATATTAATAAAAAGTTCAGTAAAAAAATCTAAGAATAAATTTAGGAAATAGAATTTAAAAGAATTATTTGATCTTAAAAAGTTAATCAAATCCTGAAATCATTGGTTGAATCATTTAACCATGTTTGTAAATATATCTAATCAACATATTATATCTTACTAAACAACAAACAGTTCACATTGAACAAGTGCAACACATTACATAGAATTAATGGTTATAATTTTTTGCAATCACGACGTAAATTATTAAACAAATTAATAAACTAAAGTTAAACATTATATGAAAACTCTAAATTTAAATGAGTGGAATATCTCACATTTAAGTTAAAAAGGAGAAACAGTTATTAATATTAATCATTAGTGTACTCAGAATATATTTTAATTCAAATAATAGCATCATCAACATTATACAAAAAAAACATAAAATAGATGAACAATATACATGCCAAATACACAATTTCTCATCAAAATCAATAAACATGTCAAATAAACATCTCATCACAATTAATAGACATGCCACATATACATCTTGACTCAAATATACATCAGGCTATATATATCATGTACAATACCATTGCTACCAAATTTCACCTCCAAAGCCAAATCCATCAATGGATGGATCAATGAAGGATGCAAATGGTGACAAACGTGGAGAAAAGGAAGAGGAGAAGGAAGTGGAATGGTGATGGTGCCACTGGAAATGCATGTGTAAGAGAGGCAAAAAGAGGAGGAAGTATATCAGTGGATGGTGACATTGGTCACTCATGTGGAGGAAGTAAAGGAGGATGAGTGATTGTTGTAATTGGTGATTCATGCGGAAGAGAATGAGGGGATGGTGGTGCATCTACTAAAGGACTAGGTGGTGGAGAATCATGATGTGAAATACCAAGTGGTGTAGAATCTTTATTTGGAGGACCAAGTGGTGGAGGGTCATTATGGGAAGGACTAGGAGCATCATCCTCAAAATATTATGTCGATTGAACGTGATCCCTCAACCTAGATGGGGTTAAGGGCACCAAAAACATGACACGTCAATAACATCATGTCACAAGGAAGTATGTGACATATATCTATCAACTCTAGTACTTTTAGGATATATCTATCATGTAGAGGTGTCACTCACTCCCTAACAAAGAGATCACATATGTTATCTATAAAATCATTATGGACCCTACAACTTGGCTTGAGTGGCATGACAAGTTTTTGTGTTGGAGACTGCTAAACATCATCCATCTCTTCATCCTATTGAGGAGGTTAGTCCCCAACATATGTGCCTATATCTACAAAATAATGAATAATAATAACCAGATAATTGAAACAAAATATTACAATAAATTACATGTGAATGAAATTATAAGACAAAAAAGGTATGCAATAGTTTGATCAAAACATAAATATAGTGCTACCTCTATCATCAAATGACTCATCCTAAGTAGATATAATGGTAGTAAAACCTCTCTAATCCATCTATACATAAAAATACTACACAAGATGATTTTATTATGAACATTATTTTTGTTGTGCTAATTTCATTTCCAGATTTAAAATTTATTTGTTGATCTCATGCTTGTTGTACATTGGTTTCCTTGTTGCTTATGTGTGTCAAACAGATAAATTAACTGAGTTTTATGAGTGAATTCAAGAGAATAAATTATGAAAATCAAATCCTGAACAACAACAACATAAAGAACAACAAACCATCATAATTGATCCATCAACACAGAGTTTTGATGAAGGAGTTCACCCCTCCTGGGCTACATCTCCTTGGTCCAGCTTCCATGGCTTAGGCCTCTGTATTATCTCAACAGTAAAAAAAATTATGTTACATGCATCAAATGCTCCTGAAACATACTCCAATGAGTCTGGAATGTCAAAATCTATCAGATTTTACTATTCATTCTCTCAATTTGGCCTTCAGCTAATCAAGGCATGGCCTTCCCTCCTAGTGGCCCTAGGCTTCAATTTTATTTAAAGTGAAAAAAAACACATGTAGAATTGCTCCTCTACCTCTACAACCTGTATCAATGTGTTTAGAGCATGCTAATCTACCGGGAATGACTCTTCCTGAGCCAAAATTGGTCGAAAATTGCTCAAGATATGTCTCATTCAATTTTCCTAGGAAATCTCCTCCAAATCTGGAGAAGAATCCAGTTAGCCCCACCAAAGTTGGAAGTCTGCGAAAACTAGAGGAACTACCGAAAAACCCGCGAAATATTAAGTGCAGTTAATTAATGTTAAATATGGATTAATGAGGATAATTTTGAATTAACTGCATACTAAGTTTGTTTACATTAAGCACGGTTTAGCAGTCCTTAATCTGGTATTATGTTAATTAGTCCCGCCATTAAAATAATTATGCATCGTTGGTCATATGTCGTCTACTCATATGAAAGGGGGATGGTTGCCTCCATTCCCACCGTCAGAGAATATGTTGAAATTCAAATACAAGTAGAGCTCCATTCATTATAAGGACTATTGGAGTGGCTTAGTGGTAAGATGGTTGGTTGGCACGGGGGTGGTCATGGGTTCGACCCCGACCCCCGCACACATATTTTGTTCAAATAATATGCCAACTCCATGGTTACAAAATTTTGGTAATGTCAACTTTGGAATATGCAAATATTTCCAACCTTTAATATATAAATGTGCCCATATATCAACCTTTGTTTAAATAAAATTTTGACCACCGCCACCATATGAAATTTGGACCTTAGGAATAGTTTGAACCCGACCATTGGAGAGGGTCCACTAGAGGGGGCACATGGCGGCCCTTGGCTACACCACATGTCAGCCTCTAGTTGGGTTGTCCCTCATAATATATATATATATATATATATATATATATATATATATATATATTGAATTCAGCCTTAGGAGAAAAACTTTAAAAAAATTCACTTTCAAACCAAACTAGCGACTCTTGTTGTGACACTTGTCACAGTGTCACTGGGCGAAAACTAATGAATATTCCATGCATGCTCACTTTGGTGTTTGGTCAATTTAGTGTATCCTCAATTGCTGCATTTAATTTGTCAATCCGGGATTCGTAAGCTGATGAAGTGCGACGCACTATATGTGCAAGATAACCTGTTTCTTAACTTTTTGTCGTTTTTGGTTTTCAAAGGTGAAATGGAAATTCTAAAATGAAAACAAGTATGGTTATATTTGTTCAAGGAAAAAATATCCCCTATAATGATTTACCAACTTGAAACTTAAAAAGGAATTTGAAATTTTCAATGACAAAACTTGAAAGGAAATGAAAATGTACTGCTAAAATGAAAAGATGCTGCAAGTCTAATAAATCAAAAACAGTGAACTAGTGAGCATGAAACTAAACTATTCTTGTTGTTGTCTAAAAAAAAAAGAAACTATGCTTAAAGAAATTCAAAATTGCAACAAAGTAAATCTAAATTAGATTACATCAATTTATCTTCTGATTCTTCATCATTAGTCCAGCTATGATTTTTGGAAGTAACCATAAACAACTTGAGTAACTGATATCTAACTTGCAGAAAGTAAACTAATATCAAACTACACACTCATACTTCAATCCCTCACCATCAGTCCAGCTGTGGCTTTCGGAGGTAACTGAAGATGTCATGCACAATTTAACATTTCTAACTTGCAGAAAGGAAACTAATACCAAACTACACATTTCATAATACAATCCCTCACCATCAGTCCAGCTGTGGCTTTCGGAGGCAACTGAATACGTTATGAGCAGTTTAATATATTTAAATTTGCAGAAGGAAAACTAATACTAAACTACACATTTCATAATATAATCCCTCACCATCAGTCCAGCTGTGGCTTTCGGAGGCAAATGAAGATGCTATGAGCAGTTTAATATATCTAATTTTGCAGAAAGGAAACTAATACTAAACTACACATTTCATAATACAATCCCTCACCATCAGTCCAGCTGTGGCTTTCAGAGGCAACTGAAGATGCTATGAGAAGTTTAATATATCTAAATTTAACTACTGAAACAGTTAAGCAAAACTGAGTTAAACAAAGCAATACTGAAATGAAGCAAAAACTAAGAAAAACACATTAGCAGCAGAACAATGTTAATTCCATGTCATTAGTCAAAAAGCTATGAAAATGCCTGGGCTGCCTATCTATAACCTGAAACAAGAACACTGATCAATGATTAACAACATAAAACATGAAAGACAGAAGTGAAATGGAAAGCAGGAAAGTTTATAAACAGAAATGAAAAAAAAATGAAATGTATAAACATGTGAATGGATTATGGCACAATGAACTTTAAAGAAATGAAATAAGAACTATACACTAATGCACAAAACCTTAGCTGAGCAGGGGCCCTCTACACCAGCCTTGGAAACGATCTTCAAGTACGAATTAAGTTGGAAAACAGAGTCTTCTTATATTAAAAATGCAGTCATAATAGTATGGTAGTATTACGGCTCAAAGGCAGCGTAATTACATTACAGAGCAGACTTAATAAAATTAACAGAGACTAATCGGGACTAACTCTATATGCGTATGCAAACGCATTATATATAACAAAAGAAATATAACTGTCTCCTAAAGTTTATGCTAGTGTAGAACACGTAGACCATTACGTCCACGGATCTAGGATCATGGCCGTGTTGGAAAATAAATCTATGAGAAGTGGATGCTTGAATTCGACTATGGAGCCATGTACAGATGTTGACTTGTCCTCCGCAAGCTCAGAAACGGCCATATGAATCTTTACGTGACATGGAACAGAGTCCTGTCACCGTAAGACTCTATGGTTGACTTCCATGTGGACGCCTTTGACCGCGGCTTCTTTAGATGAGTTTGCTCGAACCAATAGGACACGAACCATGTCCACATCATTCCTGACTTGCCCATGTGGCTCATTTTCCCTGTAGACACCTGTAACATAGAGTTTCACAAAATAGCTGCGGAAAGTTGCAGTAGCTGCGGAAAGTGGCAAGATTCCGCAGCTGAATGAACAAAATCTAAATCAAATAGCAAACACAAAAATATAATTAAAAACCATGTTAGATGCTCTTTTGCAAATGATATTGACAACTTGGGAGGTTCGGGTGAGTGAAAAAGGTATAGAAAAGTGTATGGAAAAGATGCAGAATTGAGACTCAACATACCCCCACTGTGAAGGTGTTGCATGTCCTCATGCAACCAAAATTTCAATATTCCTTCCTTAGTTCATGTGCCTTGACACTTCAGCCAGCACATCCAATCCTCTCCTCCTCTTCCTTGGTGCTGCTAACATTCTGGGTTTCTTCATTAAGCACCTAAATTTGATATTAACCAGTGCTCTGCTCAACTTCTAGCATTTTCTTTTCAATTTCTTGTTCTTCTTTTGCCATATTCCCAGATGTAGCATAGTATTATCATGGATGATTTTGTCCAGTTTGCCTTGTTCCTTCAATGTCTCATTTTCATTTTTGATATGTTTATTCAAAAGCTCTAACTCAAAAATTTTCTGTTTTAGTGATTGGACTAAATCATCCTGTATTGTATGAGGCTGGATAGACGAAGTACTGGGACCTGTAGCTGCCTTTTCCAAAGATTCTATATAGTCATATACTTCCTGCTGCTTGGGGTCTATTTCAGGTGTCATTTTTATTGGGCTGTCCCCAAAATGCCGTGAAGGAGAATAATCTGGCTAAGGAGGGCTCACATCAATATCTTGCTGAGAATGGGATGGAGTATGTTCAATGTCTGATTGGGAATGAAATTAACCAGGTTCACTAACTGACTGAGATGGACTATGGTCAGCTGGGGACTGTTCAGATGTTTCCTCTCCCAAATCAATGAAATGAGGACCCTTCATTTGCGTTTTCCTCAATTTCCCCTTAAGTCTGCTGCTTCTTCTCACACGCTGTGGTGCACTATCCTTTTGTTTTTGTTTTCCTTTCTCTATCTTCTTGGCCATAGAGGACTGTTTTTGAAGATAAACTAGTCTTTCAGATAACACTTGATTATCTTCTTCTTCAGAAGAAGGAGTTTTATGTATAGCCTCAATAGTTTTTCTTTCTTTTGGTGTTATTGGCTTCTTACCCTTGATTTATTTCTTCTTCCTCTTTGACAGTCTTTTTTTCCTATCAGTTCTTTCAATTGCAGTAGTAGGAGTATTTTGGATTTCATCAATTGTTCTTTTCTTCCTACTTCTTCTTGTTGTGCTACCTTCAGGAATTTCCTGAGGTTCCTCAAAGAAATTTCTAACCAGAAATTGTTCCCATGTGTCTTTCTTTTCCTTTAACTCCTTTTCAATCAAAATTTTTATAAGGCCGTGGTGATATAGATGAGGTTCTACATCTCCTAAATGTTTCTGAACAGTCACATACATTTTCTTCAAGCTATTTAACGGAAAATATGGGAGATTGAGAGCTTGATTATCTAGAAAATTCATCAGTAACCTGGTATGGTACATGTACATGGACCCAAAACGGCCTTCACATGTAATGAATTTCTGAACAACTAGCAGCAAAGTAGCCCATTCCTCTTTCAATGCATGCACAGGAATTCCTCTTTTAAAAACAGTTATGTCCATACCTTGGTTTCGTAATATTGTTCTCCATGCTTCATCACTGATACTTTTATTCTTAAACCAACGCTCACCCTCCTGAAGAAGTTCCGTGGCTGTTGCTATAGATGCTTCATTGACCGCAAACTTAAGGTCTCCAATCTCTACTTCCAAGCCATTAAACGACCTTGCGAATGCCTTCGTCACTTCTTTATGATACCCTCTGAATTTCTGGATAAACCGCAGCCAATTTGCTTTCTTCAATACATCCCTTACTTGTGGATATCCCTCCATGAACTTTGGTCCTTCCGGTTCTGCTCTTAGCAATTTACCCATTTTTTTCTTTCTGCTCTTCAAAGACTTTCCTGCGTGGAGGATTCAAATGGAAATAGAACGACTGAATGCACAGAAACGAGCTCAATGACTGTGGGAATATATTATAGAATGGGAATGAGCACAATGAACGGAATGGAGTGAGACTGTGGGTAGATATCCGAGAGTGGAAATGAGCACAATGAACGAAATGGAGTGAGACAGAATAGAAAAGGGTTTCGTGAGCATAACAGAGATACGCCTGTGCAATTGACAGAGTATAACACATTCGACAGCGTTTTGAAATTTGGTGGCTGCGAAATAAATGTGAACACGTTTCAATCAACGGTTATGGATTTATGCGGCTGTAAGAGTCCTTGGTCAAATCAAATACGTCTCATTGTCACCGGTGGAATATTGGATCATGAGTGAAAATCGGGGGTTTAATGATGGAACCGTTTGTGAATGAATGCGAGAGGATAATATGGAGATCGTGAAAGGTTACGGAATTATCAATAATCATTGCACATAATGGATAGAGCTTATGGTTCATAACTATATAAAAATGTGTTTTCAATGCTATTTGAAATAAATTTTATTCATACCTTTGGAATCTTTGCCTTTTCCTTTGGTCTTCAACTAATTGCTCTTCATTGGTGTCTTGAATGCTCCATGTCTTCATTTTTGATCCTCTCACCTGCATTTTATTTCATGATTATGGAAATAATATCTGACTGTACATTCTTTTTGAAAACAGAGTAGTAGCTGCGGAATCTGCTTCTGGCTGCGAAAACTGGAGTCAGCTGCGGAAACAGATGTCAGCTGCGGAAACTGACACAGCTATTACTTGGATGAATGGAAATGAACAGATGACAAATGACCAGATGGAAATGGTCATGAAAAATATTTTTATTGATGGAATGGAATGAAATGGATAAAATGAAGTGGAATGGGGTGAAATGAAGTGAAATGAAATGGAGTGAGTGGTCACAAGGCTTGTGAAATGAAAGAGAGATTTTTTTTTTTTGGAAAATATAGAGTGTCAGGTGTTCCTGATTTTCACCCTATATTTTCTGTATAAGACTGCCAATCAGTGATTGGTTTTCAGGCTTATACAATTTTTATTTATTTATTTATTTTTATTTATTTTTTATTTTTTTTTATTTTTTATTTTTAAGCGAAAGAACAAAAGCTAGGGTACAGTGGAAGAAGAAGAATTCTGCAACTGCCGGCCCAGTTGCGAACTTTCTTGAAACATTTTGACAAAATCCTCTTTTGAGGTAGCTTATGATAAAGATTCAATCTGTGGCCATTCACAATAAGAGGTTGAAAACTCATCGATGGTCTTGATTCTTCACAGCTCCATTAGCAAGAATCTTGTCAATCTCATATGGCCCAAGCCAATGAGTCTGAAATTTTCCTTGAAAATATTTAAACTTGAATCAAATAACAATGCCCAATCTCCTTCTTGAAGCTTCTTCTCTTTGATGTACTTGTCATGCCATTTAGCTCTTTGATATTGAACTGAATCGGTTCTTAATTATGCTTGTCTGATCTCATCTAGCTCATTCAAGCTGCTCCATTCTATGCTTTTGAGCACGGTAAGTCCATCCCCATTGCTATCTTGAAGGTCTTGACTTGGAACTCAATGGGGAGCAGGACTTCTTTCCCATAAACAAGTTCATAGGGAGAATGTTCTGTTGTATTTCTCCATGTAGTTCTGTAGGCCCACAAGGCTTCAGGAAGCCTTTCTGCCCAATCTCTTCTATGTAGATGAAGAGTTTTGGTGATGATACTTTCAAGAACTTTATTTGTGGACTCCACTTGACCATTTGCTTGCGGATGGTAAGGAGTAGATCTTCTGTGCTTGATTTTGTATTCTTCCATCAACTTCTCCACCAAGTTGGATGTGAATTGGCTCCCCTGATCTGTCACAATTTCTCTTGGAACACCAAAGCGAGTAAAAATGTCCTCATAAAGAAAATGAACAACTGAATTTTCAGTAGCAGATACTAATGCTTTGGCTTCTACCCATTTAGTAACATAATCAGTACAAACCAATATATACTTCTTTTGCTTAGATGGTGGATTAATAGGTCCAGTGAAATCTAAAGCCCATTTTTCAAAGGGTTCAATGAGTACCTGTGGTTGCAATGGCATTTCATTTGAAAGGGTAGGTTTCCCTACTCTTTGGCAGTTGTCACACCTTTTGACATATTGTTTTGCATATTTGAAGAGGGAAGGCCAATAATATCCTAAAGAGAGGATTTTATAGGCCGTCCTTTTGTCTGCAAAGTGTCCGCCGCATGGTTCATCATGACATGCCTTAAGAATATCAGGCATTTCATCTTCCATGACACATCTTCTGATCACAAGATCTGGCCCTGTTTTAAACAATTCGTTAGAAATCCATGAATATTTTGAACTCTCCTGAATAATTTTTCGTTTTTTCACTTGGAAATAAATGTGAAGGCAGTTTCCCTGTAACCAAATAGTTAGCAATATCTGCATACCAAGGAGTCTTAATAGTTACTGCAAACAAGTATTCATCGGGAAACTTATCCTCTACAGGAGAATCTTCTTTAGTATTCTGAATCCTAGACAAGAAATCAGCTACTGTATTTTGTTTTCCTGGTCTATCCAACACAGTAATATTGAATTCTTGCAAAAGTAAGAGCCATCTTGTCACTCTGCCATTAGTAACGGGTTTGTTCATTAAATATCTAATTGCAGAATGGTCAGTATGAATAAAAGTTTCATAGCCTGTTATGTAATGTCTAAACTTATTAATTGCATGAACAACGGCTAAAAACTCTTTTTCAGTCACAGTATAATTCAACTCTGTGGGAGTCAAATTTTTACTGGTATAATAAATGGCATAAGGAACTAAATCTTTTTGACCCAACACAGCTCCTAGAGCTGTATCTGAAGCATCTGTAGAAATATGGAAAGGGAGTTTCCAATTTGGTCCTCTTAAGATAGGTGCTTCAGATATTCTTGTTTTCAAAGTTTCAAAGGTTGATTGACAATCAGGATCCCATTTGAATTCACAGTCTTTTGTAAGCAGTTTGAAGAGTGGAGATACTATTTTAGTGAAGTTTTCTATAAATCTTCTATAGTATCCAGTAAATCCTAGAAAACTTCTAACATCTCTTTGACAATTTGGAATAGGCAACTTGGAAATGACTTCAACTTTTGATCTATCAACCTTAATCCCATCTCCTGAAATATGATGCCCCAAAACAATACCTTCAGTAAACATCATAAAGCATTTTTCATGGCTTAATGAAAGGTTTGTTTCTTTACATCTTATAAGGACTTTTTCCAAATTTTCTAATGCCTCTTCAAATGAATTACCATAAGCTGTAAAATCATCCATATAAACCTCTACACAATCATGGATTAGATCAGAAAAAATTCCTAGTACTGCTCTTTGGAATGTTGCGGGTGCATTACATAACCCAAAAGGAAGCACTCGATAGGCAAAAGTCCCCCATGGACAAGTAAATGTGGTATTATCTTGATCTTCAGGTGCTACCTGAATTTGATTATAGCCACTAAAACCATCCAAAAATGAAAAGTACTTTTTGCCTGCTAATGTATCTAATACCTGATCGATAAAAGGCAAAGGAAAGTGATCCTTTAAAGTTGCTTTGTTCAATTCCCTGTAATCAATGCATACCCTCCATTTACCATTCTTTTTAGGTACTATAACCAAAAGAGAAACCCATCGGCTATCTGAAATTGGATAAATGAAGTTTACATTGAGTAGTTTTTGGAGCTCTTCTTTCACTATCTCCCTAAGATTTGGATTCATCCTTATTTGAGGTTGTCTGATTGGTCTACTGTTTTCCTCAATATAGATGTGATGGATGCAAGTCTTAGGATCAATACCCTTCATGTCAGTATACTCCCATGCAAATGCAGTAGAATGTTTTTGCAAAATTTTGGTTAGTTCTTCTTGTTGTGATTTTTCCATATGTTTGTTGATATTCAATGTTTTTCCTGGAAAAATCTCAATAGTAGAACTACCAAACTCTTCCATAGAGTAAAGAGACATTTGTCTTGATGATAAATATTCTATGTCGGATTCCAACTGAAATTGTGTGGGGTCATATTCTAAAGATGTCTCAAAATTTTCTAATGTGTTCAGAATTTGACTATCCTCACTGATTTCAGAAATGGTAAAGATAGGTTGTATAGTGTCCTCATCATCAATCCATAAAAATTAGGGAGAACAGATGGTGAGATATTTTTCATTGTTGCATGAGTTTCCTCATCAACTATAGGGAATCCAAGCAAGTTGTCTCCTTCCCTATTTCTACCATTATTTCCTTCACCATTGTTGTCTCCATTGTTTCCTCCTCTTCTACCTCTACCTCTACCTCCATCTATTACTTCCTCCGCCATGATAGTTTCTTTAGAGTCCTTAAAGTCCTCTAGTTTTTCTACCAAGGGAGAATGAGAGAAAGTCTCTTTGTTTTCTAAATGGGATTGAGTAGGTGGTATAGGAGAATCCCTTAATTCAACTATTCCTTGACTTCCAAAAATCTTAAGGCTAGGGGTAGATGGTGGTGAATCTGGTCTATGCCTTGAAGAAGATGGAGTTGTGAAAATCGAACTCTTGGCTTTAGCTATAAACCTTCCCCTAGAATCTCTTGCTCTATGCATGTCATTTTTATTTTATTTTATTTTTATTATTTTTTTTATTTTTCAAAAAGTTGGGCTAATAATCCTCTTTCTGATCTTCCAGATCACACTAGGTGCAGGAAGAGAGCATACTTAAGAAATTACTAAACCAATAACTCTCTTTTCTGATCCTCCAGATCACACTAGGTGCAAGAGGAGAGCATACTTCAAGAAGTTATCAAGTTTCCCTTCTTTTATGATTTTATGTTTTTTTTTTTAAGAAATTGGCTACCTAGTTACACTTCCCCGGCAACGGCGCCAAAATGTTTGGTCAATTTAGTGTATCCTAAATTGCTGCATTTAATTTGTCAATCCGGGAATCGTAAGCTGATGAAGTGCGGCGCACTATATGTGCAAGATAACCTATTTCTTAACTTTTTGTCGTTTTTGGTTTTCTAAAGTGAAATGGAAATTCTAAAATAAGAACAAGTATGGTTATATTTGTTCAAGGGAATGATATCCCCTATAATGATTTACCAACTTGAAACTTAAAAAGGAATTTGAAATTTTCAATGACAAAACTTGAAAGGAAATGAAAATGTACTGCTGAAATGAAAAGATGCTGTAAGTCTAATAAATCAAAAACAGTGAACTAGTGAGCATGAAATTAAACTATTCTTGCCGTTGTCTAAACAAAAATAAACTATGCTTAAAGAAATTCAAAATTGCAACAAAGTAAATCTAAATCAGATTACATCAATTTATCTTCTGATCCTTCATCATTAGTCCAGCTATGATTTTCGGAAGTAACCATAAACAACTTGAGTAACTGATATCTAACTTGCGGAAAGTAAACTAATATCAAACCATACATTCATAATTCAATCCCTCGCCATCAGTCCAGCTGTGGCTTTCGGAGGTAACTGAAGATGTCATGCACAATTTAACATTTCTAACTTGCAGAAAGGAAACTAATACTAAACTACACACTTCATAATACAATCCCTCACCATCAGTCCAGCTGTGGCTTTCGGAGGCAACTGAAGACGTTATGAGCAGTTTAATATATTTAAATTTGCAGAAGGAAAACTAATAATAAACTACACATTTCATAATACAATCCCTCACCATCAGTCCAGCTGTGGCTTTCGGAGGCAACTGAAGATGCTATGAGTAGTTTAATATATCTAATTTTGCAGAAAGGAAACTAATACTAAACTACACATTTCATAATACAATCCCTCACCATCAGTCCAGCTGTGGCTTTCAGAGGCAACTGAAGATGCTATGAGCAGTTTAATATATCTAAATTTAACTACTGAAACAATTAAGCAAAACTGAGTTAAACAAAGCAATACTGAAATGAAACAGAAACTAAGAAAAACACATTAGCAGCAGAACAATTTTAATTCCATGTCATTAGTCAAAAAGCTATGAAAATGCTCGGGCTGCCTATCTATAACCTGAAACAAGAACACTGATCAGTGATTAACAACATAAAACATGAAAGACAGAAGTGAAATGGAAAGCAGGAAAGTTTATAAACAGAAATGAAAAAAAATGAAATGTATAAACATGTGAATGGATTGTGGCACAATGAGCTTTAAAGAAATGAAATAAGAACTATACACTAATGCACAAAACCTTAGCTGAGCAGGGGCCCTCTACACCAGCCTTGGCAACGATCTTCAAGTACGAATTAAGTTGGAAAACAGAGTCTTCTTATATTAAAATGCAGTCATAACAGTATGGTAGTATTACGGCTCAAAGGCAGCGTAATTACATTACAGAGCGGACTTAATAAAATTAACAGAGACTAATCGAGACTAACTCTATATGCGTATGCAAACGCGTTATATATAACAAAAGAAATATAACTATCTCCTAAAGTTTATGCTGGTGTAGAACACGTAGACCATTACGTCCACGGATCTAGGATCATGGCCGTGTTTGAAAATAAATCTATGAGAAGAGATTCCGCAGTTGAATGAACAAAATCTAAATCAAATAGCAAACAAAAAAATATAATTAAAAACCATGTTAGATGCTCTTTTGCAAATGATATTGACAACTTGGGAGGTTCAGGTGAGTGAAAAAGGTATAGAAAAGTGTATGGAAAAGATGCAGAATTAAGACTCAACATGGGTTTCCATGTCATTAACCTCTCACTCTTCTTCAATTTTTTTTTTTTTTAATTTTCATGTTCTTAACGGCGGTCAGCAAGCTATAACTTCTTCATCCGGAGTCAGTTTTCCATGAAACGAAGTGCATCGGATTCCTAGGGACAGGTCAGTCGTGGTCGTTCAGTTTCCAATCAATTATGAGTACTTTAATTTTTGAGATTTTACACTGAGCACCTGATCACAAGATCAATCATAGGATTGTCCTCTCTATCTAAGAAACTGAAAGTGTGTTAGTTGGCATGAGTATACACCAACTTTGGTTGGCCCACCTTAGGCAACAATTGCACCCACATGTGCATATGTGCATCAATAACAAGCCCACAAAGGAGGCCATGGGGTGGTTTTAGTCATGTGATAGTAAACCTCTCAAAAATATATATATATATATATATATAACAACTCTCATGCAAATGGGAAGAAAATCTTACCATGAAGAACTAAGCGACAACAATATAGATTAAAACAAAGTTGTCACAAAAATATACCTAACTAACTAATTGATTGGATCCTTTGAATCAAATTATCTACATAATACATAAAAAGGAAATTAATATGCTACCCATCATAGATATAGTGTTTTAGTGCCATCACAATAAAGGACAGGAACCTAACTTCAACTCTACCAAATGCATGTATAATCAACTAACCATCTGAAACTTGGAACTCTCCAAGGAATTGAAGGCCATGGTTGAAATGTCTCTAAACATGTTTCAGTTGTGATCTAAAAATGGGTTGGATAACTTGTTATGCTTTTCAATAAACCTCCCACTCAGTTAAACAAATAAAAGATCTAGCTTATACTTGATTTGTGCGGAATTTTTATAGGCGAAACAGGTGTATGTTTTTTTCACTGTTTAAGTGCTTTAAGACCATTTCTTTTTTTGATATTTAACATGTGCAACAACCATATAATGCAGCAACAAAGAATCAACACATAACATCAAATTTAATAAAGGAGTTCACCTAAATATCGTGGGCTACGTCTCCTTGAGTGTTTTTCAACTGACTTGGCTCTTTGGGATTATGATAAAAATATTATTTTACAAGTTAATAACTCAAATCCAATGGCTATTTTGGATGTACCATTAGGTTTAGAATACCATCATATCCCTTTCATGGTTGTCATCACTTTGAAAACAGAACTAGGCTTCCTTTGACTTGACCTCATCTGTCAGTGCCCTTAAGCTTCCCTGAGCTTCTCTTTGGCAAAAACTCCCTAGAATTCCTTTTATGTCCTTGAAACCTCATCTACCATCTTCAACACATATCAGACCTCCAAAATAGACTGATCGTTTTCTCAAAATGAGCATTAGCTCTCCAATCTAGGCCTCCATCCACTGTTGGCCCTAGGTTTCCCAAAACTTACCTGTGACTCTTCGACCTTAAAAATTATTCAAATGGCTCTTCAAATCCTTTCATTGGATTGAAAATGTCCAAAATAGTCAGAATAGACTATTCATTTGCATAAATTCGTGTT